>VZRN01003130.1:684530-696229 GCA_013397935.1 Dasyornis broadbenti | reverse complement strand
TGGGCACGGAGGGACTCCTCTGGTGGGCCGGGGGCGGCGGGGGTTGCGCCGCGCCAGGGCCACCCCCCGGAAGCTCCGCGCCGCAGCCCCGCTCCGGCGGCCGCGGCCTCTCATCTCCCCTGCCCTTCCCCCGCACGTCCTTGCCGGCCCGGGGTCACGGGCTGGGGGAGGCTCCTGGAGCCGCTGGGGCTGCGGAAGTTCAGCAGGAGCGGTGCTTGTGCGGAGCCACCGGCGCTGTCGGCACTGAGGAGGGTCCTTGTGCTGCCCTCGCCTTCCCGGGGCAGCGCTGGCCGGAACACGATGTCGGTGTCGGGGCTCAAGTGCTCCAGAACACCTGTGATAAAAATAATCCGAAAGAAGTACTCGTTAGAGGAAAGTAACCACTTAATAAATCACTCCACTATTACCGAAATCTGGATAAAGTGCAGTCTTTTAGCATTGTGTCACAGGGAAAACATTCTTATCCAGTTCTAATAGAACTCAGCACAGCCAGTTAATCAGGTGTGTTGTATGTTTGGTTTTCATGTGCCACTACCCAGTCAACGAAATAGAGGTTTTTTTCCGGGAAAAGATAAAATCCTATTGAAAACCAAGGTGTATAGCTTTGTGTCCTGGTTCTGTTTGGGCAGCCACCCCTGGGAAACTGTGATGACAGCTGCTATGCGGAAATACCCCAATCCCATGAACCCCAGCGTGGTGGGAGTCGATGTTCTGGACAGACATGTGGATCCCAGCGGGAAGCTGCACAGCCACAGGCTCCTGAGCACAGAGTGGGGAATCCCTTCCATTGTGAAATCGGTGTGTATTGTGTCACGGGCCAGAAAGGGACGCTGCAGGGAGGGGAAGCTCCTGAGCCAGCTGTTGTAATAGCTGTGTAACATTTCGTAACTTTAATGGTTTAAAAGTTTAATGGTTTAAGCATTTATGTATCAGGAAGACTCAACAGCAGCACACTCAGTGACCCTGATAGCCAAAAGTTGCCTGGATCTCAGTTTGCTTCTGTGTGGAAATTGAGATGTACCTCAACTGAAAAGTTTTGTTTTAAACTAATCTCTAATTCTTTTCCCTTTGTGTCTGTTCAATGCAATAACCACTACTTGTGCATTTAAAGCCATGAAAAATTGCAGTGGGTTAGTGGAATTAATCCATCTGTGTTTGCCTGTCCTCCAGCTCATCGGCACCTGCAGAACAAGGACATACGTGCAGGAGCACTCTGTTGTTGACCCCGTGCAAAAAACAATGGAGCTTAAATCCTGTAATGTAAGTAGTTGTGTTTGTGCAGCTGAAATGGATCACAGAGTATAACAGCACACTATACACTTGAAAAGGAAAGCCATCTGGAAAATCACTTGAATATTGCATTAGAGCAATAAGAGTTAAAAGTTTAACTTGTAACTGGTTGTTGACCAGTTTGTTTTTCAGGAAGGAGCTAGTAGGCTCTTGGAATATGCCATGACTGAAGCAACTGACCATATTAATGAGCAGGACAGGAGGAGTTTTGGGGGTGGGGGTGGTGTTAAGAAAAACATTGTTAAAGCCTCTTGGTGTATGTACACTGTTAGTGTTTCCTAATCATGATATATTTAGCTCTCTGTACTACTGTTCTTTGTATCGAGGGGTAATCCTGTCCTGTGTTCTACAGATTTCATTTACAAACCTCGTGTCAGTAGATGAGAGGCTTGTCTATAAACCACACCCTCATGAACCACACAAGTAAGTACCGCCCTGCTCTGAGATCACCAGAACTACTAGACTTTGCTTTGATAATTTCCATGGTTTCCCTCGATCAGAAGATGAGGTTTATGAGGTTTATATGGCCTCTGTTACAGTAAATTGTCTAGAAAAGGATTAAATGGACTGTCATTTCCTCCAGTGACATTAGTTCTGCAGAGTCACTGGGAGACTTTGGGTAATACTGCGCCGAAATCCAGTTCAGCTTTTCAGGGGGTGTCCTGTCTGTAACTCAATTTGTGTACATCTGCAATTTTCAGCTCCTTGTTTCTAATCTCTTCCTCAGCCCAAGCACAGACTCTGCACTGGAAAGCACATTTATCTACCTTTAGCCTCTAATTTTGGAGGTTTGTGTTTAGATGGTGGCTTGGGGTTTTTAAGGCAACTTAGAGCTTACTGAGTCTATACCACTGGAAGTGGTGATAATTCTGAAGGATCATTCTGGGGATTCTAACATAGGTTTTTTCTGTCATGACAGTCAGAAATGTTATATCCCTGTTGTTGAAGGGGATGTTTTAATACTGTTTTCCCAGTATACTGTCACTCCAAATCTGCTGTTTCTACCCTTAACATCCTGCTGCTAAAGATGGAAATGGCTGAGAGCCACAAAGGGAGACTTGGACTTGGTGGGCACTCTTGGGCTTTATCTTATAAGTAGAAGCATAAAGCAGTTACACAGTGTGGAAGTGGGTTGTGTTTAGGGGGAAGAACTTCTGTGTTAGACAGCAGAGCTGATGAGGGAATGTACTTGTTGTGGAGGAGTGAGTTTCTTTTAGCAGTGCTTTCTTTTTTAACTACTCAGAATAATTCAGTTTACTGCTCTCTGTTGCAGAACCATTCTGACACAAGAAGCAATAATATCTGTAAAAGGTGTCAGTCTCAGCAGTTACCTAGAAGGGCTAATGGCAAACACAATTTCTTCCAATGCTAAAAAAGTAAGTGTGGTCTTTGTGTAAAATGTGTAGTTGCTGGCTGAATGTCAAAGGGAATAAAAATCTCTACTTTACTTTCTGGCTTTGTCAGCAGTCTTAGGAAGAGGCCACATAGTTCCGCTGCCTTTACTGTAGAGACTGAATGTTCAGCGTGCTGAACTTGCTATTCTTTTTCCTCTTGTGAATGGAGATAATAAATTATTATTTGCAACAGTCTCTAAATCTTCGCTGGAGAAAACATTTCCACTCGCTCAAGTGTGACACTGTCACTCTTTTGTTGCCCTCTTGATGCCATCTATTCATTTTTGCTGTCAAAAAACAATCCATGTCCAGACAGATCTGCAATAGTTATGTGGAAGCAGTGAAAAACAGTATTTGAGTTGAGAGTCTGTCCCTCTGGCCATCCAAAGGTATCTTGAGTTCAGCCTCGAGAACGATAAAGTAGTCTGGATAAAATGTCCTTTGTGGATCATAATGTGGGAACTGCTGATACAAGGAATTGTTTTCACGAAATGTAAGGCAGAACATGTTCCAGCAGTACTCCAGTTATTGAAATAACAAATATCAGAGGCACGTATTTCTGCTCTTTCAGTTTTTAACTGGTATGTCTTTGGTAATTTTTAATAAGAATTTAACTGATTTACTTATTTACTAAGATTTACACTCTGATAAACTTTTCTTTAACTGTAGGGCCGTGAAGCACTGGAATGGGTAATTAAAAGATTGAATGCTGAAATTGAAGAGTTTGCAGCTTCAGCAAGAGGAACTATGAGGAATTCGATGGCAGCAGCAGCGTTTGTAGAGAAATGATGATAATTCTTAGACCTGTATCACTAACGAGGCTTAACGACCTGCAGCTTCTCTCCAGGCCTAAATACATGTAGCCTTTGTTATTTAAAGGATGTGTGTATGAGGCATGTTATAAATACAATTTGGAGAAAAGCTGAATTCTTATTAAGGCTGAGGCTCGAAGGCTATTTAATCTGTTGGGTCAGCTGAACCGAATTGCGGTTACAGATGAAGAAACAATTTTCAAGTGTAGTTCCTGTATTTACATGAACACTAACTTATAATGTTTGCAGATATGAAATAGCCTCATTTAGTGCTGAGGCTGCATAGGGTGGAGGACACTGGCATGTTAGGCTAACTTTTATTTTTTGTGTGACTTACGGACTACCTCTTTTGGGACCAAGCCCAAAATTAAGCAGAATGGTTGTTCCAGCATTGTTCTTTTTGTTGATTTTTGACAGTTGTGTGATACAACTCAGTTTAACAGAAAGCTTATTACTTGATGCTTGAAATATAAAGAATGTACAAAATATTTTTTGATAAGCTTTTTAACTTGTTCGACTGGTTGAACTAACATGGTACTCAAATTGTTTTTTAATCACTTTAGGTAAAACATCAAAGTGTCTCTTACCTACCTACCAAGACCTAAATCCTGCTCCTAAATGCAGCATTAATGAGCTGGGCATGCAGTACCTTAAAATCAAATTTTATCTTAAACTTCTACAATAAGTATCTCCATTTCTAAAAGCCCCTTAAATAAAGGTACAATAAGCATAGAGCCTTGAAATCTTGTAAGCTGCTACAATAGTAGGTGTACTTCAAAGGTAGGTGTACTTCAAAGAACCAATTAAAGACTAAAAAACCTTTATGAAGGTGGCTAAGGAGATACCTAAACACAAGAGAAAGTAGTATTTAACAATATACTCATTAACTCGATCATGCTCCAGAAATAACCTGCTACATCCATTGGATACCGTGTTGTCCTTTAATTTAACCAGAGTTCTAATTTAACCAGATTCCTTTACGTTTTGAACTCATTTGCTCTCAGTACAAGGCTGTTCATATTGTCAAGGTTTTCACTTGGTGTTCTCCAGTCTGTGTTTGTTTCCTGGTACTCGTTGCAGGTTCTTGGTACTGTCACCAGTCATTCTGTGCAGGAACTTAAAGGTCAGCCCTCGACACCGCACATGGTGTGCCAGTCTGCTGGTAGTCCTGGGGACCTCACAAGGACTCTCTGTCCCACGAGGCTCCTTCAGCGTGAACAGAAAAATGCAAAGGCACAGCCCAGAATTAGCTGATGGTGGTGTTTTGGTGCCTGAGGCTTTTCCTGGAATTTTGATTCCAAGCTTACAAGTGATTTCAAGACTCTCTTAGCCCTTATGAACTGTAACATCACCTGGCCCAGCATATTTGATTTTGCATGCCATTTCTGTTATATCAAATTGCCTATTAAATAGTGTCTGCTGTATAGAGAACTAAGCTTATTTTAACTGGTAAACAGATGAGAACACTTCTGTAAGGTTTGTGTTGGGGGACGGAAACAGGAATATAGACCTATAACTTTTAAAAATTAACTATTCTAAATATTTTTCTAAACAGAAATGGTTTGAGACTACCCTACTAATTGAAGTCATTGAGGTTTGCCATACTTTTACAGGAGATTATTACAACTGAAACAACATTTCAATTTTAAAAGTGTACGTGAAACTTCTGCAAAACTGTACCATCATTTCTGATAAAAATGCTTAGCTTGAAACTCATTTTTTATGTTTGCTCAGCCATTAGCATCATTTGATGTTCTAAATTCAGTTTTTTCATTTCAAAACTTTTCTGCACTAAGGACTGCACAGTAGAACTCACAGTTTGGCCTTGCACTGAAAAAACCTTACTGTTTAGTTTTTACAGGCATTCAACAACTTCTCGAAAGATAATAATTTTCTTCTATTTTATTTATATGCCTGCATTCTCATTCTGTCAGAGTATGGCTTTCTGTATGTGGCGCTTTTTAAATAAAATCTTGTTTCAATTCTGGCTAATTCCTGAAACTTTCTGGTCTATTTGTATTTTATAACTACTAGGTGAGTAATCTAAAATGAGAGGGGTGAAGGTGAAGAAATACCTTGGAGTGAGTGGCTTCTTTTATTGAAATGCTTATCCTAGAATGCACATTCACAGCTGCTATGTTCTTTTTTGCTTCTTAATAACTCTGCTTTTCTGCAAATCTGGTGTTAACAAGCAACCAGATTTCACACTTTGCTGTGGAAAATCAATCCTGTGGAAAGATTTTCAATCTGCTTGGACTGAGATTTCTGTTCAAATTCACTGCACTGAATGTGGGTTGCTGTGGATGAATGCAGCACACAGCTGTGAGAGCAGCAGTGCAGAGAAGCTGTGGGTTCTGGTGGTTGGAAGCAATGGAGGAGGTGGGTAAAAGAAAGCAGCTACAGCTGGAGAGACAGAACTGAAAGACCAGGAGGAAAGAATGAAAAGGGGAGAGGACATGGGAAGTGGAGAGGCAGAGGTGGAGGAATGTGATGTGAACAAATGAATGCTGTGGCCCTTGATGGATCCCTGCCTATCAAAGGATGCCAGCACCTGTTCAGCCATACAGCAGTGACCTACAAGTACAACCAGTGGTTTGCTTTGAGAAAAAAGCAGAAAAATTTTAACCACCATTTCCTACAACTCTGCTGATCTGTCTCATGTGGTCTGTACTTGCATTTATATTTCCAATAAATGTCACATAGAGTAAACCTAAGCACCCATTGTCTAATAACCGCAACATTTCCAATCCCCTGGCCCTGACAGAGCATTGGTTCAAAGGGAAAGTCAGCAACCTGTTGAGGTTCACGTTTGTGGGAAACTGAAGAGTGCTGATAAAGAGCTTGTGTGGGAGCAGTGAGGCGTTTTAGAATCCTTCCATTTCTTTCACTTGCACGGGACCTGTTAAATTCTGTCTAAAATAACTTGATAGCTTTGCTTTACGTGTTGCTGTAGAACCGAATTATTCTAAAGGTAATGCTACATGTTACAACCAAGCTGAACTCATTGCTTACCTTAGGAGGACAGTGATCATCAACTGTGGACAAAAAAATCTTACCTCAGCATGCTATTTTGTTACAACCACATTTTAAAAGTAACAGAAGTTATGAAACACATGAAAAGAGGAAGTAATGCACAACATTATTAAAATCTGAGTGTACCTGAATCGTGCTCTGCAGATCCTGGGTTCCTCCTCAGGCTCTTTATGCCAGATTTTGTAGAATGGACAGCTGAGACTTGGATGACACTGCAAAATTATTTTTACTTTGAATCCAGGTGTCCAAAAGTTGAAAATTAATGTCTTCATCTGTTTCATCAACTAACCTTCAAAATACTGTCCTGCAATAGGAAACATCACAGAACTGTATCTCTCTCTTAAGATTAGAGCTGATTTCAGTGTGGCACTTCATTTTGCTGGCACTCTGTGCAGTGCTGTGCTTAGACAGGAGATTTACCAGAAGATGACCCGTATTGTCATCAGCATGGCATCATGTCCAGTGGCTGTGGAGCAGATTAGGGTCAGCAGCAGAGAGAACAGCAGAGCTTTACCAGCACAGCCCAGTATGGCTTACCCAGGCACAGAAAGGAGGTAAATCCACAGCTTTCCAAGGTAGGAAACGTTATTACTGATCTGTACATTTTATACAGATTTATAGAGATTTATATATTACAGAGAATATAATTTTCATATTTCTTGACAGTGTTATTTCATAGGAAAAAGTGAAATGACTTTGCTGTTTTAAATTAAGACAGAAAGAGCTCAGTGAAGATGATGGAATTTATAGCCTGTTGGACACTGGTTTTTTATTGTATGGTAGTTTGCCTTTTCTTTAAATACTTGTTTTCCCCTGTAAAATGCACTTGAGCAACCTTTGAGTTTAAAGATAGTCACAAAATGATAGTGATTTTAGATAGCAAGGGATTTTTAACATGTTAATTACTTTTATTAACCATACAGGGCAGCAAGCAAACTTGTAATTCCGTCATAAATTATGCATATTTAGAGAAATTCATTTGTTTTGCCTTTTGATCTATAAACACTGTACTCTTGAAAGACATGCAACCATGTTGCAAGAGCTCTAAAATTACAGAAGCAACATCTATAAGTATTAAATATATTCAAGAACTTTTGGGGGTCTCATCATTGGTATATAAAGCAGCTCTTTTTTTCAGTGTGGTCATTCTTGTGTTGTGCTAAATCCCCACGATTTTACTGTTTGCATAGTAAGACACCATTCTACCTCAGTGGCTGTTCAGCAGACACCTGCTTCAGTTAAGAGGTGACCTGGGTGGGAGTTGCACCCATGGTGATTATGTTAAATCCATTACACACTCATCTGGACATGGGTTGTGTAAGAACACGGGCAAAGCTGGGGTGTGTTCACCTGAGAAACTGCAGCCTCCTGTACCTGTGTCTCCTGCACTTCCTTGGTCCATAAAATGTGGTTGTGATGAGTGAGAAACTTCCTGTGCCTTCCTGTGCCTGTCTGGAGAGGCACCAGCAGGTTTCGAGTGCTCTGTGCTTTGCGGCGCAGTCTGGAGACGCGAGAAGGCAGCTGTGGATCAGCCTCTTGATCTACTCACACTATAATTAGATGCACCTTTTCGAACTGAAATTTAAGCTGTTCTGTTCCCTTTTTAATCACGTCTGCCTTCTATCACTACTTCTCTTCAGGATACTTTTAATAAACAATTCAAACTAGCCACAAATAAAAAATTATTGTTATTATACAGTTTTATGTCCTGAGGTATAAAATAGAGATAATAAAATAAGACCTCTTTTTATCTGAAAAACAATTTGAACTGCTGGTGCTGAAATGTGTATTTCTTAGACACAGAATCAGTTGAGCACATTGCTAGGTTCCAAAACCAAATCCTGCACCCGCTACACAGAAAAAGAAATCTGGTTGAACAAGGGCAGTCACATCAGGACACAAGACTGTCTGCAGCAGTGCATGTGGTTCTGTACTGGTCCCCTGGAAAGGCACAATGTTCTCAATAATTCTGTGCAGAGCGCTGTTATTAGTGGAGCTTTGCTGCACTAAAAGAGAAACTACTAAGAGACCAAGCACACAGTTTGAATCTTTATTGTCAAAAAAAAAAAAAAAAAGGGGGGGGGTCATGTTGTCTTTTTATTTTGGTGTATTAATAGAGATCTTTAGTTTAAAATACTCCTGATTTAACACCCATCATATTGGGGATTTATTTGGCTTTTCAGTGTCATCTCTTCAACCTATCTGGACCTACTTGGTCTCACATTTTTGGCCTCCCTGGACCCCTCCAGTGTCAAGACTTTAGCCTCCTTGGAACTCTTTAAAATCCCCTTTTCAGATTCATTGGATTTATCTAGTCTGAGCTCTTCATCCTCTGTGGAATTCTCCAGTCTCACTTCTTCATCCTCTCTGGACCTTTCAAGTCTCACATCTTCAGCTTCCTCGGACTTCTCCAGTACCTCCTCTTCAATCTCCTTAGAGCTCTCCAGTCTCACCTCTTCAGACTCCTGGGAGCGCTCCAGTTTCTCCTCTTCAATTTCACTGGACCTATCAAGTCTCACTTCATCAGGCTCTCTGGATCAGTCTGGCGACAATTCCTCAATCTCTTTAGATCTCTCAAGTGTCACCTCTGTATCCACAGATTTCTCCAGCCCTACTTCTTCACTCTCTCTAGACCTCTCCAGTCTCACTTCTTCGTCCTCCACAGATGTTTCCACTCACACCTCTTCAGCTTCCCTGGATTTTTCCTGTACAATCCCTCCATCCTCACCGGGTGTCTCAGAGTACAGCTCCTCCACCTCATCAGAATCTCTAGACCTCACTGATTTTAACTATTTCATGTTCCAGCGCTCCTCTGGATTATCTCCTTCCACTCCTGAGGATGTTTCCAGTCTCATCCCTACACCCTTTCTGGATGTCTCCAATCTCACCTTTCAGGATGCTTCTTCCCTCGCTTCCTCAGTTTCTTTGGACATGTCTAACCTCACGTCCCTAGTTCCCCCAGACCTCTCCACGCTCACGTTTCTGGATGTTGCTAATCGCGCCGCCACGGCTTCTCTCGATCTCTGCATCTAACTCTCCTCACGTATACCCTTCTCTCTGCAACCTCTGTCTTTCTAAACTTCTCTTTATGTGCTCTCTCCTATGTTCTCTCTCTGAAAATTCTTACCTGAGGAAAGTTTAGGGCTTTACAAATATCTCCTGGCATCTAAACTGGTCATGAAAACGGGTTGTACAAATCTATAACGGTGCCTTGTAACAACTGCATAAAGATCAATAATTATTCTGGAATTTTTGTAGAGCACAGTTTCTGTTCCTGATTGATATCTAGTCTGCCTCAGAATGGTTGGTACCTCTCCCAAAGGTTCAATTTTTTCAATTCATTATGGATTTTTATCTATCAAGACCAACGAATACTCAATAGAGCTAAATGTGCAAATAATTGCATCCAAGTTGTGTATCTCCATTACGGATTTAAATCCGAGTTAATTTTACAGAATTGCAGGCTGAGGAATTTCACAGAGAGGTACAGAGAGAGAAGATGCGGTGGGAAAAGAAAATTGTGCAGGAAAAAACAGGTGAGAAATGGGGTAGGGAGAGGAACCAGAGAAGCCATGGGGCAGGAATAGAGGGGCACATAGCTGGAAGAAAATGTCCAACTCTGCTGGCATGATTTTTCTCTGCCAAGTCATATTTCTGGCCTGGGCTGCCCATGAGGCTTAAAATAATCTTACTGCTAATTATCTAATTATTTTACCTACCAAATCATCAGATGTTACCATTAAAGCAGCATTTGCATGTAACAACCCCTTTATCAATGTATATAAGTACTGCAGTTACTTGTCTTGCATCAAACATGCTGTTTAGGTAGTACAGAGGGGCTTCCCAAAATTTTTGGTGCTGTCTTGTATCTTTTTGTTACCATTTTTATGACTGGGTCTTCGAAAGCAAATATGTTTCCTTTCAACATCATAACACTGGCACCTGTCTGTGCTAAAAGCACAGAAACATGTTTGTCATAACAAATATTTCTTAATTTTCATTTTTGCAAGTTGGAAGGCTTTGCTCCAATACGCCACGTCTGTCACAAAATTAGAATATGGTTCACACAAAAATAAAGAAGAAAATACATGCATGAAATAAGAATTGTTTTCTGCCCCTTTACACTAGTTATTTCTTCAAAATTAAGTAGGAACAATTGCAATATATGGATTTAAGAAATTAACCCCAAATTCTATAGAAGCAGAGTTGTTTAACAGTCAAAATCACAGATCACTGGTCCAGATCTTACTGTTGTGTGCTGGAGTCAGACTGACGTATCTAGTGAACAGTTGTTCTTTTTGTTCTGGTGGCTCTCCCCTGACATTACCGTGTGGATTGTTAATTGCAATGGTTCTGGACTAAATGAGATCTTTAATAAAGCTGAAAATTACTCTGTGCTTTTGAAGTGCTTTCACTTTGAAGGAAGGAAGAGAACAAGACCACTTGCTTGGATTCCTAGATTACAACAGGGCTGAGAAAGGAGTTAATGTGTAACTAACTATATACTATACTATATAACTAGCCATGACCCTCATAGAAAACTTTGCCTATAATTTATGTTCTTTAGGTAATTGACAGGTAGTGTGTTTCCGGCAAATTACCGGCTCTGAACCAGTGAACCGACGCACTCATTCCCGTGGTTTTGGACAGCGAGGCAGGCGCCAGCCAGCCATAGGTGGAGGCAGAGCCGGGAGCTTCCCATGGCGGCAAGAGCACACACCTTGCCCGAAGAGCTTTGGCCTGGATCAGCTGTGAGGGGCCCCCGGTACCGCCATGGCCCCGCCCACCGCCCCTGTCGCCCGCGGGGCCGCCCAGGCCGAAGGGAAGGGGCGGGGCGCTGCCGGGGCGCGTCAGCGGAAAGGGCGGGAGCCGCGCGCCGGAGCGGAGCCCTCTGATTGGCCATCGCCGGCAGCGCCCGTGAGCTGTTCCCGCCCACTGATTGGCCAGCGGGCCCGTCCCCTGCGGCGCGCGCTGACCTTGGCGCGCGGAGCCGCAGCCATGGTGGCGTATTGGCGACAGGCCGGGCTCAGGTAGCGCTGTCGCGACAGCCCCGCCACAGGGCGGGGGCGAGGGGCTGACCGGGAGGGGCTGCCAGGGAGCGCCTGGCGGGGAGGGCGGGTGGGGTCACAGCGGTGCCGCTGTGGGGGGAAAGCGGCTTTGGGGCCGGGCC
>VZRN01003130.1:570095-674770 GCA_013397935.1 Dasyornis broadbenti | reverse complement strand
GGGCGTGCCTGGGGCCGCTCTGGCCCCGTCGGGGTTCGGGGAGCATTGAAGGGTGGGGGGGGCGGTCATGAGACCTCGGGGCCCGGGGCGGTCACGTGACCCCGCCGGACACTCGCGGCCTGGTTACGAAACTCGGTGAAATCTGTCCTCCGCCGGGGCTGCCGGTGCTACCTCCTCGTCCCGTCCCCCCGCAGGACCTACCCCCGCCCGCACGAGTACCTGGACGCGTCGGCGCTGCCGCAGAGCTGGGACTGGAGGAACGTGAACGGGGTGAATTACGCCAGCACCACTCGGAACCAGCACATCCCCCAGTACTGCGGGTCCTGCTGGGCCCACGGCAGCACCAGCGCCTTGGCAGGTACGCTCGGGCTCACCTGCCGGGCTGGCTGCCCGCTGGAATCGGGAGTTTTCGGGAAGCAGAGGAAGTTTAGCTTCAGCTAAACCGACAGTTGGTATAAGGTGCTAAATCACTGCAGTGACTAACGCAGCAAACCCGAGGCTGAGATGTCTGTGAATAGACCAGAACAGTGGAAATGCCCAAGCTGAAGGCAAGGAGGCTTGTTTGAATAGGGAAAGCAATGGGAGTGAGGCTGTCTTCACCTTATCTAAAAGGAGCAAGGGGGGAACGCTGGTGTGGTTAAAAACCTGTTTGCAGAAGGAACATGGTCATAGCTCCTCCCAGCCTCTCATTAGGTCCTGGGGTAAGAGCTGGGGTGTCCACCCTCAGCAGATGCAAAAGCAGTTGTGAGGTCTCCTTCCCCTTCCTGGTACCTCAGCCTGCTGCGCTACAGCAGGGGCTGCTCCAGCCATGCTGGGAATGAGGAAATGAAAGAAGTTGCCTTTTGTGGGGTATTTGCTATAGGAGCCCTGTCATTCAAATGAACTGATCACCACAGCAGACACAAAAGTCTGATTTCAGCAGAAAACTTCCTATCAGCCTTTTTCTTAGTCAAGGGGAAGTAGTGGTTTGCTACAGATGGGGAAGTAATGGCTCTAGAGAGAGAATACATGATTTGCACGCAACAGTTACATGCTACAGAAGCACCATTTGCATAGGGAGGCTGTAGGAGAATTAATTGTGAAGGAGAAATAGAGGAAATTGGGGAGAAGTGGGAAGACAAGGCAGGTGTGAGCAGGCAACAGGAATCATGCAGGATACACAGTTAAGCAGTGCAAGGATATGGACTTGTATGACACCTGCCAGGATGTAGTGAAGGACTAGGATAGGTAAAATACAGCAACTTGTAGGAAGATTAGACTGGGATGACAGCTCTCAGTTCTGTCAAGTATATTTGAATGTTGTTGGTACTAATAGGATTTAAAGTACTACAGTGGCATCAGTTAAGACTGTTAATGCAGAGTGAGAAGCAGTTTATAAATACTCATCAGGGAGGTTTTCTGCTAAGTAAGCTTGTTGTTTCTGACAGAATAAGGCAGCAGGGTGTCAGTTCCTGTCTGAGATGGCAGGATAACAGTGAGATGCTGATGTAACAGCAGGGAGATAACTGAAGGCTTTCTCTTGCATTAAGACTGTCTCTCAGAGCCAGCAAGCTGGGCTCCATGGGCTTATATTTATGCATGGCCTTATACATAAATTTCTATTCTGGTAAAAGATGCTGGTCAGAGCTCTTTTTATTATGTGTATTTGAAAACTCTTTGCTGTCAAAGTTAGGAAACAGATCTGGACGTTTTCAGGAGCTATGGATTAAATTAAAACAGGTCTAGGGCTCTTCAAGGCTTTAGGCAGATCTTACTCATCTGCATGTTTTTGCTGCGTTTTTAATGGAAAAAACCCTGCTAATGGAAACCCACAATAATAACTGAGCCTCTGGTTTGAATTAGGTCATGCTGTGTTCCTCACTGCCGATAGCAGAGGCTTTTCCAACCACAAGTGCTGCTGTCTGCAAACAGTTCCAGGCTCAATGAAGAGGAGACAGTTTCAAAACCAATTGTGATGTGTAGCCACCCACGTATTCCAGTAACAAACCCCAGCTTCTTATCCTTACAGATCGAATCAACATCAAGAGGAAAGGTGCCTGGCCTTCTGCCTACCTGTCTGTCCAGAATGTCATCGACTGCGCTGACGCCGGGTCCTGTGAGGGCGGGGACCACTCCGGGGTCTGGATGTACGCCCATGACCACGGCATTCCTGATGAGACCTGCAACAACTACCAAGCCAAGGATCAAAGTAGGACGTCTCTGCTTTGCTGTAGGATTTCTTCCCAGGTTAAGCAGATCTTAGTGTATTTAAAAAAAGAAAATTTCTTGGGTTTTCAGAGTACTGGTTCCTGCTGTTTGACTGACAGAACAGGTTTTCTTCATGGGCCTGTGTGTCTCCTACTCCAGACAGTGTAGCACTAAATCATGCTCAGGCAAGTTTGCACAGCTGAATTGTTTTAACTTAATCTCTTAAATCTGTGACACACAATCTCTAATGTACTGAAATATTTACAAGTGTCACTTCAAGCTGAACAAAGGAGGAATTTAACCTTTGTCTGGTCATGTATGACTGGAATGGTTTCTCTGTGTCCTCATTAAAGCATTTATACCTATGAAGTAAAGAATGGTAACTGGTGATAATAGGGACTTTAAATGTGGTTTCCAGAAAGTAATTGAGTTCACCAGAGAGAATATGTATTAATAATTACTCTGAAGTTCTTAATATCTGCCTCAATTAAGTTATAAAAGCTTAGTGTCCTACTATCACTTCACTTGAAGAAAAGCACCCTCCTATAGTGATAATCTCACTTCTCTTTTACAGAGTGTAAGAAATTCAACCAGTGTGGAACTTGTGTCACTTTTGGAGAATGCCACGTGATCAAGAACTACACTCTCTGGAAAGTTGCTGACTATGGATCTGTCAGTGGAAGAGAAAAAATGATGGCGGAGATCTACACTAATGGACCAATTAGGTAAAAAAGAAAATGTTTCTCTACTAGTAATATTGGGAGTGAAATATTTGAAACTCAGTGTACATTTGCATTCTAGCACATGTCAGCAGCTCTGCACTAATATGCAGGCTTTAGCTTATTTATATATAAACTGATCTCAGAATTCAAAATGCAAGAAAATGAACCGGTTTTTAGCCAGGCCCTTGCCATGATCCCCTTGTATAAAAACTTTTCTGTTTTCTTACAGCTGTGGCATAATGGCTACTGAAAAGCTGGATGCTTACACAGGGGGACTGTACACAGAGTACAACCCCTCACCTACAGTGAATCACATCGTGTCTGTGGCTGGCTGGGGTGTGGAAAACGGAACAGAATATTGGATAGTTCGTAACTCCTGGGGTGAGCCCTGGGTAAGGAAATATGGGAATACACTTTTGGCTTTGGAGGGAAGGTGGGGTTTGTCGCTTGCAAAGCTACGGCCTGTGGATGTAAAGCTAAAACTTTCTTTGAACTAGATTAACAGCTTGAAAATGAAACCCAGCTAATCTGAAGACAAGGATATTTGGCCAAAGCTACTTGAGTAATGTCAGCTCAATCCCAAATTCTACCTTTCAAGGATGTGCAGCTCCTGTTACAAGCAACTGGAAATTTCTGTTAGTTGTAGGCAAGAATCAAGCACATACCTGGGTGGGGTGTAAATTCACCAAAGCAGGTTGCCCAGGAATGCAGGGTTACACTTCAGCTTGAGTGAATTCCTACATTCACTTAAATCACTCATTTGGTAGACAGAACAGACTCAACGTGCAATTTCTACAGTTGTTTCCTAATTTACAATGCAAATTAAATCCTTTACAGGGTGAAAGAGGGTGGCTGAGGATTGTGACAAGTGCCTATAAGGGCGGAAGAGGAGCAGACTACAATCTGGCTATTGAAGAAGACTGTGCATATGGAGATCCTATACTCCCTTGATTCTACATGGTGCATCTTTTTGTTTAGGTACTTTGCTTGGAAGCTTTCCAGCACAACTTTTTTTTTTTTGAAGAATAGACTCTAAGACTCTTTCACGGTTCAACACCATCAGGCAGTTTTGCAAAATTAGCCCAGATGCAACACACAATGCCTTCAAAAAATACAGAACTGCCTTGAGATAATATTTACAACTTAAGTAATTTACCCATGAAGGAGTTGTCCACCTTGATGCACAGTATTAAAATCATACTGACTGAATCACAGAACGGGTACATGTAAATATCTATTTTTTTAAAATACAAATCATGTAGATGTATTGGAAAAGTATAGTCAATATTTGGGTCTAGAGCTTATTTTAAAGTCTCTGATGGTACTGAGAAAATATGTTGCAATGAGGCAAAAACCGTAAGTCTGGACATGATAAATGCAAAATACTAAATGCCGTTTCCTTGACCTCCTGGTGAAACAGTGGTAATGGAAGTCTCAAATAATGAGGTTGCTTTTATCCACCAAAATGATCTAATAGGAATTACTTTGACCAAAAGACAGTCTAAACACTTCGTATTTAATTAGTCTTGGTTTTGCTCAGATTTTCTTGCTTTAATATGTGATTGTGCCCTTTTTCTCCTAAAGAGGCAAAATATAAATTGCCATAACCCAGAACTCCTCACCAATTTGACAAATCAGTGCCATATCAAATGTTATTAACTGGCATTGTTAACTGCATTTAATAAACAGGTTTTTCTCTTACATGTCTGGATATTCTTTGTAAGAGCTTATAATACATGTGTGTGGTTGTCTGCAGCTGGATGGTGCTGCTTTCACTGGACTTTTTCTTGTGAAAGGCCTGATGGACAACAGTTTATACAGCAATGATGTTGGTTCAAACAGCATGGTTGTATGACAGCACTGATCACAGCATCACAAAAGGTTTAACAAGTCAAAAATCATCTACAGGGTTAGTGCAGAGGAACTGTTTAGAGGAAGTGGTACCAAGCTGAATACAGGAAAGCAAAAATAAACGTCGTTTAAACTGCTGGCAAATTTGCAGTGGACACAGAACAAATGTGATTATCATGAAGAGCTTATGCAGGGCTATATTCTAAACTGATTCTCTATAGGGTGAATTGTTTTCTGTGGTTAATTCCACAAAGGAACAATGTCAAGGGCTGCAAAAATCCAAACCTGTATGCTAATTTATTTAAATTATGAAAGCTGGGTGTCATGCAAGTCAAAATGGTGAGAGTTAGCTGGAATGATCGTAAATCTTCTATTCAGAGACAACCAAGGAAGTCCAAAAAAGCTGCAGAAGCAACTTTTACCCTTTTCAGGCAATTTCCTTTTCTAAATTTACATCCAGTTGGACTCAGGATTTCAGTGTCTTTTAGAAAGCAGGTTCTTCTGAAAACAGATGTACTTGAAAAAGCAAAATGTTCTTGCTTGTTCAAGAAAATTAGTGTTTGTTTAAAAGCAAGGGGTGTAAAGAGGAATCCAGCCCAAGGAACAGAGAGACAGAGTGATCTTAATGAAACTTTGAAAGACAACTCTGGAAAAGAAAAAACACCTTTATTCAAAGGTAAGTCATATTCTTGGGTATATCCCCCACTCCTTGGTATCAACCAGGACAGAGCAGAGATAAGTATAAAAACAAAGCCACAACAAGCAGTAATGAAATTTCGGCACACATTCATATTTTGGGATAGAAATGACATGGTAATGAAACTTACCACTAAGATCTGATGTATCTATTTAGCAAAAAATAGATTCTGAAAGGTAACACACTCACATAAAATTCATCTGTTAATACAAAACTAACCTTGAGTGTTACAACTCCCCTTGTGTTACACAAAACAGGGGTTTTTTTCATAGAAGTAAAGATGTAGAATATTTAGAATTCTAATATAATGCAAAGGAGAGAAACAGGCATTAGGGCTTCTCTGCAGCACAGCTAATCACAAAAATTCCTATTTTTTACAACTTGCAACATCAAAGCCTAGAACATTCGAGACCTATTCAGAGAACTATCTGCAAAGTGTTTTTTGTAGGAATTATCTTCCCCATTCTTCAGATTTTGTGTATTACACAAAGAACCAGTGACACATTCTGTTAGTAACCAAAATAATGTTCTTTCAAATAAATCTGTTTCTTGCTCTCCATCCTCTTCAGAACATTGACTTACACTGATTTGTGTAACAACAGAAAAATCTTTCAATATCATTCCATTTTCTAAATGACATTAACAGTTCTCTGATATGAAACACATACATTCCTCTGATAAGAACTTCAAGGTCACCATACAAGTCAATCAAATGCCCTTCAGCCCCTTCCTCCTTGTTTTACGTTTGTTGGTTTTGTTGGGGTTTTTTTGCTGCTGTTATAGAACTTCACTGGTGGAGAGCATGGCAAAGTAGTGATCATGAGCTCTGTCCGCATTCTTGATATTTTCCACTGCTTAGTTCATCATAATGAAGTTAGATTTACAATGAGCTTAAAAGGAGAGAGAGAAAAAAAAAGAGTGTTCAGTACAGTACTCTTGATTCTCTGATTTATAAATTTGCATATGGATTTCTGTATTATGTAAATAAGTAGGAGTTTAGGGTCTGGACAGATGTTTTTGTTTTAGGATGGAGTGTATTATGGCAGAATGCAGTGAATTATGACAGACTACTTTCCTTCCTCTCTTTTTCTTGCTGCAGTGCTAGTTCTCAAAAAGCAGTATTTACCTTTAAGTTCCTCACTACTTCCCACAGATTCTTGATTACAGGAAAATTGCTAAACACAGGCTCCTAAAAGGGAAGTTGTCTGTGAAAATAGCTGGCAGGCACTCCTATTTTTAGCAATCCTCCTCCTAAACATTATTTGCAAGCTGTAACAAACCCAAATGGAAGCAGGTGTGCATGGAATAAATGTGACTCACCTATGAACTCAGTGACAGGGTCATGTTCACCTTCTGTTTTTATGGTTCCTGCAATACTTTCATTCTCCAAGATTGGAAGAAAAAGCTGTACAAAGTCTGAGGTATATGGAGGAGCAATCACATCAAGCACCTGAAACAGCAGACAAAAAATGATGATTCTTCCACTTACAGGGGTAGGAGAGTCAATATTTCATTCACATACCAGTTTTGAAAGCATACTAATAATTGCATTAGGACTTCTTTTTCTCCATACAAGGAATTAATTATGCATTCTTGTGGTACTCTGTCCAGTACCTTATTACTTCCAGAAGTCAGGAGTCAGCAGGACCAATCACACCTTGGTGAATACTGAGACATTGCTCAGAATCTGACCTGAACCAGAAGTATCCAAAACACATGCAGCTGATGTTAAACTTGATCTCTAGACTTCAGTACCAGTTTTTGCTGCTGACCTCTGTCACAAAGTATCTGATGAGCGAGATGTCCGTGTCCAGCTTCTCCAGGCATTTGCGGATGTAGCTGACAACAGGCAGGACGTACCCACGGCTGAGCAGGTGCACCATCCTATCCAGGAGAGTCTTCTTCAACTCCAGCTGGTGGTGCACAGAGAGAAGAGCCAACACATCAGAACTTGCTCTCAAACCATGTGATTTTTACAGCTTCCATATCTGCTATGATACATTTTAACCACTTCTAAATGAAAACTCGTGTGAGAGCAAAAGTTGTTGAATTGGACAAGAGTGACTGATATGAAGGAACACAAATACGGAATCCTTTGAGAATCACCTGCTCCATCACATCCAGCTGAGAATGTTCTGTTTCAAAGAGCTTGACAAGAAGTTGTAGAACTTGGGGATGAAGCAGCTGATGGCATGTACTGATCTGCAAACAAGAGAGCAAAGTGAGATCCTCAGAACTGCAATTTAAAACACAATGCACCAGGCAAATTTACACCGATGTTCAGTGCCAGACACAAATTCATTTAGAAAAGTATTCCATCATTTCTTTCTTTGATGCCCAAGTTTTCCTGGCGTAAATAATGCTGAGCAGACAAAACCAAATAATTAACTCTGAATAGATTCATCTCTGCATATTTACTGCCTTACAGCACATGACAGGCATTCAGTGGACTGGGTGTTACACAAGCATCCACACTGTTCTTGCTCTCCAGCAAAGTTTTATAGACACTCTTACCTCATCCAGCAGTGCCAGGTGAACTGGAGTGTGATCAGTCTGCAGCTGGAAGTACCGTGGTTCTGACACTGTCCAATCCACCCACTTCAACACACCCATAGCCACCACTGGGAACCTACGGATAGAGAGATCACTTTAGCACAGCAACATGAGAAATAAAGAGAAGTTTTATTAGGAAGACAAAGTAATCTGCCATCTTTTTCCAGTGGCACGGAAAAGCATGTTCTGCAACCCAGAAAGGACAAGTTATGTGTGAAAGACGGGATTTGTGTCCTCATGAGAGATTCCCAGGCTCTCTGCTCACCTGATGCACTGATAGAGAGTGCTCAGTTCTGCAACCAGCTCCGATGCTCCTTTGTTCTCATTGCAACACAGATTGTGCACAGTTTCGATGGCTTTTGAGGTCGACTTGAGTTCATCCTTGTTGATGCTGACTCTCTTGTTCTGCAAATTATTGCAAAGTTTGAATGCAAAAGTTGCAGATGTCTTTGGTTATTTAAAGAAAGGAGTTGTAACCTGCAATAAGCCTAGGGTTGCATCCTGTGTCTCAAAATTTAGACTTGCATTCAAGTTTCAGAAGAATTAATTAAGAGTGAGCTGAAGTACAAGGATGTTTGCTTTATTTAATTCTCAGTGTGCTAAGAATTTTATAGTATTATTTGTTCATCAGAATCTACATTTTTCAGTCATTTCAACTGAAGCCTGAAACATTTCATATTCAAATAAGTAAATCAAGCTGAATACATTATTTTAAACAGAGCAACTTCACAACCACGTATTTTCTTCAGCACAGGCAGGCTGCTGTAGGTAAAAAAAGGGTTATTCACAGAAGTCAACATTACCTTTTTCCACATCTCTACAACACTAGCTGCATATGCCAGTATGTGGATAAATTTATGTTTGTGATCCTGGTTGATCTTAGCACCTGGTTTAAATAATGACTGCATGAAGAGGTCCAGAAATGCAGGTACTCGAATCTGTGAAGACAAAGTATTTCATCAGAGCCTGAGAATTATGAGAGGTGACTAAGAATGGAGTTTTGCATCTGATATACCTTGCACACAACAAGATAACACATTTTCATTTAAGAGTACATTAAATAGTTTTCTGAAGAGATCCAGCCTTTTGACAGAAAGGGAAAAAAAGGAATCAGCTACAAACCATATTGCTAAAGTATAAAAACCTTGCCTATTTTTAACAAAACCCATGTTGGAACATTTAATTTAATTTATTATATGTATTTATTATATGTAAAAAGACAACTTGGAACGACTAAAAAACCCCAGTAAAACTACTAAGAAGCTAACAGAAAACAGAATGCAAGTAGCAGTTTCACATTTAGACATCACCTACAATTACAGAGGGATGAGTGAGCGCTAATTTAACTTTTGTGTCCATACAAGACTCAGCACAAGACATCCCATTACTGAGTGCTACTGTAACAGAAATAAGTTTCAGAGGTTACAAACAGATAACTACTGACCAGTTCTACTGGAGGTGGGTCCATGCTTGTGAACATTTTGAAGAGGACAGTGATATCTGCTGGATTCAGAGCTCCTTTGGACAGCATTGCCCCGAGAGCCTGGCACGCTCGGGGGTAGGAGGCTGCAGTACCCAGGGCCAAGGTGATCTGACTGGCATCGTGGCCTCTGCAGGATAGGAAACACACACAGTGACTTATTTTCTTAATTCAGACATTCAGACTGGGTCAATAGGGCATATTCTATGGAATGTAATGCATTACGGCTATTTCCTGGGTAATTACAGAAATAGGCCTGTATTTGCCTTGTTTATTTCCAAAATGTTCATAGAACAATAAAAATATCTATTTCTTAACAGACAGAAACTTCAATGCTTTGCTTTTCTAATTTCAGGTCTCTCTAGTACAGGACACTGAACTTTTCTGCTGTTCTACAAATTCAAGCCCTGCTACAAGAACCGCTCTGTTGCAGCTAAAAATTCTCCTTTTGCTGATGAAAGGTAATGAAGAACGAGCAAAAGACAGCAGAGTTTACAGATTCTGGTGAGCTGCATTTCCCTGCTCCCACAGCTGCCACTCACTTCTCGTGGGCGTATCGCTGAACCTCCTGAGCGATGCGTCGGACAGCAGAGCCCCCCTGCTCCTCCTGGGCCAGGATGGACATCATGGATTGAGCAAAGAGGTAGGTGTGTTCTCCATGGCACACCATCTTCTGTGAAAGCACACAGCACAAACCTCACCAGTCAGTCAGCAACAACCATCCCAGTGTCTTTCTGTGATTACATTGCCGTAGAGCAAAGGGAAAAAAAAAAATAAACAGCAAAATTGCAAAGGAAAAAAAAATACAACACAAACAGCTAAACAACAAAGCCAAAAACCCAACAGCCAAGAAGAAAGTGCAGAAAAGCACTGAAACCATGCAAGAAGAAATGGCTGAATGGAGAACTTCATTTCTTAAATGCCAAAATTGAAAGGAAAATCTATTCTACTTATGCTCAGTACTTTCTCTGCAGGATTTAAACACTAAGAGAAGTTCAAAGCCAGCTGAAAAATCACTGTGCCATTTCCCAACACAAAACACATGCTGGGGTTGATTCAGATGGCAACTTTCACACCAATGTGGATGACAAAAGAATTATTATTTTCATTTGCCCAGGGACTGACGAGACTGATCTTTAGATCTTGCATTAAATGCAAACGGTAACAGTTCTACCTCCACCTTTTTATAATCCATTTAATAAATATAAGAAGTGTCACATAAGCAACCCAAGGAATCCTTGGTCACAGAATGACCAAAATGCATAAACTTCTGTGTTTATACCCAGATATACATTCTCTTCATAAGCTCTTGTAGATGGGCTACAATCCCACAGTGATCTGTATCTCCAAATCAGAAAGCAGAACACATAAAAAGGGGGAAAAAAACAAAACCAAAACCAAACCAAACTTACAGCAAACTCAGGGAGGTTTTTTTCAAGGTTTTCTTCTCCTCCATCTAAAATTGTTGCCAGAGATGTACGCAGGACTCTGGAAAATACTTCTAGTTGCTGACAGGCTGTTGAAACACTGGTTATTTCCCCTTGGTACCCAGCATCAGATATAAGCTTTAAAAATAAAAACATCACAGAAATCCTGTGTTATTTACATTTATATTTCTGATAGCCTAACAAACGTAGACACAGAATCTGTTTCACCTTTGCATACACTTAATGGAATTCATATGGTGGCCTACAGAAAAGGAAACTAATAAAGATGTAGCAAAAATAAAGCATAATGATATGTAATATAGCAGAGCACACGGAAAAGAAAAGATTCTTTTCATGTCGCAGAAACATCAAAAAGGGACTGAAACGTTCCACTGCACCAGAATTCCAGAATTTTCAAACAGAAATCAAAGGAAAACAAGCAAACAAAAAAAAAAAAAAAAGAAAACCCCCACATCTCAACAAAAATTGAAAAAGCAATACTTCAAACTGAGAAACTACATGTACTGTTTGCAACATCTAGCACAAATCCTCCCACCAAGATGTACTTTTACCAATAAGTATTAGCAGGAATACATAAAACAGACGAGCAAGACCACAGCTAATATTTTATGCCAGAACAATTAGCCCTCAATGGATATTCTTATTTATTAGACTTAAGTATAGTACCTTCACAGTAAAATTAAGCATTAAACAATCAGGATGGGCTTCTGCCAATTTGTAAAAAAGATCTCTCCACGTGGTATGTGCTATCATTTGCTCAAGCCAGGCTGGAGTCTGAAAAGATCAGAGCAACAGAGAGAAATTTCAGAATACCTAGTTGTCAGGACCACAAAAAGCAAAGCTTTTACCTCTCAGGAGTCCTGTGAGTTGTTCTACAGAGTTCTATTATAAAGGAGGATGTATTCCAAATTTCCAAGTTCTTTAAACCTCTGAGGACTCCAGTGAGACAGAGCTGGTTTTCTGAAACCAGTCGTTCCTCAGCCAAAGAGCTTTGAAGACACAGTTTCCCTTCCCCCACCGTCCACCACTCCAGCAGATGAAGGCATCTAGGAAGGATCCAGTGTGTACAGACAGCAACAGGGATTCCATGCACACCTCTCCTTCCTCTGTGAAGATGGAATCTGCTTTCCGAGGGTCAAAGTGCTTGATAAGTAAGCTCTTTAAGTGGTTCTCTACAGTCTCCTGAACTTGCATTGGCTCAACACCTGTACAGAAGGAACAAAACACTTGGGCAGATGCAATGCAATCCAATGGAACACAGCAGCAGCAGCTCACATTTTCCAACGAGAACAGAGACTACTCCAAAATTTATCCACATAGAGAAGATGAAAGGAGAGCCATCAGTTCTACTACTGAGCCACACTGATTCAGATTTACAGATTTCCCTTTTTTCCTAAATATAAAAATTGATATATATATACATATATATATATATATGTTATATATAAATATAAAAACTGTTTAGGATCTCAGGCAGGTCACACTAGTCCCTTTCTCTTGTGCTCCTCTTCAGACACACAAAGAGTGATGCCAGTCATCCCACAGCACTGCTACTGGTGTGACACCAAAATGCAGGTGCATCTTTAACCAAAAAAGGGACTACCAGGGATGGGGCACAAACCCACCTTACCACACACTAAGATTCATCCTTTTAATATATTTTCAGTGCCTTTAATAGTATTCTACAAAATTACACACAAAGAGCAATGAGTAGTTGTACATTTCTGACATCAGAGTATAATAATTCTGGTAATGTAATGTAAAATTTATTATATAATTATATTACAAAATATTAAACACCACTTATATTGTCTATATGACAGAACCCTTGCCCTCTGAATGAAATTAAAAACAAACTATAATTTATGCAGTTGTTTCAACTATAAAACCTTTTATAACACAGTTTGTTGGCATTTCATCAACCTATTACTCCATTATTCTCCAAGCAGACTAAACCTATTATTATAAAGGATTTAGCCACGTACAGGATGACAACTTTATAACAATCCACTTCCTGTGTATGATCAAATTTGCCACAAATTCAAGTATTTCCGACAGAAGAAAGACTATAGACCCAAACTACACTGTATCACATATCATACCTGTCTGAATGAGCCACTCTGCCAGCAAATTGACAGTCTGTGCCACTGCAGTGTAGTTTTCAGAGAGGAGCTGGATAACATTCTCTGGAGATCCTCCTGCTTGGAAATATCTGATGAAAGGATTACAAAAGAGCTATTTGAGTCATATTAAAACCAAAAAACAGTCCAACTCTGAATTTACAGAGAAAACAGGGAATACATCTTCACACATTTCCATACGAAATGACAACACCACACCTCTAACACACATCGGGTCACACTCACCTCTTTAACGTGTTAAATATTGACGGCTCCATTATATAGTCAGGCGTTGAAAATTTCTTCAGGCACTCCTGCTGCACTTCGGCATCATCTTCTCCCTCCCCATCCTCATCATCTTGCTGTTCACAAGCACAGTCAGGTCAGCCTCCCCTGTCCCGTTTCCCCCCACACTCCCATATTCAGGCTCTTTTTGCCCACAGCAGCACACACACCTCGGCTCAGCACCGCAAGCGACCTGCACCCCTGACAAACAGCGATTATCAACGGAGAAGGCGCAAAATCAGCACCGCCTTCTTCAATTTTAACCGCGGAGCCCCGGGCCCGGCGCAGCCCCGGCCTCCTGCCCTCATAGCCGGCACTTCTCGCCTCAGCCCGGAGGCCCCGCGGCGGAGCGGGAGGGCCCGGGGGAAGCGTCGGGACCCACCGGGGATCGCTCAGAGTCCCTCCCAGGGAATACTGGAGGATTCTCCTGGAGGATGCTCCGGACTCCGGGGAATGCTCGGAGTCCACGGCCAGACGTTGCTCCGAGACCCGCCTGCGGTCGCCGGTCGCCAGTCGCCCCCTGCCCAGCTCCCCCCGGTGCTCACCGCGCCCCCGTCCGCCTCGCTGCCCCACTCGGCCGCGCTGCCCTCGAAGTAATCGGCGTCCTCCATGGCTCCTCCCGGCCCGGCCTCCCCGCCGAGCGGCCGGAACGGGCGGGGCGCCGCGGAATGGCGGCTGCGAGGCGGGGCCGGGCAGCCCCGCGATGGCGGCGCGTGTGGGGCGCTCTCAGGGCCGGCGGCGCAGCCCGGGCCGTCAGCGAGGGGAGCCGGGCAGGGCTGGCGAGGGGACGCAGAGACTCAGCGGAGAAAGGAGCCGGTGGAAATGTCAAATCACACTGTCCGGCAAAGCCTCCCAGCGCGGCAGCAATCGGACGGGAAGTCAAAGGGAAGAGGGGAAAAAAGGGATGTGTTGCTCTATGGGATGTGTTCTCCAAGGAATGTATTCCTCTTCTGGCTGCAGCTGGACAACAGCACTTCCCTCCCTCACACACACTGAAGCGTGAGGGGGATGTTGAACAACAGCAAGTTGATAGGAATTAAGAAGCGTAGAATAGAAAAACTGACAACTAGGGAAAAAAGGGGGGGAAAAGGTAGCTTTGGAGAATGAAAGTGGGCATCTCTGGGCAGAGCAGAGGTGCTGTGAGAGCCACATTCCCTGTTCCTGAGGCTGTTCTGTAACCAGGCAGGGCAGCCTGTGAGACAGGATTTGTTCCCCATCCGTGAATCCGGTTCCTCACAGCGCTGGCTGTGCTCAGGGACCCTTCCCGGGGATGCTGAGTGAAGACAGCGGGCCAAGAGGGTTCCCAAGGAAGGGAGGGACAAGAAATTAGAGACAGATTTACAGAGGACAAGTCTACAATGAAAACTGGTCACATAACTAGGCCTCAGGCAAGGAGAGAGGCATTAGTGAGACCATGTGAGCAAAAGAGTCCCTTTGTCTCTCTTCAGATCCACTCTCGTTCTTCAGTTGTATAAGATTTAACCGTGAGAAAGGGGAGGGTGAGGGTGTGTTCTGGGATTTGGAGGCCAGCCAGGAGCTTTGCTGATTAATTATTTAAAAGGTCCTTTATTCTCATTCAGTTTCTAACAGAAAAATGGTAACAAGACATGACATTGTCTTCCGCGCGTTGCATGGTAAGAAAGGCCAAAAAAACCCTGTTCAGAAATAAGTTGTAGGATCTCCAACAGACAAAATCCATGTTCAAATATAGTCGTTGTGCTAATCAAAGGATTTGCTGCACTTAAAAATTCAGTATAGAAAATGCACCTGGACTGCAGCAGAGCACGCATTGTGCTGTCGTGTGCTGCCCTACAGTGGTGAAGCAGCCCTTCCTGAAACTCGGCTCCAGCATTTGGGAGAGCCTGGGATAACGTTCTTTATGCTCTGCCAGCAGAAAGGGAAAGAGACTTTCGGAATAAAAGGCATGGATTGAAGCAGAGGCACAACGGCCACATTCTCCACCTGTGCCAGACACTACGGTCAGGGGGACAGTGAGGGACATCCCAGTGCCTGTGGAATCAATGGACATTTTTTGTGAGGGATGAATGGAGAGTGAAGTCACAGGCTGAGGCTGGGAGCCAATGGAAATATCCTTGAGAAAAAGGTTTTGGCTAATCTCCATTTGGTTAGCAGGCAATTTCCAGCCAACAGACGTGAGAAATAATACTGAACTCGGAACAGTGTGAACAGTCACTCCTAAGAAAGTACTAGATCTGAATTTAGTCTATCCCAAACCAAGAAAATAAAAGTATTTTCTGAGAGTCTCATAAGAAACATCTCTACATCTCCTGTGCTTCATCAGCTCTCCTTTATTTTTTGGCTTGCAGTGAAGTTATGAGATGTGTAATTAGGTGTAGGACAAGTTCTCTGGAGGTGATTTCAGAGTAACCATTATAGCACTTTAACAGAAGGAAAACTTAAACTTGGAGAAAAAGTGAGTCTAGAGCTTAACTTTCCAATGAAACTGAATGGGGAAACCACAAGTCCGAGACTTCATGAGGCTTAGGAGGAGATCCTGGTTCTTTACAGGAAGTTCAATTAAAGATACACTGTATGACAGTTTTTATATAGGTAGGAGGCCATAGAGGTGTTAAACACATAGAGGTGTTAATGATACCAGTAATTTCAGTGTCTGAATCTTGAAACTAGAAGTTTTTTGTCTTTATATATTTATATCTCTTTATTTAGATTGCAGTAACAAAAAAAGTTGATTTTTTTTTTTTTTTTTAAATATATAAAGAATGAACAACACTCAAAGCATTTACTTTCAGTTTCCCTTGAGGAGAAAACTAGGGATCTGTAACAGCCAGACATTTGCTGAATAGCCCTTTGCAGAATTGCAATATCCAAGCTTGCCTCACTTCAGGTCAGTAAACAAGAGGTAAAATCAGATTAAACCAAACAGTTTCAAGATACCACTTAAAATGCGATGAAATATTAAATGTACCAGAAATTGATTTTGCAAACTAAACTTTTACAACTTTGAATGGAAACAATGTTGGTTGTCTCTTGGGTTTAACCACATTCCCCCATATGGGTTTGTGTTTTACAAAGTTTCAGGAAATGTTAATGAATAAAAGCACTTAGATTTACCTGAATGTACCTGAAAGATTTTATTATGCAGCAAATTAATGCAACAAATTTTTCCCTAAATGCATATTCGACTACATTTTTATCTGTAAAATATTCTTGAATGACAGTTTCTGCCTAATGAGATTTTGATGAGGCAGAGAGCAAATTCTGAGATAAATTTTGAGTCAGAGAGAAAATTTGGAGCCCAATAAATATCCAGGGAAGGTCAGCCTTGGTGTCTCTGCTGCACGATTTGAGGAAGCAGTAAAAGCATTCTGGAAAGTGAATGTGCGTGAAGAAGAGCCAGATGTACAGGAGCAAGGAAAACGACATCCTTTTTTTTGTTTGTTTGTTTTAACAAAAGAATAAACAAAGTATCAAATGCCAAGTTTCAATCCCAACTATACAAACTTGTTGCTTGATTTTTGAGCAAATTATTTAACAACTGTAATTCAAGATTTGCTACCTAAAGGGCTGAGTGAAATACAGCTGACGAAATCATCCAACTTCATTTGGTTCCTTCCTAAAATAAAAGAAAAATCCCAAACAGAAGAGCCAACTTCCAACAAAACTGTTTGCCTTTTATTCATTTGTTTTTTAAAAATATCCACCCTGGCATTCTCTGTCATTCCCTCTGCTCCTTGCCCTCTACAAATTCTTTTAGCATAAATTTGCATTTTGTAATCGTTAGCCCTTTACAAAGCAGCCAATACATTCAACTAGAGATAAGGTAATAACTTTCCAATGGAGTAGGAAATTACAGCAGCATCGTTAGGCTAATGAGTTTTGGCTAAAGAGTTCCTCCTTCTCAAGCAGAACCTCAAGATGAAGCATTTTTGTTTGTACCTTGAGTACTGGTAACATTTATTCCAGACATTGAACACACGACACTTCACCAGGTAACCAAGAATATTCGGACACAAAACAAGGTGGTTCTGAGGTTGCTGACAGGATGTCATTCTAGTGTCCTTCAAATGTCAGCTTGGAAGCTGGAACTGTATTTTATACACGGAGGATTGCTTAAAACACTGAGCCTCCCAACGCCCCAAGTACTTCTCAAGATGAGCCTGTAGTGGAACATTTTCTTGCTTCAAAGCAAGTTCCAGCTGATTTGCACACTGATCGTTAAACTCACCCTTCAATGAACTATCTCCCAGCTCTATAATGGTTGCAGAAAGTGCCTTTTTTTTGCAGTTCCGTAACTGGAGATATCCTGGCCTTTTGGGATAGATGCATTCTCTGACCTTGAAAATTTGCATGAGGATCCCAGACTGGGACTCACCTGGGGAATGAAGAATTTCCCCCTTAAATCTACTTTTCAGTGTCCAAGGTGATGGATTTTGAACTTTGACTGAGGTTGTCTCGTAACTTTCGTAACTGCTCTATTCTCTTATCAACCACATTGTTACAAGAGTAAGGGGGGTGAGGTCAGGAGAAAGCAGCTGAATCCAGAGGCAGCAGGTTTTGGGCCTTGCTGCAGGACAGAGCAATTGGCTGTTAAGTTTCCCAGTTTTAAATCACAAACAGGTTCACAAGAGCTGTTGCTTGTGGCTGCTCTGGGCTTCCAGACTGCCTTACACAGATGAACCTCTGTAGCCCGGCAGAGCTTTGCCCTGTGAGAAACAGAACTCAAGGTTAGCACCAAAACTGTCACAGAATCTGTTACTTCATTTTGGATGTTGTGCCTTCAAACAGTAAGGGAACAGAGATTAAAAATTCTGAGCTATTTATCACCCATCACACCCCCCTCAGGACACGTCTCGGTGGCTCTACCTCAGTACCAGTCTGAAACACCTTCCTTTGATACTTTGAGCTCTTCCACAGTATTTGCTTCTATCACCCCAACCCTAATCTGTCTTTTTGTGGAAGCTCTTCTGATCCTGCCAGCAGCAAACTGAAAATGTAGCAAAAAAGGACTGGAATGTGCCCCCCTGACAATCCCTAACCCTTACAGTACAGCTGCTCCTTTCTCTGCCTGATCTCTACCGGCACTCTGGCATTTCAGTTGCAAGAATGATACAATTCCAAAGTCACATCAAATACCAGAAAACTACAGACAGAAACACTTCACTATTAATAATTCACATAAAATTCACAGCCTGAAAACAATAGTTTGCATAACAGAACAACAGAATGGAGAGAATTCCCAATATTACTACCTCTGTCCTAGGCTTATCTTTCTCCAAACTTGAGTAGCAGTATATTAAGAAAATAAATTAGCCCACTCAATAAAATGATAGGATAAATTAAAGTGAAGAGATAAATTCACATTTTAATTTTGGATTTGCTTACATTTGTCTAGTGATACCCCAGCCTTAGAAAGCAAGAAATTACATGAAATCCCCTAATGTCAGCATCTTCTCCCTCAAGAATTTATCCTCCTTCCTATTTGGGACTATGTTTAAAGGTTTTATTTTGTCCTAACATTAAACTGTTTTGAGGCAGACTTCCTAACTGAAAAAAATAGGAAAATCTGTAAATTCTGTTCAGTTTTTTGGTGGATTTTTAATTATCTATTACATATTTGGTCAGTGATCCATGTTACAGAGGTATCAATGCTGTTGTTAGCCTGGGGACCTCCCTGTTTTCCACAGAACCAGGCCAAGTTTATAGGACACAGAGGTCAGGAAAAAACCGCCCACTTTAGAATTTTTACGTTTAATGCAGCGAGAGATCTTATTTGTCTCCCCACCTCCTTCCATGTTCCTTTTCCAGGTCAGTTTCGTGCTTTAAACTGCACCCATTTTGCTCAGCTCAGTACACTGAAAGTAACCAGGGTAAAAAGCAGTTTGAACTTTCAATAAGGTGAGAATCAGGGCTCAAAACAATTATTTATGAAGCCCGTGTTTACGGCTCAAATTTTAGCAATCTGCGCACCACAGTAACACTCTAAAGCACTTTTACCTACCCATAACTGACAGACATCCACACCCAGGCCTGAAGCCAACTGGTTATGACCAGGATTAAAATAGGCTCACTCTTGGAATTTGTCTTGTCAGTCACCAGAGAGATTTTTTCAGTGTCAGGCTTTCATCAGCAGAGCTTCAGAAATCCCCTTTGGAGTTCATTTTACTTACAAAGATGCTTCAGAGTTTGTCAAAAAACGGGCAGTTTTTTTTCCCAAGGGATGAATTTTCAGATACCAAGCTGAGGAAGAAGAGCACAGTTTGATTTTGGACTGCAAACAGATGTTTGTTTATAAATATTTTTACTGTTATACAAACTCAACATATAATTTAGAGATGAGGACTTGCTCCTGTGTGAGATTTCCACTGATAGTAATCTATGGCCCTGATCTTGCTTATTAAAGTCAGTAGGAATTTTATCATCTACTTCCGTGGAAGAGGTCTTACAAGTGCCAGCGTTGTTAGGAATACACACAGCACATTAGATACAGTTGGGGAAAGAAGAGAACTTACTCTCTCCCAGAATGAATTACGTAATTTTATAACTTAGAACAACTTTATCACTCTCAGACATTTGTACAGCACCAATCACCAACAGCGTTGTCACTAAGGCACTGGACTGGCACTCAGCTGTCATGGGCTCTGTCTTCAGATCTGGGGTCAATCTCCTGTGTTTGTGTCTTTTGTTTTTACTGGCACATAAGTTTTGACACTGGAAAATAAGATAAACAATACAAAACATCCTCCATCACTGACATGAATAACATATCACGATGAATTACAAGGTGCTCAGGTTCTGAAGCCATGAACATTAATATTTCTGTGCATAGATTTACTGGCAAAAGGAAATTATCCTGCAGGTGTCAATTCCCTGCAGCACAGTGGAGCAGTGTTAGCTTCCCTTCCTCTGGAGTTAGGACATACCCTCAGCTAAATCCTGCCCTCAATGCCACAAATCAAAATAGTTTTTAGATAAATGAAGAAAAGCCCTCAGGACTCCTGCCTATGACAGCTGATCCAGGATGCCTTCCTAGGCTTTTGCATCAAAGTCTGCTCCTAACAACTTACAGAGCTCCAGTTTCAGCCTCTGAGTGCAGTTTTTGATGCTTTCAAAGGCAGCTGAATCCTTTTATAGTCTATAGTGGATTTATCTCTCCACATTATTAAAAGAGAAAAAATCTTTAGGAATTATCCCTACTCTGCTGCACCACACTGAATGTGTGCTCTGATGCACAAATTACGGAAAGTTCGTGGGTTGAAATAAGTTACTGCAAATGCACAGTAGCTGATTTTGAAACCACAACATCTCTACAATTTATTATTATTTTTACAAAATACCCAAAGTGATCAGACCATATTGTAGGTTACTGGCTTGCCGAAGGTTGTTTTAAAATCAAAACCATTTCGGAGTTACAGAAGTGCCAAAAACAATCTTGAACCAGGTTTGTTTGTTGTTTTTTTTTTGTTTTCTTTTTAAACCAACCCCTATCCAACAAAACAGTTGTGTAACTTAAAACAGAAACAAGAGTTTGTGTTGGAAACTGTTTAAAAACCAACCCACCAAACCATGCTTGAGCAGAAGCCTTGTATGGCAAAGATTCAGCTTAGGGCAGTTTAGTGCCAAGGTAAGACCCTCTATAGGTTTACAATGGAAATACTGACACAACCTCAACTACAGTGATGCAAATGTGCCCTAAAAACACTGTATTTGCTTTTATTAATAAAAGTGGTAGTGTTTACATTTGCAGGTATCTTACACTTCAGCATCACGATGAATACTGAGTAGAATGAGTTGTTTTGGCTGTAAGGTCAGAAGTTTCCAAACAGATGAATGAGACAGAAGTGACAGTCCTCAATCATGAAAACAAGAAGTTCAAATAAATAAATAAAACAAAACTAAGAAATATGGGTAAGCATTAGGTTGGAATGGTTCAATTAACTGCAAATTATGGCCACTAAATTAGAGACAGAAGAAATCACAGTTACTTATTAAATAGCAAGCATTAAAGCTTTATGGTTTTGTATTTAAAAAAAAAAAAAAAAAAGAAAGAAAGCTGTTAAAAATAAGACTTGCATTTACCAGGCCACCAAACTGCATGGACTAATAGAGACTAACAAAGGCAATACTGAGACATTAAGACACACACACACACTCTGTACTTGTGCAACTCAACCATATTCAAAACAATTGCCTTCTTCCTCACATGAAAAAAAAGAAAAGCATCCCCTAAACATTTCTGTTCATATAAAGCTTTAGGTTTCTTAAACTGTTGCTGTCTTACATAGCTCATTGTTATTATGCGTCCTCATCATCAGAGGAAGAAGCTTATTTTGTTAATTTTTCTATTGGAGGTGCTTTGTTTCTCTCAGACAAGAGATTACATTCCTCACACCACTACAAGTTCTCTCCATTTATAAATTTGGTGTTTACACCAACTCCTCCTAGGCTTAAAAAGATAAGGGTTGGCACTAAAATAAAGATTTTGGCTCCTGTAACTAAAATTAAGGCTCACAATGAATTTCCTTTCCACTACGTGTGTCCCATTTTTACCTAGTGTAAACGCCAGCCCTTCACCTACAGGCACTGAATACATTCTGGATTGGAGGGGCCTATTTTCAGTCACGTTTTCTCCTAGAGCTCTACAAAGTTCAGGTGGCAACTGTCTAAACCTGTGAACAGGAAAGATCATTCTTCAAAGGTGAGTAACAACCGCAGCTAAAATGTTTAGATTATTCAGTGTCTTCTGGAAGTAATTCTGAACTGAGATGGGACAGAAACTCCCTCACATCCCTGCTCTCTGGTGAAAATGGACTTTGTGATTAAGACTTTAGCCACAAACGCAAATGAAAACGCACAATTCTGAACAGTTGCAGTTCTTAGTATTGAAAAGACATCCGATACCTGAAGCAAATCTAGCTGCACAGACATCACTGACCACACACTCTTTTAATTTAAACTGGATCTCTTCCCAAAAAAAGAAAGCCAACACGGTCTCTTGGGTGGAGGGAAGCTACTGTGAAAGGCAAAGAGGCAAGAATTTTGGTGTTTGTTTTTGTTTCTTTTCCTTTTAAAGTCACTGCAGTAAGATCCAGATCAGTTTAGGGGTGTAAATGAAGGGAGAAGAGGGGTGTTTGAGTAATATAGGCTAACACTGTTCTAGATGTGTTATTACAGCTGTAATTTCTGACTCTGTACAAATTGTACACGTAGGTTTAGACACATGAAAAAGTAACACACTCACAGAGACATAAAACACCTAGGTATAAAATATAAAGCAGTGTAGTAGTTACTAAAATTACATGCTCTCTTATTGCTACAGTGATTTTTGCTCTTTTTTCTTTTTACTGTACCACATGTTGTTCTAAGCATATAATTTGCATAAATTATTCAAGTTTAAGAAAAAATCCACACATCTTCACTTTTAAGCTACTTATATAGTTAATATAAAACAAAAAAAAAAAAGGTTCTAAAGTATCTCTTTATTAAAAGAGAAATAAAAATGTCATTTGAAACTGGAATTCAGTGGCCAAATCCAAGGGCAGTGCACACCTTGTCATTCCGGTAGTCATTGCCCACGCAGCGCAAGCCGAGGTTGGTGGGTATTTGGCCCAGTCTAGAGATGGTCACCAGACCTGCATGATGCCCTACGTGTCTGTTATTGTTCTGGTTTTCGTCTTTAGCAAAAAAGGACTATGAATGACCAAAGACTAACATTTATAATTTGTAGCAAAATTTGGTTTTATGTAGAAACAAGCCATGTTTTGCATTTGGATAGAGATTTAAATGAATTAAAGCTAAAAATTAAAAAGCACGATGCTGCAACATCTGGTCACTTGTTGAAGACCTCACTTTTAAAGTGGTTAAGTTTGCACAATTTGTACTTTTTTCTTTTTTTTTTCTTTTTTTTTCTTTTTTTTTTTTTTACTAAACAGTATTTTTCCTTCTTTTATAAACCAGAAAAACTAAACTACAGATAAATTTTCCCTACCTTGAGCTAATGCTGCAGATAGGGTTGACAAAGCTGTACAGCGCAATCAAACATACTTACATCTTAGCTCATTGTACAGGTACAGCCATAATCAAGGCACAAAGATCTTCTACAAGTTATTTTCAATAAAGTTGTACAAAATAATACATTTTACAGTCTGTACAAGAATAATAATCCAGCAGTAAAATAAAAAATGAGGGAAGGGAAGAAGAAAAAGAAGGGAAAGACTGTGAGGACTACAGTCCAGATAATGATTTTTAGAGCAGACGGGATCATCAGTGGACAAACTGAAAACAGTGTGTGGTTAACTCTTTCTGCAATCACAGGCCATACGCAGTTCAATTCATAAATGTCCATGGCTGTCTTTAGACCACCAAGACTGGTTTTAAAAATACCCTTCTGAAAGGTAGCAGTTGGTTTTTGCACTGTCTAGGTCTGTTGGAGAATTGTCAGTATTTCCGCCCAAAGCCACATTTTACAGTCAGAGAACCAAACTCAAGGGTCTGTCTTCAAACTTGGTCTGTGACTTGGCACCTTCGTTACTCGGATGCAGTGAGTGATACAAAGTGGAGATCATGGGTTATAGGATTATGCCCACAGCAGTGCTAAATTACCTAAGTTTTCTCTCCCCCAATTTTTGTTTCACGTTTTAATTTTTTCATCCCCAATTCTTTCAGGTGCTCCACATTCAGGGCTTTTAATTAATTAGTTTTTATTTCTTTTTTTGTTTTGTTTTGGGGTTTTTTTTCCTCTCTTTGTTGTTAATAACAGTGTTAGGGAATCCTCATGGAAATGGCCTTTTAAGTGTTAGGGGCCATCTCAAACTGTCCGAGGGGTACAGAAGCAAGCTTAGAAGTGCTGCTATTGTCCAGCAAGGAGAAAAAGTTGAGGGGTGCAAATCAATGGGAGATTCAAACAGTTCTCTTCCACCCTATGTGGGCAAGGGTGGTTTTTTTCTTTTTTTTTTAATACGGAATAAGGAGTCCAAAACACAGAAAAAAGTGCTCTCCATCACAACAACTCGTATTGGCGAAGGTGCATGCGCTGAATAATGTCCCGACAGTCATTGAAAACCCTCCGGATGTTCTCTGTGTCCACGGCACATGTGAAGTGAGGGTAGCAGTAGTGCCTTCCATCTCCACTTGCTGTGCTGATTCTCTGTTTAAAGCGAGAGAGAGACACTGGGTTAAAATAAAACCCACTGGGGAATCCCCTCCCCGGCCCCAAAGCTCGGCTGAATGAAGGCTGAGATGTGCACGTGTGGGTTGTGTCCTCAAAAAGTGCAACTTAAGTGGCAAAATGCCCGCGAGTTTTCACTCTCTCACCTGAAACATGAAATTTAAAATTATGAGCATTACAGGGTGAAAACTGCAAACTGGGGAATTTCAGTGTGGAACGAGAGTTCAGGAAAATGCCACTAATTATATGCAGCTTTGGTGGATTTAGCAACACAGCTCCTAGTCCATTTGGCCATGAAAAAAAGCAGGATTTTGCCTCCCTGTACAAAGCTTTTATCCCTGCTTTACACTTACAGAAAGCCTCTCTCAACATTTTTTTTGCTCCATTTTAAAATGAGTCCACAATTTGATTGCCAGGCTCACCATTACAAGAAATTGTAACAATACTGAAAAAAAAAAAAAAAAATAAAAATCTATGTCTATTATAGCTTCAGCTGACCAGTAATGGGGAAGATAATATGAAAGGAACATTAATAACTGACAGATGAGGCATCTTTTGATTCGTTTCTATCTTTGGAAATAATGCATGGAATAAAAGCCTGGCCCCATTAATAACAGCAGGACTTCACTCATCATTCTTTTTGGGCTTTCTTAATTCTCACCCATTCTTTTGCTATTTAATTATGTACTGTGCCAACAAGCACACATCCAAAGAGCAGCTAAGAAACAGCAGTAAAGCTCATAAATATAACAGTGGTTTATGCAATGTGAATGCTAAATGTAAACAGCACAAGAAGTGACAGCATTTTGCAACAGCAGAAGGTGAGCAAGAGCTTGGGTTTGAGAAGAATCACGTAAGGAATAGCCAAAGAAAGGAAATACTTACAAGAAACTCGTCTCTAATAAAATACTTGGCCCTTGTAACTCTGGGATCCTCACCAGGCTCTGGTGTTGCTGATTAATAATAAAATAAGTATCTTATTAAAACAGGTGTTTTCTGGTAATAGCACCTAAAAATCTCAACTCGTTCTGTTTTCTGCTCACATATGACAGAAATATACTTGGCAAAACTGACTGCGAGACAAGACAAACCACAACATTATTTAAACCAGCAAGATTTCAGGAGAACAAAGGAATATTACAGTGGCCACAGTACCAGGCATTTGGCAGGCAAGGGAAATGACCACAGGCAGGATTAGGGGGAGTCCAGAAGACACATTTGTGACAAAATGTCAGACTCTGGTCTACACCAAGGTAAAAGGATTTTGTTATGAGGAAATTAGTAATATATTAAAAATGTTTAAGAGGCAGGAATCTTTCATTATTAGTACCTTAAATTTAACATTACAGTTTGGCTGAAAGACACTGATGATTACATCTACTTCAGAGTTTTCAAGTCTTAGCTGAAGCTACCAAAAACATCACAGATATGATTAACAAGGAAATGATAAATTGCAAATAAAACTTAGAAATCTTACCATCATCTGGTGTAGTGTAGCGAGCAAATTCTGGAAAGTAGTCTTCAATTTTAGATTTCCCTGCCAAAACTTTCTCTGCTAGCAAATCTTGTTTATTCAGGAAAAGGATTACTGAAATGGTCCGTAGCCACCTGTGGAAAATGGAAACCAAACACTGTGAGAAGGCACAGCCGGGATCATACAGAAACTTAAAGTTAAGTCACACAAAATGTCTGGAGATGAGATCATATGACACTGGAATGATTTGGGAAGGTTCCTTTTATGCCTGAATCCCGAGGGTGTAATTTCAGGTGTGCACACCCTGGGGTTGTTCGCGTGCTCCCCACTTTGTGCTGTTAATCCAAACCCATCCCAGGGGAGCACATCCAATTCCCAGAGCGCCGCTCCATCCCTCCTTTAATGACTTCAGCCTCAATATGGCAGCTACCAAATAGCAGCTCTGCAGAGCTCTTTGCAATGAGCTGAGTGTGTCAGACACTAAAGGTGGGAGGCTGTGACCAAAGAACCAGCCCAGACTGTGCTGGGAGATCTGAATAACAGAGCCCTCAGTGCTGTTAACCCTGGTGGGTTAACCTTTACTCACCTTCCTCCTCGGGGGATGGAGGAGGAGGAAAGGAAGAAGGACAGCAAAAAAATCTGAGGGTCAAGATAAAATATAAATAATGATTGTTTTATTAGTGAAGGACAAGTGGAAGCGAGAAGACAAAACAAGTGATGCAAGGGCAATCACTCACCACCTCCTGTGGGCAGACCAAAACCCAGCAAGCTGGGTAACCTCCCAAAATCCGCTCTTTGCCCTCTCACTGCAGAGCAGGACGTTATGTGCCACGAACACGCCTCTGGTCAGTTTGGGTCTGCCCACCTGTGTCCCCTCCCAACACCCCAATGGAATCACTGCAGGGGCAGAGTGAGCAACAGAGAGGGCCTTGATGCTCTGCGCACACTGCTCAGCAGCATCATGTGTTATCAGCATGGTTTTGGTCAAAACCTAAACCATGGCACTGTATGAGCTGTTATGGAGAAAATGAACTTTGTCCCAGCCAGGCCCATCCACAAGTAGTGACTGCAGCGTCAGACTTATCAGTCATTTCAGTGAGAAGAGCCATTCACAGACCTGTTGTTCCAGATACTCTTGAAGAGGTTTAGTGCTTCCTGCAGCCGATTGGTCTGATTGTCCTCTCGTATCACCATGTTGTAGCTACTGCTCGCCACCACAAATATGATAGCAGTCACATCTAAACCAAGAAATACCCTTTAGTTAATGCCAAACTTCAGAAGAAATATCCAGGAATCATGAAGCTCAGTAAGAAGCTGCCAGACTCTCGGCTCCACGCAGAGAACAGGCTGGGATGCTGCTGCTGACAGCTTTTTAAGTACCAGGGATCAAAAAAGAAAGTGAAGAAACCATGAAAGGCAGGCAAGGCAGACCCCAGAACAGAAGCTGACAGTGATAGAAAATGGAGAAAAGAAAGGAACTGATGCAAGAGAGAGAAACTAAAGAAAGCCAAGAGGAGAACTTGAAGATTTAAAAGTTGTAAAGAAAACCAGAAACAACTGTGAACTATCAGGAAAGGACAGGGAGGCCCTTGGGGGAAAACCTCAGGACAAGCAGCACTTTTGATCTGCGTGAATAGTAATAACAACAGGAGACTGCAGTGAATTCATGATTAATTGCTCTGGTCCCCCTGTAGTGTGTTTTACTGCCTGGAGACCCCATCTCTTCCCTGGGAGGCATCCCCAGGATCACAGGATCTGGATCCCTGTGTCTCTGTGTGGCTGTGCTGCTCCAGTCCCTCACACTGACTTCCAGGCTCATCTGCCTCAGGCAGCAGCAGCAGAAGAGATGAGTCAGGACATGAGGTAACAGGAAGAGGAAGGAGCAGAGGTAAAACCCAAACAAATCTGGTTTTAATAGCACAGGAGAAAATACTGCACAGTCCTTCCACACACATACACAGTGTCCAGGTGATTCTGTGACAGGAACTGTAGCAATGTACCATGAATTCCAAGCTGCATTCTGCTTTACTTATTCTCTAGGATCTCATTGTATCTTTTCTACAAAAAGGTGGACTTTTGTGTAACTTCATCAATATTTTGTCCAAACAACAAAGAAGAGAAAATATTTTCACCATGGCCAGCTTTAAGAAAATCTGTGTGGAGAAAGGTTTCACATCTAAACAGAGAGACAAGAGTCAAACAAAGAGCTGCAGTGAAGGTACCCACACTTCAGGATAGACAAAAAACTGCCTAATTTCAGTCATGTGGGAATTGAACCTGACCTAAACTCATGGAGACACTGGTGTTAAGAGACTCCAGCTCCCACCAGATGTGACAGCACATCGACCCAGACAGACGTTTCCTACAACCTCATTCTGCATTACTGGGTCAGTGCTGATTCAGAAAGAAACACCATGACAGAGCCAAGTGGCTGCAATTATACATAAAAATATGATATTCTGATTTTATGCATATAATAATTATCCTGCGGTTTTGTATTTTGCATAGGCACATACATATGTAAACCCGCACGAGGAAGACAGAACATGGCTTGGAATTTACACTCTCACAGCTGGCAAGTAATGCACAAAGCCACCTCCAAACCCACCTAATTAACTGAAGAGAGGGAAGCAAAAAACAAATGGACAAGCTGAAGTTATCAAACTCAAACTCCCCTCCACCTACATTCTCCCTGAAGATGTTCTATGTAGTTACAGGAGTTTAGATGTCAATAATTCCATCCTGGATCACTGTTTGATAATTCCTCATTGAGCTACGTGGAAAGATGATGGATTTCACACAGTTGAGAAAATGAAGATTAAGCACTACAATTTTGCAGAGAACTATTTTCTAAAGCGAACAGAAATTCTAATCCTACCATTAAAACACTGGATCCATTTTCGGCGTTCATCTCGTTGCCCTCCGACATCAAACATACTGAGAAAAAAACATAAATCCAGTCAGTCAAAATCATTTTGTGTTTTTTGTTTGTGTCTGCATGCAAACAGAAAAGGCGAGGAATTTTAGGACTTCTGTGTCATAGAAGCTAAAAGGAATCTGATTACAAGAACCTGAACAGGCAAGCAGTCCACCAACATCTGCATGCAGAGAAAATATATTTAAAGCATTTTGTTCTTTGCAACTGAAAATAAAGCAGAAATTCCACACCAATTTGCATTTCCTGTTCAAGCTACACTACTAAATAAAGAAGTCATAAAATACTTGCTTTCTATTAACACCAATACTTGAGAAATAGAGTGGTCTCAAGGATTATATGGTAGGCTCTCCTCCCAGTTTACCCTGGTATTTGCCTGCCTTGTATTAACAAGATGCAAAAACATAAAAAAGAAAAGGATTATACTTACTGAAAATTTACTTTATCCACCTGAAACTTGGTTTCAAAAATTCCTGATGTCAAAACTCTGCATCTGAGAAGATCCTAAAGCATATAAAGAAATTAACTGATTCAAAACAGATACTTGGTGATTTTTCATATATCTAGCAATGCAAATAAACCCCTTTTATTCCATGCTGTACTGCAACACCAGGCAACAGCACTGGAGTGTTCAGTGCCACAGAAGCACGATGCAGGTCTGGTAAGTGATGAACATTGTAAGCCAGACATCACAGGCATTTATGTGCATGAACACAATCCAAAGGACAAGGCAGTTTTTACTAAATACTAAATGTGTACGGTGCAGGGCAACACCTGAAATGGCAATTAGAAAATGAATGAATTACCCCCAAAGGGGGCAACAAATGGCGTAATTTCCTAACCAAGCTCCACGTACCTGGTCAGACGGGGTGTACTCATTCTGTTTGACTATGTCAATCTTGTCTAGAAAACTGGGGAGAGGAAAGAAAAAAGAGAAACTGGTCACTCTCAAATCAAACACACTTCCTAATGCTTTAGTAACTGACAGTTCCCAGGTAAATCCTCAGGCTCACAAAATGATGAAAAATCACACGCTGAAATGGCTCAGCTTTGGGTTCTTTTCCTCGGGACGAGTGTTCCCAGCAGCAGCCGGCAGAGGGCTGAGCCCAGTTTAATTAATCCATCTGGGAATCTCATTCCAGCCCCTCCCGCCGGCTCCCTCCGCCACAAACACACCAGGAGTTTAATTTAGGTCATTTATTCATAAGAATCCTATGATAGAACCTGCTACTATTAACGGTAAAGCAATGACTCAAGCAAATTGCCCTGAAATTTGTGCTTGCCCTGAAAGTAAAATGAGTATTTTTAAACAACTTATCATCACTATCGTTCTTTAAATAAATGACAGCCCTAAACCAAATTTCAATACAAGTTCAGTTAAATAAGAAGGGACACTGATTTTTCTGTCAGCTGCTGTATCAGTGTTTCAGTTTACTTTCTGGAGAAGCGGCAGTAGTTGGCTAAATGCGTAATAAAAGATGTATTTCATTCAATTTCATTGGCATTACCTAAAGGTGATACTCTGGAGTATTTAATTTTTTTTTACCAATTAACTATAACCTCATAATTATCTTTCACTTCAACTCGAACAGCAAAAATCTCAAGGAATCTGTTAATTCTGTTTTATTGTGGTGTTACCACGAGCCTCGAAGATGTGGCAAACCAGCAGCTCAGGATGCAGATTTTATGATGTTTGCCCCCAGTCCCACTGCCCAGCACCAGGTGCCCCCTGCTCAGTCCCTTCCACTTCAGCAGTGCCTTTACCCCTAACATTAATGATTAATCAGCCTTTAAACCAACAGGCTCCGAGGTCCCTTTGAAATTCCTTTGCATGGATTGTTTTCTCTCTGAAGCAGAAATCACAAAGAAAAGGCGAGTTTCCCCCTCCTCTCTTAATGTACATTAACAATGGACACAGTTTAAAGGAGGGAAAAGGGAGCCCGGTCCCAGATTCACGAATCGAAAACCCAACTCCCAGAAAAGCCACCTCAAGCCTCAGCCCCAGTTTCAGCTCCAAATGACTTCTGAAAACACCTAATGAGGAACACGGAAAGGGGGAAAAATTATCCCATCTTTTAACAACAGCTTCAGTGCAATGCCCTTTTCACCAGGAACTAGGTGATCTGGGTTCAGAGACATGCGAAAATTAATTTTTGTTTAGACTGAAGTACAGAATTTTAAACACATTAAAATGTATCTCAAGTTAACACACTAGAAAAACACGTGAGACAGAGTGCAAAGATCAATTTCCATCATGGAACGTGACATGGCCGCAGACACACAAGGATAAAGTGGTGACAAACTGCAAGCTGGATTTTTTCCTCATATCTTCCAGGCTGTTAAGTAATTTTCTTTTTTTTATCTTTTTTTTTTTTTTTTTTTAAATCCAAAGGGAAGAAATAAAACTCTCTGTTCAGTACACAGAGGATGTCAAATACGTACAACAGCCGTGAGTTCCAGCCAGCACGAATGTTTCCACCCCATCCTCTCCCCTCCGAGCAGTTTCAAAATCATGTGGCAATTTCACAAGTTGGAGGATGCTTGAAAAATGTTCCGAACAGAACATGTTCATCAAGATACAAAGGTGATTACTGCAATCACCCAGCCTTTCTGTATGAATTCATCCAAGCAGAACATTTTATGCTGGGCTCCACAAGAGGTGGGCTTCTGGTTTTGTTTTGGTTGTTTTTTTTTGGTTTTGTTTTGTTTTTGAACACGCTGCTAATCAGCTTAATGGATTTTGGAAACTGAAAATTAGAAAATAACAACAAGATATTGCTAAAACCTGGAACTGAAAGTACAAACCTCTTACTGTTGTTTATGCAGACTATTTTTAGGCCTATGATTTCCTTGAAAAACATCAGCCACATAGGAGCAGCAGTACTGTACTTGAGATGAATTCCAACAGCACTGCTCATGCCAGGTAAAACAAGTTCGAATGGAATAAACATTTCTTCTTCCCCCCAAAACAAGCTCCAACACTCAGAAACATCTGATACTCCTAACAATGCTTGCTGGAGAAGGAAATCTTTCCCTGTGTGATTTGACAGTCACCAGAAAACCCACCCTGCTTCCAGCGGCATCTTAGGGCAAACGGAGCACGGCGATACAGGAGGTGAAGATTTCCTCCTGTGCCTTTCACAGAAGGCTGCTCCAGCAGCTTTAGAGAGGGCTAAAGGCATTAAAAACCAGTTTGATTTTTTGCTCAGATGTAAAGAAAGGGGATTGTTCTTTTGGTTGGTCAGTGCAAAAATAAATCTAAGGAGAAAAGGGGAGCAGAAATTTAATCCGCTCTGATACACCTAAAATAAGGAGCAACAGCAGGAACATGAGAGTTCAGAAAAGATCAACACACTGTGTTCAGAGACTTCTCAGTCGATGTTAGTCAAGACCAAACAATTTATCCAGTAAATTAAACTAATAATCCAGTCAGATGAGAACAAAGCCCAATTCAAAATAAACACAAATTCACCATCATTAATTTCTATTTTTAATTCTTGCTATGCTCAACCCAAAACACAAGTGAGGCCACTTGAGTACTACTTTGTGTGCCGAATTCACTGCTGTGAGAGACTGTTCTAAGCCTACTGGAGATGTGCCCACCATCTACTGTGTTAGCAGTGAACTTACAGGGAGAAATAGAAGTGACCTTGGTGAAAAAATTCACATAAAACTGTCAAACCACAAAACCAAATTTTATACTGTGAGCAAGCCTTGAACCAAGTTACAAAGTCAGGTTTTTTTCTTCTGTAAAATTTTCCCAGAGATTATATGGAAGAGTTATTTTCCAGAAAGCAAATAATTCATTCAGCATTGCTGCCAATTCTCACTTTGGGCCACATTCTGGACATGACTAAATAACAGGATCAGCTACTGCTCTGCAAAGTTCTGTCACTTAGTAAGAGGCTCTTTCCCTGTATTATAAAACATTGATACTGCTCTAATACACGCTAACAAAAAAAAAAAAAAAAGACTTCAGATTATTTGTAGTCAGCAACACTGAGAGGAAGCATCTCTAGGACAGCAGCAGTTGTATCTCTGGGATATTAAAATGAAAGGTATTAACAAAAAGTTAAAACAATCTGAAATAAAAAAAATGTGCTGCATTTTTGTGTCCCTTTTTTAGCTTAGGGAAGGAAAACCACACGTGAAGTGTTTCAAGCAGATCTTTGTGACAAATGAAGTGTCTTTAATTTTAAGAGTGCATTCAGGAGGCAGATTCACAGAGAGAGGTACACCGAGGCTTTCCTGAGCTCCAGCAGCTCTAAGTAATTAAACCATACATGTATCCCCAGTTCCTTCCAAATTTTAACTAAAACCCATTATGTCAAAACCACGTCCCAATTTTCAGATCAAGATATAGGCCAGTACCTGATTTATTCTGGAGTTCTTTCATCCAGAGAGAGTTGCTTTATCCCTATGTGGGGGCAATTTCCTGAATGAACAGTGATGCTGCCAGACAAAGAACTGCAGCTTGTTTTCCCTGCTGGAAAGGTGTGTAACACACGAAACCTTCCACCTCACAACCAGCACAGCTTCACTGTCAGGGGAAGCACAGGAGGGGAACTCAGGCTGCCTTTCCTCCAGCATTTCCTGACAGTCTTCTCAATAAACAGTAACTGAAATGTTACTCTCTGTGATCTGACGAAATGGTTGGCAGACAAGAATACTTTTTTCCCCCTGCTTTGCGAAGAAGAGCTTTTGCTTTCAGCCTAGAACAACACTGGAAAGGTGTCTTCAAACTGACAACACACCTGTATTTGAAGAGCTTTATTTCCATCAGGTTTTTTTTTTCTGGTCAAGTCATAACTTGAATTTGCATATAAAGTATCTCTCTTAAAAGACACACTGAGGTCTCATCTTCAGTGTCAGTAAGACACTTCACGAAACCAAGATTCCAACTGCAAGTAAAGACAACACTTGTTTATAACTTATAACCCTCAACAGTAGCACTCGAACTCTGTATGTGTGAAGTTCCTTGCCTCTGAAAACCTCGAGGTATTTTATACACAGCAAATCAGACTTCCAGCTCCTGCCAGCCTTCACTGAGGCTGCATTTCCTGCCTCCACCATCGCACCCCAAAATGCATAGCTGGCATTAACCCTATTTTAAAGGCAGGCACACTGAGTAGTTAATTGCCCCAAGTCCCTTGAGTCAGTGGAAATGAATTTTCATTTCCACTGAGTCAAGTGTTTCTACCAAGATATTACTAAGAACCCACCAGAATATTACTAAGAATTAGCAAGATTTTATTAAAAATTACACTGGCATTTACCCTGATCACCTCTAAAAACAGCCCTTCCAATTCAGGTTTCTATATCCAGAAAGAAATTAATATATTTTACTGATCACCCTAAAGACCAAACTGTGCAAATGCCCAGCAGATTTTTATTTATTTACCTGCACCCTACCAGGACTACAAAGTACTACTTAAAGTAGTTTTAAGCTGAAATTTAACTCAATATTAACAGAGTTTATTAGAAACAAGAGTGCATTTTTAATTTTTCAGAGCAGACCATGCTTTACTTCTGCTTTCCTGCCTTTTTAGTCCTTGACATAATCCCTTATGTTACTCAGCAGAGCTTTCTAAAAGCTCTGCAGTTAACTATTTGATAAATTCCGTCTTCAGCTATGCTGTCTATGCTGAGCCAAAGACACAGGATGAGCACAAAGATATAAAACTCTTTTTTAAAAGTGTTTTTGTGTGTGAACGAATTGACTGTCCCTCAAGTCCATCCCTTTCTGCTGCTCCTGGGACCAAGCAGGAGTGGGGAGAAAGGGGGGAATCCTATTCTTGAAACTGGTGACAAAGATTTCAGCTAGTTTATTTTGCAAGAGGAGCAGAACAGCAGGCAAAGCTACAGGAATGATGCAAATAAAACAAGCAAACATTCAATGTGCTAGTATTTATGGTGTCCTGCAAGCGTGGAGGGCCCGTGGAACCAAACTTGTCAGGTTTCTTCTCAAATGTAGGTTAAAAATCAAAGTTGGGACATCAGTAGATTTTTGTTTGTTTTTTTTACAGATCTACTGATATTTTTTATTATTGGCAAAGGGGGAGCTTTTACTGCTGAGATGGTCACCGAAGACGTGCCACAAATGTCACCGGACAATTAAAAATGCTCAGAAAGGCACAACTCTCTTTTCTGGCTAAACAAAACTAGATCAGGAGAGAGAAAATAATTTCCAAAACCTCTGCAATTACTTTAACAACTTCACAATCAGGAAGAAGAAAAAAGCCCTTATAGAGACAGGCACATAGGGACAATAGTGTACCCAGTATTATGGTATAATTAGGAGAACACTATATTGCATCTAAAACCATCTCATATACGATGTTCCTGTAACAACGTTCTCCACATCAGTCCTCAGACATAAGGATCCCATTGGAAAACAGATTTATGCAGGAAATGAACCTCAAAATGTAGTGTAAGACGTGAAGAGAAGTAAACCAAAAGACGACTCTCCAGAAAACTTTCCCCAGAAGCTGCAAATACTTTTTGATTTCCAATTTCAAGTCAAAGGGTTATTATGACTTCCTTATCAAAGTAGTAAGTCACACAGAAAGATTTACAAATAGTCTAAAGCTCAGAATTTAATTATAGGTGCTATTAATGCGTACGTATCCCAGAAAGCGATTTTGAGAGCGGCCCCAGCTGTAATTCCAGAAGAACCTCGAGCATTCCAGCCACTTGGAGGCGGAGGGGCACCATGGGTCTAATTTTGAAGCAAATAATGAGAAAGCTGAAAAGTATGACTCCATATATTTGGAATCATCTTGTGGTAATCAAGGTTACAGTTCCTTATATGGCGTGGAGAACATGAAGCACACTCAAAAAATAGAATATTAAAACTACGGGGTACAAAGAACTGCAAGTGTTGCAAAAAAACCAGGACGCGCCAGCAAAGCCCCCTTTACTTTTGTGTCTCCATGAAGTTCAAACCTTGCCCTAAAAACGAGGCTGGTTACGCAGCCGGCTTCTCAACCTGCCTAATTAAAGCAGTGTAATCCGCCGGCAGGCATGAATGAATTTCAGACAAACCCAGCAGAAGGCAAACCAGCCCTTCAAAAACTGCCGGCGCTCAAAAAGGGAAATGGGGAAAAGGCAGGAGAAAGAGAAAAATCTATTTCAAGAGGTTGTAGTTGTCTCTTCGGTTTTTTTTTCCCCCCCTCTCTGCCTGTCTAAAGTTAGTCTGGCTTAGAGGATGCACTAACTTTCCCAATCAGTTTTACATTACAGCACAAGTCCAGAAATAGCTCCCAGCCGCCTTGGCCTCTAGCACGGTTGCCATGACAATGGAACCACAGGGCTATAAATAGCTCATCAGCACCAAATCTTGTGAGACACATCTGGAATGGGGCCAGCCCAGCCCCGGCCTGACAAATAAAAATAGGCACAGGCAGTTTCAAAGGCTGGAAAGGTACAATGTGGCTCGGGCTGTGCAGAGCAGGGCAGGGAAACGGGTTTGATTGCTTGTTAGCACGAGATTTATTTGATAGGAGATTGGGAGAGGTATAAAAGTCACTTTATTGCATACTAAACAGCCAGCCTTTCTCTAAGGTCTATTTTTCTTTCTTTTCCCCACCCCTCTGCAGCACAACCACCCCTCTTTTGAAACTGTAACAATGCAGCCTTTTGCCCAGGAGACCATTAAAATAAGGAAAAACAGAAGGAAAGAAAAGAGATCTTCAAAATTTCCCCCCTCCCCCCCCCAACTATTTCTGTACATTATTGGCTCAAGTGCAGTAAGTGCTCCTGCGGGTCTGACAGGCATCCTGGCCGGGATCCTGCCCGGGCTGGAGCGCTCTGCTCCAGCTGAAATCAGTCTCAGGCTGCTCCGTGCCTCCAGGAGCCTGGAGCAGGACGTAGTTCCCAAATCCTCGTGCCAGGGCTGCTCTCAGCATCATCCCTTTGGACCCTCGGCAGGGGACAGAACCAGAGCCACAGCACATCCCATCCCACTTCCCAACAGCTCTGTGCCACTGAACTGCCTCTGGAGCAAGCATTTTCTTCCACTCAGTGGGTGAGAAAATGTCGTATTTTTAGCACAGACTCTTGATCAACCCATTCAATTACATCCAAATTATCTGTGTGGGAACAGAATGTTATGTCAAAAATGTTATTCAGTGTATTTGTCAATATTACCCAACAGAAGTATAATCAGGAGATTCAATATTTTCTCCAGCACAGGAAAGCAGCAGCTCAGGAACCAGACTGAAGTTGTGAGACTTTGATATTTCACAGACACTGGAAGTAGTAAGTCAGCGTGATATAACGCAGAGGACACCACTCCCAAAATATAAAATCCTAGTTGCTCTATCAAAAACCAATAGAGACTACAGATGGTGATCAAAAAACTGCAACTATAATAAGCATTAAGCCACAGTAAAATATCTTTCGTCTGCCAGAAAGGCACCGTGCACGCGCTCCACGCAAACTGCACCATCAGCCCACAGGATTCCTTTAGGTCCCTACATGGATATTTTCATTGCTAAAAATTGTAGAGTTACTTCCACCCAGGCTTAAAGCCGTATGTAAACGCGCCTCCCCTCCCCCCTGCCTTTCACCACATCCAGTTTGCTCCCCTGCCATCTGAACAATGCACGCCTCAGGAACAGCAGCTCGCACAGAAGGATTTTGGATAACGTACTTTAAAACATACAGTGCAGGATTTATTGGTTTTTATAAAGATACTCCAAGTTAGTCTAAGAGCCTATCACCAGCTGTAAGTTTTGATTTAAATCATACAAAAAAGAACTACATATATTTTTTTCCTTCCTTAAGAAAGCAACTCATACATTACTACAGACAGCCCTTTCTGGCCTGCATATGGGACAAACGTTCTGATTTTGTCTGGGAGAAAGGTGATGGGGAGAGGGCTGTAGAGTAGCAAACACTACAAACAAACCTGGCCAATATTCCAGCCCCTTCCTTGGAAGAGCTTAATGGCAGAGGGGAAGTGCAGATGCCACGGAACTCCTCGCCTTGACGGGATGACCCTTTCAGAGGGTCATTTGTGCTCCTTGACGCTGACCAGGGGCACCGCTCACCCCAAACTCTGCATCCTGTGCCTGCACCCCATTCCCAGCTCTCTCATGGAACTGCCCTGAACAGCCTTCCCCAGGAGAACCAACACAACCCCAGGCCAAGTCCTCGGGGCTGCTCCAGCTGCCCTCACTCCCACTCTTCCAGCGTGCAGGGAGGCGTTTCCACATCCCACCGCCACCAACCCAGACCGATTAAAGCACCCCGCTCCCCGTGCCCAAGGCTCCCCGGCCGGACAAGCCTGGGGATGTTAAATAACGCTGGAGCAGCCCCTCACCCCACCCCAGATGACTTCAGCTGCAAGGCTGGGAACAGCCATGGAAGGTAACGGGATGGATGAGATCACCACAACATGAGCTGATCCCAGGGCAAGCCCCGGGCGGGAACGCAGGGTGAGGGAGTGGGGAGGAACATGGCGCAATCTCTATTAACGTTTTTTGCCCTCTTTTAACAAGGCTGTAAAAGGAGACAAAAACCATGGGAAAAGGTGAAGCAATTAAATGTTCATGTAACAAAATTCCTTGCTCCACTTCGCTCGCTGCTTCTCAAGCATTTCTTCCTGAATTTTGGAGGGCCGTACACACCACAAACTTGGACCTAATTAATGAAACTGTTTCTTGCAAGACACTATCAAATCTATTGCTTAGATACAGGATATTTTATCTTTTCTAAACTTTAAAGAAATTTCACTTGCCTGTCTTCATTTTTACTTATCCCCGTTTCTGTCCTTCCTGATGTTGGAAACAGTTTTGACCTCCCATGACTCACAAAGACTGTCACCTTGAAGAATCTATGTCCTCCATCAAGTGTGGTATCTTTTCCAGTTATTTCAGCAAAAGCTCTGCACACTAAAGACTAAAACTTTTAATTTTACACAAGAAATTAAAAAGTGAAGTCTAGCACTTAATTGTGAGAAAATAACAAATTGTTTCCATGGTCTTTACTATCTAAGAACCAACAAGCTAGGACGTCAGCGTGGCTGATGGTGAGCTTCTTTCCCACCTGTTCCCCGTAAATAGCCCTATTCTTAATACAGTTTTTGTCATGCCCTATTTTCTGGAAGGTGGAAAAGTATCTATGAATAAGGTCAGGGATTTTTCTGCTTTAAGCCATTTTTAATTTTAAGCTAAAGTCACAGACCTTATATATAGCAGAAGAAACCAAAACTGCATGACTGATGGCATCCCTCCTGTGCTCTGTGAGGACTGAACTTGGAGACAAACTTGAAATTTAATAATTTTTCACAATCTAATCTAATTTAAATCCCTTGGGTACAACAGGGATCTTCTAAGACAGGTTTAAGAATATTTGCCACTAACTTAGACTAAGGAGTCTGTTTAAGCAAAGTCAAATTCAGAATGAAGAATTTTTAATGAAATTTGAGTATGAATTTGTTTGAAATTCCCTGTATTGGATTTCAAATCAGGACATGAAAGCTTCCTTCAAACCCAGGTGCCATTTTTAATATGACAACAACCTCTGCATGTTATAGGTGTAAGTCCCCTACTGTAGGCTGCTCTGAGCAATTAAAACATGTGAACCTAATGGGATATCCTTTCATTGTGTTTCAATCAAGTATTTTTATGAACCTTGTCCTCATGGTCTGTTGCACCCTCCAGTGCCATCAAATCAATAGAATTGGTTTGAGCTGACAAAGACCAGCACATATCTATAATTTTAAAACCGCATTATTATGACAGAATTAATGACATCATTAATAAATAAAAGAAAAATTATGTTAACAATAAAAAATATTAATATTCAGATGAGAAAAGAATTAACAAGCTTAATACTTTATACTAGTTTCCCTAAACTGAAGAAACAGAGCAATGTGCAAAACCAGATAAAATAAAAGTTCAGACAGTTCACACATTTTTCAGCTTGTGTGTGGCTTGTAAACCTAAACCTAAACAACAGGGAGGACACAGAATCAGGCACTTCCCCAGTTACTACTGGAAAAATGGGCAACGTAAGTTGTAACAGGAATTTTAGGGACGGGGTAGGTGGAGCTGACACGACCTCACGTGACAGAAAAGGAATTTTGAACTCAAGACCACATTTCCGCAGGAACCAGGGAAGCAGTGATAGCTCAGGGAAGGAATCAGGCCCCAGATGAGCCCAAAACAATGGGAAGACAAACCTCTGCTGGGTTGTGAGCAGGGTGGTAAGGGAGGACTTCACCTCCCTATTTCAATACACTTGTACAAAGATCTTCAGAAAAATAGTTTGTATATATTTAAGTGCAAGATATAAATCCAGTGCTGAATTTTGTCTGCTTAGACACCATCCCAGCTGAGATTTTTGTTCATTATTTTAGGAAGTTAGGTTCTCTGGCAAAAAGGCATTATTTTGACTCTTACGCTGCTCCCAGGATACTGAGAAGGTTCATTTCTTTGCCATGACACCACGGGCAGGGTCTGGAAGGGCTGTCAGTGTCTCCACAGAACCGAGTACCTGTCAATACCTGCTGGGGCTGACAGTCCCACACCTCACAGCAGCTCACATTTCAGCTTTCGCTTTCCTCAGAGGAATGCAGCTGCCCCCCTCCTTCTTGTTTAAACGTTCTGCTTCAACTCGGCAAAAACAACTCCAGGCCTCTGTAAGAGCAGAGGCACAACCTGGCACCTGGAATTGAAAGCATCTGTAAAGAGCACACCTCTCGTTCTTTAAAGTTATTATTTTTTTTCTTTTTCTTGAAAGCATTTGTTTTATCATGAAATTTAATACCAGGCATATTTTAAAAATATAATTTTAAACCAAGCAAATGGTACAGAGCTGCAACAGCATTTTATACTGTGAATTTTGAGCAGTGCGGGGACACTCATCTTTGGCTACAGTGAAAAGCAAATACCTGGTTCTGTGTTCTGCCATACAACCAAATGAAGAAGTCAAGTTTAAGTGCTTGTCTGTCCCTGGCACACAATACATTCAGGCAGATAAAAGGAGCACGAAATCAAGCTTGAAGCCAAAATCAAAGGTAAATAATAAAGGTGACCACACTACTTCTGTGGAAAAGCCATTCAGAGGAGGGACCATGGTTCTGGAATCGTGCAGCCCTCTTTTATCCTCAGTGAAAAACCTGTCAGTCATCCAGCTTCATGGCTCTGCTCTTTGCTGAGTGTTTTGCTACTCTTAAAAGGAAAATCTAATACAGACACTCCATCTTTGCTTACACATGTGTTTGTGACAACATCAATACACAGCCACTGACTATGGAATGTGTCCACAAACTGCATTTGAGTATTTAGTGCTTTTAAGCCTGCAATTAAAATGGACACCTCACAGAATAATGTGGCTTTAAAAAGACTCACAAACAGCCCTAATTTAACAAGGGACATTACATGCCATTTTAGACTCTTTTAAATAAAATATTTTGGCCCTTTCCCCTCTCTTCCCCACTGACCTAACTTGACTGAACTCACTCTGAAGCAGAATTTAAATCATTACAAAAATATGAACTTTAAATCTCACCTCGCAAAACACACAGCTGGCTATAAAAGACCTTAAAATAGCACTAAAAGCTCTAGTCATTCAAATGTCTGTAAAACACAGCAGGATAGACTTTGTATTTACAAAACATATTCTAACATTTGCAATATGTGTTTTTTAATGGGAACTTTTCTAAGCTGTGTGCTTTTAACACTGGAGTCGCAGAGAATTTAGAATGAAGTGTGCACAGGAAAAGTAAAATCCCTGACAAGGCACAACCTCCGCCTGTTTCCTCTCTCAGCCAAGAGTCACGTCGCTGGTTTTGGCACAGGGAGGTTTTCCATGGCAGTCCCTGACTCACAGAGGAGCAGTGAAGTGCTGCAAAACACGGAATTCAGACAGGACTGGAGTGAGGGGTGTGGGTGAGGGATGGGGAAATTCTGGGACAACTCTTAAAATCCCTTGTTCTCTAATTAGCTTGTTTTGTAATGTTAAAATGAGGAAGTCGTTGGGCTGCTTCACATGGAATTAGTTCTTCTGAACTAGCTTTATTGAGTCTATTTATTACCTATATAAAAAGTGTTGTAATTACCTTAACAATTACTAAATGTATCATTCATAGAACATAATTATTTCAGCATTGCAACTCCAAAAGCCCTCAACAGCGGAAGGCGTAGTTCTATCTTGAGGTGGAACCTTACACTCAGAAGAGTATTAGGGTTCAGGAGGTAGCAGAGGCGACACAGACACACCACCCTTGCAGCCTCAGCATCCTCACTGGCCTCCTTGCTGGCAGACTCTACTGAGGCCAAGGACTGGGACAGCCTGGGCGGGAAATCTTCTCCCCTAGCCACGTCCCTCTGTGACACAGGGCTCTGTGCTCCCAGGCAGTGCCAGAGCCTTGACCACAAACCATCCTTGGGCTGAGGCTGGAGAAAACCTCTGCGCTGAGCTACCCTGTGCAAAACTGCTCAATTCAAATTCCTGCCATGTTCTGTGCAAACCTTAACTCCAGTCCCACCTCTCCTCTGGGGATGGGGGCAAGGAGAACAAAGAAGGGAAGATTCTACCCAGTGTGGTTGTGAAGCAAGTACTAAATGGTGTGGTGAGCTCTACCTGTGCTGGGAGCATGAAACAAACACTGGGAGGTGGAAAAGTATTTCATCTCAGTGGGCATGAATTCTGAAACTCCAGTGCTACTGGTTTATGCTCCTTTGGTTTATTACACTGAAAAGAAAGTATCACAGAGCTGTAACTACTCATTTTTGCACCACCAGTGGGTGGACTCCTCACCCCCATGCACTCAATCACAGCTGGGCAGCAGGGAATTCAAGGGAAGGAAAAGACAAACTGAAGAGCCCAAGGTGCACAGTGAAGTTCCAGAAAATCTCTAAAATCCACTGGATGACTAAAAGCCATGATTCCAGTAAAGGACACGCACATCTTGACCATCTCTTTGTCTGCAGAGGGCAGTGTCTCATGTTTGCATCCCAAATGGATGAAACCTTAAACCTAAATTATTCTTTAACAGATTACAAATTTCCTCTTCTACATGAAAGAAACATTTAAACAGTCTCAGGAGAAGAACTAAACTAAAAAAGACACTAAAAACCATGGATATAATTGCTGCAATGGGAAAGAGGAGAGGGGGTCTAAGATGATATTTCTCTTCCCCAAATATTGTGCTTATTCCCACATCAATATTTGTTAAGCCCCAGCTGGGGCTTTTTAGCTGCCCAATATCCAAGTCTGTTATTTTGCAAAAAGACATAAACCCAGCAAGCCTCTTATAATGTCTCAAGAAGCACTAAATGATGTACAGCACCCTTCAGATTGCAGTCTTGGTTCAAATATGTGCCTGAAACTTTGTGGCCATCACTCACAGCCCACAGACTTGGAAATAAATGTGCAATTCAAAGCTGTGCTGGGAAGCAGAGGCATGGGGCAGCTCCGGGGGAACAATTCTGGGCTGGCTCACCTACTGCTCTGATACCTGCAACTGGCAACGGTGCGATTCCAGAGTGCTGGAGACAATTCCAGGATTTCCACTTGTTCTGCATTACTATAATTAGAGCTTCCGGATCACCGCTTACACTAAGGACGGCAGCAAAGGCTGCAAGGTGGAAGAGACTCAGATCAGATGGGTCAGACAGGGAGAAAGTCTGGAGAGAACACTCCAAGGTTCTGGTGAAAGGGAGGTGTGTTCCTACATTACCTACCCTGTATCAGGTGCTTATTTATACATACACAGTCTACAAACACCATAACCAGATGTGAAACACAGCTTTTATCACACAACAGCATTTTAACTCCACTTCCTGTCCTCAGCAGCAAATTATTAATTCACCACAAGAAAGGGGTGTCTGAGCACAGCAACTGGTACATTACATAGAAGTTAATAATATGTGACTACTAAATATAGCCACTCCTGCTTTTCTTCTACGTTTTGCTGCCTAAGAGATTTTTGCAGCATCTTGCACATGCTGGCTGCCCTGCATGGATGGTGATGCTCAAAACTAGTGACAGGTGCAGAGCTTTCAAAACAGCACTTTTCCCTCACGCCATCCCACCCACGTTTAGCTCCAGCTTGTAAAACTGCAGTTATCTGCTTTGTAGGAACGCACACGCACAGGAAGTCCAAGGAACAGACTGCCAACAAGCAGATGAGAAAATTAAAAAAGATCTGAGATGCTAATAAACCGTGCCAGAATTACACACTGCATCTAAATACAGCTTTTGAGGGAACATCACTGGAGTACTTCTGCAGATAAGCATATCCTTCTTTTTAATTAAGGAAGAAAATTTCCCTCCTTTGAATGAGCTCACTTCCATTGAAAAGACCTGTTTTACTAACACGTCTTACGGCTTTCAGTTTCATTGCTTAAAGATAATGGAGTGTTGAAGAAAAAAAAAATTAAGGCCAATATAACTTACATTCAGGTCACTGACTTTCTTGATTGTGGCTCCAAACATAAAGCCTTTAAAAAAACTCCACAAGCCCCACACTGCTGTGCAGCAGAACTTCCTCCTGTTACCTACGTTCATTTTTATCTGCAGATATTCAGTGGAGTTACAGTGAAAAAGTACCCCAAGGGGGAAAAAAACCCCAACTTTGACTAACATCACAATCAAAAAATGCAACCTTTTAAAAAGCTGTCTGGACACAATCTCACAAGTATGGCGCTTGAGGGGACCGTGCTTGAGCAGGGAGGTGGGACTAGATGGTCTCAGTGGTCGCTTCCAACCAGACCCCTTGTGTGTGATCCTGTGATTACTGATTTCTAACAAAGTATGCAGGGAAACTACCATACAGTTATATAGACTTATCTAACTCTGCAGGGAAAATCTGTTTCAGCTTTCTGCATGTCCAGCATTAATCCATTATGATGCCTTGTGGTGTGGATGTCTGGAATAAACGTGAAACAGTTCAGGACTTTAAAAAAACACTGCTTAAACATGGATATTACAACCTGATTCACCGTGTAAACCATGTATGTATAAAAGCGGCATGTGCTTGTACAAATTCTGGTAATTAAAGAAGTTTGTTTCAAAAAAACACTGTGTTTCACACAATATAAACACAGTAATTGTCACATTATCTCACAATCTACATTGTGATTTCAATTATGCACAACAAAGGGACTGCTCATGAGAACTGAGCTGAGAGAGTAAATCACACCCCTCATAATAATAGTAACAAACCTGTGTTCATTAGTATTTGTTTGTTTTTAAAAGGTATTTGTTCAACTATTACAAACACCTCTTGCTGACTGGTGAAAAAGAAAAATGCACTGGGTGCGGCATCAATCTTTCATTTGTAAGACTTGTCTTGAGGGAAATCAGTTTCATATTCTTCACAGCCACGTGACTTTATCAGAAAACCACAGTGCACAATTTTGGCATAATTAGCAGGACCTTCTTAAATACAGCTCAGAAGAAAGCTCGGAGGGAAACAAACACATTTCACATCATTAGGGAAACTCAGAGCTGAAATGGAGGTACCAGCCTCTGCACACAACAGCAGAAATCCCACCTATTTTTAGTCCACAATTCCAGTAAGAAAACAGCTGGGAGCCTAATGAAATTATCTTGGTGACAAATTTAATGGACTGAACACTAAAGTTACTATTTTTAAGTAAAGTTCCTAATTATCCTTCAAAACAAGAAGCAATTAAGCAGCAGTGGAGCTACAGCTTCCCAAGCGTCTGCAAGGCTCAACTCCAATCAGATTGAAACTGGGAAATGGCTCAACACCTTTCTGATCCTAAAAGTTGGTTGAGGGCCAGGCTTGGGGTTTGGTTGGGGTTTTTTTTAGTCTAATGAAAGCAGTTCTGCTTTGACCTGTCCAGTCCTGCCTCATGCTGTTTTCCCTGCCTGAGCTCCATGCAGCTGCACAACGTACACCACACCAGGAGGGGAGATGGTGGGGAGGGAAGGGAAATGGAGCCCAGTTCCATTCCAGGAGGGTCTGGAGAAAGCTGGTGAGAACCCTAAATGATAACAGAGCTTGGATCACAGAGCAGCTCAGCTCTGTGGGAGAGAGCTGGACAGGGAAGTGCTCCAGGAGCAATGGAGAAGGGCCAAGGATCCCACCTAGCAAAGGGCTGCGGGAAAGCTCAGAGGAATTCTGGTATTTTCAAATTGACTGAAACAGCCACATTAATCACAATAAAGCGAGTTTGACATCTGACATGTTCTTCTCCAAAAAGCTTTTAAAACTGGCTATTTTAATTAACTCTTTCCCTTGGTAACACACTGTGGCACTAATGAGTGTGTTGTACTTGTAACCTCACATGAGACTATTCCACGCTTCATACACACCACACACCTTACTTTTGAAACAAACTTTGAACAACAAGGGTTGAGAATTAGAGTTAGCATTGAAAATGCACAGGTAACATACTAATGTCTACATTTTAATACAACACAGGAAGATCCTAGAGTCTGGAATGCCCATTTGGCGAACATATCATGGTAAAAAAGGAGAACTTTAAACGCATCCTCTCACCCTTTCAACCAAACCACTTCATCGTGAGATTCAAGATCAAGAATCTTGATGACAAGATCTTGATCAAGATTCTAGATGACATTACAATATTTCTTGGCCTTAGTACCATGAGAGATTGATCATCCTTCACTCATCTGACTTCACTTAAAACCTCACACTATCCAAAATCACCCAAGCGTTTTTGCAGACGTGAGCTTTCCCACTCTTCTCAAAGCAGAGCTGTATCAAAATTCCAGTTTACAAATGGTGAAACTATGTTTCACCCAAGCCTGGCCTTGGATAACAAAATGAGTGTATCCTAAACCAGTTCAGCTCCCTGGGACAGAGGTGAACAGGGAGTCCTCCAGAATAAACAAGGAGAAGCCGTTCCAACGCAGGGAAGAAAAGGAGACTGCACATCTTAACTGCAAATTCTGTTCTTCTTCATGGCACAAATACTGATAGGCAGAGCTAATGAAAACACCAACATAAAACGACAATCAGGAGGCTCACTCTTGAGACTCAGTTTGATGAAGGAATATCCAGGGAACGGCCACACTCTTTAGGCAGCTGTGTAAAGAAATTTTCCTGCGAGATACAAAGTTTCAAGACAAGCAGTCCCTGATTTTGTAACGTTATAAATGAGCAGTTAAAATCCCTCCGAGGTGCCTTAACAGCAAAAGTGGTGGACAGGTGGGGACCTCAGGAACTTTGGAGGTATTACCAACACTGGCAATAAATGAACAAACAAAAAAGGCAATTTTACACGTTGTGAGAATTGTATGGATATTGCTATTTTCATTCATTTATAAAAATTACTTAGGGTTCAGAAGGATTTTTTTCTTTTTCAAACACCAATCTCTGAGCCAAGATCCCACAGCAGACCTGGCCACCTGACTCAGGCTGGATGTGGCTCCTGCCAGCACCACGCTCCTTCAATAGCCCAGGAGCCAAGGCTCCTTCCCTCCCCCAGCTGCAGGAGGCTTCCTAAAAACAGTTCTTTGCCAGTTTTCACTCGGGCTGCAGTTTACATGAGCCCTCTGGGGGAAGGGGAACCCTGCCGAGTACCCAAGGCATTCACACAAAATTTACTGGGCAGCCAATATGTTTCAAGAGCAAATTACCAGCCAGACACTGAAACCCCTCACTACCATAACAAACACATTACGATTTAGCTTTATTGGTGCATATGCTTCTCAGAGACTTAATTAGTGCACCACAATACAAATATGGTTAACAGAGATTTATATTTAACTATAACAACCTATTTTAACACGTTTCAGCTACAAAATCAATGTATAATATACTACAGAGTAATCAGTTCAAAATCCCAAAGCCTATCAATGACATCCTGCTAGAAAATTACTCTTAATCACATGTAAAATTAGCCAGCGATTTCTCTCAGTTTATTTAGAACTTAGTCACATACTATAAAAAGTATTTAAAGTTACTTAAGCTCAGCTTCAGTTAGAGAACTTCTTCACCTAATAGGAGCTTTATCTATTTCTTAATTTTCAGCCTGCGCCTCCTGAAATCAGGATTTTATGACCATGTTCTCTGCATGCAAGCACATGGTCTCAATAAACTTCTGAGCCTGCTGGTAAATTTATACCAAATGTCCTGTGGACATCTTTGTCAGGGGTCTCTGAAAAACAGTAACTTCAGCAATACCTGCGATTGCAGGCAAGCACCCAGACAAAAGAAATTTAAACTGAAGTCTCCAGCGAAGGAAAAGCTTTGGCATATCACCGAACAGTGGAGTTCACAGAAGAGGAAAATGAAGTGGAGAACGTGCAAGTCAGCAGCATGCAGGGCTCCCTCTCCCCGGGACTGGCAGCGCTGTATCTGCAGTGTTTCAGCCCAGGGAACAATTGGGAATCGAACCTGGCACTTTCACACTGTACCAGCAAATGTACTGCCCTCATTTCATCCTTATAGCAGGAATTTGCTCTTGCCTTCAACATTTCAGAACATTGTTGCTTTTAATTCCTTTTTTAAAGCAGGTCTTTAATGAGGTTTTTACGGCATCTTTTTAGGTCTTGGTCTGATAAAAGTACCCTCCTAATTGTCATCCTGTAATCTTGAGATGTTCCTTTTCTGCAGCAATGCAGATGAGCCATGAGAGCTCTCGTAAAACCCAACCACCTCCCATGCTCCAAAAGCTGCCGTGCCTGCTCACGGGGAACACCAGAAACAGCAGCTTCCAAGGTCAGACCAAAAGCTCCAGCAGCCACTCACCCACCCAGGGGAGTAAACTGCAAAATCCTAAAAATATCGGTCCCACCTGCTCCAGGTTCGTGGCTATCAGAGCACCAGGGATGCACATCATTCCTGCAGCCCTTTCCTGCTGCAGCAGCGTTTTCTGTGGCTTTCACAGCAGCAGCAGCAGCCAGACCTGGGCGTACTCTGCCAGGCTCCCCCAGCCAGTCCACCATTGTATCCCACATCAGCTTCCCAGTGAAATCCCACCGAATCCACCCAGGAATGATGCTCCAGCCTCACACGGGCCTGATGCAACCAATGCCATGCTCTTCCTTGTTTCCTCAAGTGTTTATTTATAGCTTGCCCTGTATTTTGTGCCTGCAGATCTTCCTCCTGCAGGAGGGATTCCTAGGGAAGGCTGCTCCAGCGCATGTGGAAGTGTTTTATTCCACTTGTTTCTGTCTCACACTGAATTGTTTGTTCAAATCACTGCTCAAAACTATTCTTGTTCGGGGCTTTCGCTGTTTGCACAAAGGGACCTTGCACAAGCATGGGAGGGGAGGCTGAGTGAAAACTCATTCTCAGGAACTAATACAAGAGTTGCTTGGATTGATTCTCACCACTCGACAGCTACAGTGTTTCACCATGACAGTAATCCAAGACTGCTAAACCATTAAGTCCAATATTCACAATTCAAGACATCATTTGTTCTACTTTATAATAAGCTTATGGGAATTTTACAGTAAAACTGGCCATATTTTTTAGACAAACAGATAAAACTTCAATAAATACAAAAGCCTAGTACACCCGAAGTGCAAGACAAACATACAGAGTTTACTTAGTCACAATTCCTCCTCTTATTTAACTTCTCACCCTGATTCATTCTGACCAATTCATTTATGACATTCATGCATTCCCAATTCAGACTGACCACTGCCTGTCTTCACAAAAACCAGAGGACTGTGTCCAAGGATTACTGTGTCCAGAATAATCTACTATTTTACTCTTTCCACTTTTCTCAAAACGTGTTTTGGAGCAACGTGATTACAGAAGTTTCACCTGCAGTAAATTGTTACTTTTAGGGTGAATTTGTTGCAGTTTCCTTACCATAAAAAGGGTATATTCCCTGCCTGGTGAAAATAAGATTAAAAATACAGAAATACGAGCAATATCATTGCAAGATCCGTCTATTACAAACTTGTACCTATCAAGAGAGCAAGAGACTGATATTACATTCACAGTATCTCCTCTAAAAGCCCTCAGTGGACAAAATATGTTTTTTTCACACATTTCTACACTATTCGCTCACACTGTAATTTAATGCCACAACAAAAACTTTTGAGGATGGAAAGAAAGCACAGTGGGAAGGAATGAGGAACTTGTTGGCATTAAAATGCAGAAATTAGTGAGAGTTTAATTAACCAAAGGTTTTGGCTTATATTCCATCTCCTCCTGTATTGCATTGCAACACTTTCCCTTCACCCACAAAAAAAATTCCACTGCATTTGCATTTGTTGGTTTGCAGAGAACAGAACCACAAAAAACAAAGCAGAAGCCTGAACAGGTATCAGAAATAGGTTGACTAAGAAGTCCAGACACTACTGAAGCAAACAGACTTGAAAGCAATTACAAAAATATGCATCTGACATTTGCTTTAAAAAAAAAGCTCAAGATTACTTTATTTTTGCTTTTGGAAATAGAAATCCCTATGGGATTATGCATATTTTGTTATTTATCTGTATGTTTAAAATCACTTGGTGATGCAAGCATAATATTCTTTGTCAAACAACACAATTTGCCATTTTTACCACTAGGAACAAGGAATCTGTTCTTCTCTTTACTGAATTATTTTTAACTCTGTTAATTAACACTATGGGTTATAGGCCACCCATCTAGAAATTTGGCTAAAGAACTTTGTCTGCACAATTCTGGACTGTAGCCAAATACTTTTAGTACAGAATTATCTTCTGAAGAAGCATCACTCTTAGGTTTATACAGCAGTAGTTACTTATACATTTACATTCTTTGGTAACAACTTTGGTTTCAAAGCAGACTACTAAAGTAAAACATTAGTGGAGATACATCCTGAGCAAACTACACCCTGGACTCCACTCAGTATTCTCCTCCAGATAAATAAAATGTCATGAGGCCCTGCCTTCATGACACTCCTGATGTTTTTCTGACATTCAAAATGAAACTTCTCTGGTGGGGGAGCACAGCAATCAACTGACCAAATCCATGCAGGTGTCTGCTTATGATCTCAGAAAAAATTACTATTTTGAGGACAAATTTTATTTAAATAAAATGCTAACATTCACGCCAAACTTTGAAAAATACTCTTGATCCAGTGCATGCCTAACCTGAGCAAATGTTGTGCACGGGAATTTTGTCTGAAACAAAGAAAAAGCTGTTGTGAGAGCAAATCCACTCACACGTGAAAGCAAATAGGAAACATTGGAAACGAACATCCATTTTGACTGAATCAGGCATCTACGAACACTAGAGTTTATCCTTAACTCTTGCAGGCATTAGCAGCTGATGCATTTAAACTAAAAGGCAAAGTCTGAGTATTTGGACACAGGACTGTGTCACGAAATTGGGGGACAAGTCCAACCCAGCTTCTTCACACTCTTCAACCAGGTCAGCCCTGCCTCCAGCTGAAGATAAATCCCCCATATTTACAACTAGGCAGGGAAAGAAGTTGCATCTGCAGCCAAAGGCCAGAAAGGAACTGGCACATCCACAGATGTGTGGAACAGAGGAGAAATAAAAGCCGCAGATGAATGAAGGCAATGGGTCCAAGGGGCTGCAAGTGGCCCAGGGAGTGAAAGCAGAGGCAGAAATCGGATTCCCGGAGCAAACAGTTAAACCCCTTGACAATAATTCAGGATGATGCAGCAGGCATCACACAGACCTCAGAAGGCTGTGGTATGACTTCTTCTATTATTCACATTTTGGACTTGTAAAGGTCCTTCTGCCATTGTGGCTTCCGTGTATCTTCCTTATTGGAGCACCTGATTCGTAACACTCGAGCAACCTATTCCAGGTCACCTTTTGCTTTATCTTGCTTCATACTGGGATGTAATTTATTTTGAAGACAGAGAGGTTTATCTGCAGTTGACTGTAGCTTGAAATTATGAATTTATGATTAGCTGTGACAAGACTGGGAACATGTGCTGGATTCATAATCCATTTATTGGCTAAATTTAGGTAATCTGGTTTTCAGAGCACTTGCCAGCAGGCACATCCCTGCTACTGGCAGTCAGCAAAAGAAAGGGCACACACATGGAGGATGTGGGTATAATTCAGCTGTTATATATTTCGACTCGTGTTGCTGGTAGTGACTTCCCTGAAGTCATGCAAAGATGGGAGTTACTGTGCTCCCCATCATACACCTAACACCCCACTGGACTGCAGAAAATGTACAGCCCGGGGTGTGTTTTTTTAATTGAAATTTAACCTTGTTTAAAACATGATTTCCTACTCCCTCAGGCTGAAGAACAGCAGGGAAAAGACCCTAATTCAGCTATCTGTAAGCACTCTGGAATAGAGTAAGGTGGGTTTTATAATCAAGACAAAAAATTAGGAGTTAGATGATCTGGGTCTACTCCTTGGCTTGCCATGGAATTCACACAGCAGTAGGCACGCTCATCAGTTTTAGACCAGCGAAAGAGGACATGAATATTATTCTTCCTCATGGGAATGTTTAACAATGTAATTGTTACTGTCCGTAAGAAGCTCATGTATGCCAGGAATACAGGCCAGGGAAATTCCTGTGCTGTTGAATGCGAGTACACAGAGGAGCTGGAGACAAGAGAAACTACTCTGTCAAAATCACATCAATGGAAAGAAAGTAGAAGGGAAAAAAAGTAATAAATAATACGGGTAAGAAACTAGACGAACAGTAGTACCCCTGATAAATCAGGCACTGTTTAAAAAGGTGAGACTTTGAGCAAACACACTTTACGACATGTTCCATGAAGGGAACTTTGTCATGAGGAGAAATCAACATGGAAGAAAATCATTAAGTGCTCAGATCAGGGCTCTTAATTGCTCTCTACAAGTCTGCAAATCCAGAAATAAAACACACCATAAATCTTAGTAAAAAAATAAAGAATTTACAACATTAGAAATGAAAAAACCCGTGCGTCCACACATGCTGATCCTTCAGCAGCCCCGCACAGCAGTCGGCTAATAGCTACACTCCCTGCCTTTCTTTGATAAGTATTTTAAAAACAAACATCTTAAAAAATACTCCTCATAAAACCCTTCTGGATGAGCCTGGCACGGTTTCAAGGTATCAGAGAGGCTCTGCTGGTGCTGGAGTTCCAGAAACGTGACTCTGCACCTCCAGAGCCTCCTCCCCGCGCCTTCTCCTTCCCCGAAATGGCAGCGCAGGAGAGGAGCCGGCAGCAGGAAATAGCGTGAGAATGGGCTCTGCTTCCAGCCCTTCCTGCCATCGCAGGGTGTGAAATGGGCTGCAAACGCTGTCTCTCACATTATTTCCTTTTCCACCCCAGCCGAAACCAGGAAGCGCCAGCGAGGAGATTCGCAGGCAAAGTGCAGCGTAAAATGAAGCACAAAATCCAGTGAGAGGCCAAGGCTAACTAAAGCAAAAATTCAGGGATCTGTGGGCACAGACTAATATTTGCAACTCTAGAAAAAGCACTAGAAGGCTCATTAGTACCCAGGCTTTGCTTTTGATTTGACGAAGAGGTAACCCGAAGACTCTTGACATCAAAGCAAGTTTCTTCAGGCCATCCACAGGCTTTGGGAGAGACTTGCCAGAACAGCGTGGGCACCCTTCACGTCCTCATGCCACAAACAGGACATTCCTAGGGGAGGGATCCTGCTTACTCTGACTGCTCTGCTGGGCATTTCTGAGTCTTTAAAACCAGAGCTGCTCAGATGAGGTAGAAGTACTGGCAACAACAGCGCTTCAAAGACATCGTGTTTGCTTGTATTCGACAGAAGGCAGATTTGACAAACGGGTTTTGGCACATCACAGTGGAAATGGATCCTATATTTTTAATATTAAGTAATATATTCTAAAGAAAATGCAATCACGTGCCTTCAGGGAAGACATATGAAGGATGGTAAATAATTTAACACCGTTTGGGATTTTCTGTATTCTAGACATTTCGGTGTTCTTCTGTTTATTATTAGCCAAGAGCAGGATCACATGGCAGCTTCATATGAACACTCTGTACATCCCTGCAAGATGCAAGAGCAAGGAAATTTGGTCTCCTCACAGATAATGCTCTCTCCTCACTGCTGAAATACAGAGCAAAACTGGTGACAATGACACAGAATGCAGAATTGAAACTGATTTCTCAGTAAGGCCGGTTCAGAAAAGGGAAATAAGCTTTCTTTCCTTTCTCTGCCTCTCAAGACTGTCAAATATGCCTCGGCAGGAAGTACAGTAAAGCTCATGACGAGCAGAGGCAGCTACTCTTTCAAAATGAACTGGGTTCCTCCGAAGTGACATTTTCATTTAGCCAGTGAGCTCAAGGGTACAGGGCAGGATACCAGCAGGGCTCTCCAGCAGATGAGGTTACTGGCCAGGCCTCCCAGCTTCACACCTCCACAGATCACAACTGCAGTGAAATAGGAAGCCAGGACAGTACCCGTGGATTTTGGTAAAGTTGTCTCTTCTGAGCCAACACCACCAGAGACTCAGCGGAGCAACAGTAAGAGTATGCACTAATGTCTCTTCTTACGGGAAGACACTGGAAATTGTAGAGATTCGGCAGGAAGCATTGTACATTTAAAGTTACTGCTCCAGAACAGGTGAAAAATGCCATTTCCAGACTCTAAAGCTCTACACTGGAATTAGGGAGATAAAACGTTGAGAATTACATTTGTTCCCACTTTCCTGGGAATGAACAAGCAGCAAAAAGTGGTTTTCCCTCATGCTCTATCCATCCAGGAGAGCTCCTGATCCATCAGCAAATTCCCTTCTCTCCTCAGCACAAACTCTGCAGAAGTTTCAGCTGCCATGTCCCCAACATCTTTCTTTTCCAGACTCCCCAGAATCTTGAAAAGCCCTTCCTTCTCCTGGACTACAGCTCAGCTGTCTACATGGAGAATCAGCTTTTATCCACGGCAAGCAAAACTGCTAAATAGCAAAGGCAAAACTGATTTTTAAACATCCAGCAGAATCTCCCTGCGAAGGTTCCTGTATAAAACTGTGTCACAACAGTGAAAAAAATCTCATTTAAAAAAAAATCCAGAATGTTAAATAAGCCCATACCAAGACAAACTTTACACTAAGCAGTTCACCCTTCAAAAAATGACAGTTGAAAAACATTCAATTTTTTTACAAACAACTCTATGAAGTTAATTTTTGTGAACAAGAAACATTGTTTAAAATTTTAAGGCAATTCACTGAGCAAAGAATCCATTAATATTTAAGAATTTATTCAACTTTCAAGAGTAAGAAAGGATTTTTGGAAGCCAGATTGATCTTGAAAGAGAAAAGCCATTTTTCCATCTCCCACTTCCAGTATGTCCTTCTTGTTTTAAATGGCGACTTCAGAAGGGGTTAAGTGTTCAGAACCCAAAACTCCTCTCTGAAACAACTGATAATCCTAACAGAGTTTGCTCAATATTCTCTTTTAACTTCTATTAGCACTCACAACAGTAACTTGCACGTTCATATTATAATAGCCCTCCTTTAATAAATCGCAGATAAATTTCATATTCTGCTTTAGCCACATTTTTGTTAGCACGTGCTCACCAGGTTAATTTGAAGGTATCAATCAAGACAGATTTTACAGGAAGCAATTTTTGTTACGTCTCTTGAAAATTTAATGTGATAAAAACAAGTTAGGCATTTCAAAGCGACATTAACCTCCAAGCAAATATTTTGCCATTAAAAAACTCGTACTATGCATATTGTTATTCAAAACAACACAGTTGCACAGTCAAAAATGCCAGAAAGGACAAGAACTAACAAAATTAACAATTAGAAAGCTCCTTCTTCAAGAGTACAGCATCATATACTTTTACTGTCATATTGAAAGTATTAGAATTATGAAATATTTTTAGAAGGACACGGCAATTTTAGTTTTATTTTCTTTAGGAAAAAAAGAAATCTAACTCGTCAGCAATGTTCAAGGTTTATTTTTGGCTCAACAGCCCATGATGTAGAATTAAGTGTTCCACTAGATGGAGCAGGATGGTAAAGCCATCATGAGGGCCACCTCCCCTGCTGATCCATGGAAAAGTCAGTGTCCAGGGATGATAAGAATTTTAGCTTTCTTCTGTGCTTTCACGGCAGAAAAAGGACAACACAAAACCCTCTCAGTGCTCAACAATATTTCCTTCTTCCCAGCATAGAAGTTGACTATTAACAAACAGTAACCAGAAACAAACCCAGCTTTTCCTCGTTTATATCAACTTTACTCTAGAAACACAAAATTTACTGGACGCTTGACTGAAATGAAAATCCTAGTGCTTTTATATTTTGTAGCAACTGAACTTGTAAAAAGCTCCATGCCAAATGATCAAACATTAGTCACCTCATGCAAAAGACATCGTTACACATCAAACAAATTCATTCTGGAAACAATGGCAAAACTTCAAAGAGGCTCCTACAGACCTGGAGCTGTGCAAGGCATAGTAAAATTATCTCTCTTGTCTCTTTTCAAACAGAGCTAATTGTTGATTTACCTTTAAGTCTACTCAAACAAACAAATAAAAGAAGAACCTTACAGATTTTATTTCATCAGATGTTAAGAGACGCAGTATTAGACAAACTGTAGTTGCTATTATCATGCGAAACGAGAAACCTTCATTTTCTTGACCATTAAACGTTATTTCAGCTTCTCCGTAAGAAGCAGAGAGACTATAAACTAACAGAGAACAGTTTCAACCATTAATATTTCAAATTTAAGTCCTGCCAATTCTTGAGTATGCACAATGAAAGTACCAGGAATGGTCACAATTAACTCAAGCACCTTGCCATAAAAAAATCCTGAACCACCACAGAGCATACTGCTTTATGTGACAACTAACTGCAAACATGCAGCAGTCTCTCAAGACAATACTAATTATCATAGCAGTATAAATACCAGGAGAGAATGACTTTCTCAGATATGTGCATGAAGGCACACAAGCAGAACTCTGGTGACTGATCACAGGCTGCTTCCCGTGATTGTTGCTCCCATCTCTTTGTTTCCAGCTAAATAAACTGCACTAGAAACCAAAGTGACAAACGGGCTTCTTTCTCACCAACATTCTCTCCACGTTCCTGAAACTTGCAGCACCTGAAGCTGACATGAGGAAAGGATGGGTCCAAGTGGAAGAGGCAGGAAATTTGGCCTTTGAGACAATCCAACTGTCCCCTCACTAAGGGGTCAGCCTGTATTAAGACCATTTGAAAGCATCTGCAAGGTTTTGAACACTGTGTAATTGAACACCAGTTTGGCCCTCCTCTCTGAGCAGCTGATTCCCAAGAATTCATGATGCATCACACATTCCTTTTCCAAGGATAAGGGAAAACAAGCATCAGGACACCAAAGCACCGTGCCTGCCCCTCAGTCATAAAGCCATGCGTGGTGGAATGGAGCAATACTCACTACTGTGCACAGTCAATCAGCTGGTACTCGTTGGATCTCTCGTAGCAGGCTTTCACACCTTCATCTTGCCAAAGTGTTTTTGTGTGTTCATAAAACTCCTGAAAGGGGAAAACAGTGTAAAGGAAACAGGTTAGAGATGACGAGAATTGTCAAATAGTAACGTATCACTTCATTCTGCAATGAGCAGGAAGTGGAGTGGATTTAACAAAGATCTTTAACCGTTCTTTAGAACCTCACTACAAGTGAAGTTGGCTTTCTTACTTTAACATTCTGTAACGCTCAAAGAACTGTTTCTCAGTCACTCTCACTGAATCCAGCTGTAAGAAGGGTTAATGTCTCATTAATGACAATCTGATTGGCATTTTTAATAACCAGTGCTATGTGGTAACATTTGTTCTTTAACTCACGGTGCCACTGCACATTACATTTACGTGACTGTCATTATTATTTCTTTTTTCTTCAGTGAAAAAACTACTTCTCTGTAATTCCTACAAGAATGATAGTGATGATTAAGTTTTGTATGACTTTGCAAGTTAGTGAGGATCTTCAGGGACCACACACACATCTGTATCTTACTTAACTCTGTATCACTTTCGTAAATTTATTCTTTTACAGTGTAAAAAGACATTGACCTGCACAAGAAACACAGTAATACAAGGCTAGATCATGTTTTGTCTCAGCCTTAAAAACTGCAAGCCAAGATATGAAAGCAGACAGCCAAAAATGCAGAGCTTCAGTTTTGTTGAACCTGTAACACAAGTTTACAACACAACCAGAAGCCCTTTCATTTTGCATATGAAAGGTGCACTTGGGCTCCAACAGTGTGTGTGCAACATGGGATTGTACTTCTGGCCATCAGTCTAAGAACAGAACAGACTTAGAAAGAACAGCAGCAGCCTGGTGACTAAAATACACACAGACACCTCCGTGGGCATTCCTCCTATCAATGACCATGAGTGTTTCTTGGCTATCTCTCTGAGCTTTAAAGTGTTTGGGACAAAATACTTTCATTCTGATTTTAAGTGGCAAATAATTTTGTTTTAACCCAGACCTGCACGAAACCTTTAAAAGAGTTGTTATATGTATTCTATCTCTCCCCATCCTCTTTCTTCACAGCAGAATTACTTTAAAGAAGAGGAATGTATTATTTTGAATAGTCATGGTACTGCTTTTCAAGGTTCTCCATGTCTTGAGATATCAGTCTCTCACATTCCTTTACTATCGGTGCAGTACAAAGAAAGGAGACACATTCCAAAGTTTCACTTTGAAAACAGTTTTAAGAAAAATCCACGATCCTACCAGAATCTTAAGTAACACCTGAACTGTAGCACAACAGTAGATCCTTTAAATTGCATCCTAAAGATGCACAAAGGCATCTTAAGTAAATTTAGCGCTGCTGATTTTCAGAGCACCCTCTTCTCGGCGGGTATAAGATGCATATGTGATTGTGTGATCACACAACTGTGAATACCAATGATGCAAGCAGCCCAGATGCACATTTGGCTGTGCTTTTACTGCTACTAAGTATTCACTACCTGCACATACACACAAGAGAGTAAACACAAAACACACACCTGAAATCTGTTCTGATTTTTTCTAAAGAGATGATGTTTATATACAGCATTAGATCTCAGTTTGTTCCCTGCTTTATGAACTGTTCATGAACAAAAACTTGCTACAAGAATTCTTCCAAGTTACTGTTTCTCACTACAACTATGACACTTTGGTAGAGAGCTGATATAAACCAGTTATTTCAAAGACCTTCTAAACTCCATGCCTTACATTTGGAGTACTTTCTGCAATTAGATCTTAAAACGGGATGAAAAAATAAAACCCGTTCCTGGCCCTAGAATAAACACATTGATAATAGAAAGCCCAGGGTTTAGTTTATCAGAACAACTGTTCTGATTTAGAAGAGTCCTCCCTGTGTTCTAAGGGCACTTTTAATTCCTAATAAAATACATGAATTACAATAATGGGATAAAGATCAGTGTTTGTGCCTTGCTAGGCCAAACTGGCAATAAAATATTTAATACTGCCTTTATGCCTGTCTTGCTAATCTGAACTATAACCAGCAATACTTAAGCAATCTTCTCAGTACGGTTATTAATTGTACATGTGGGATGGAAAAAGAATTTAATTCCACATTCTTTGAACTTTTTATTGGGGTTTCAAAATCAGGATCTACAGCAACTAAAGAGTAATAGGTTATTACACTAAGACACAGTGGGGTTTCTGTGGGATGGGTTTTTGCTGTTACTTTTGGTCTTTTTTTGTTGCTTGTTTGTATTAATCGTGTTTTAAGAACTGAACTGCATGACTTGTGATAGTCAAATCTGCAGGCCTTTTATTAATACACAACCTTTTGTCTTCAGACCACATCAAATGCACCCTCACACATGCTGGGGGGAATGCTGAGCCACCTTCCACAGCTGTGAACCAGGAAGGTGCTCACCCAAGCAAAGTCAGAACCAGGCTTGCAGAGTTCATCTCCTGCTTTTTTAGGAGCCTCCTTACTGCAGTGACTGATTTTGGAATGAAGACATAGTAGCTGGTTGCAAAAACCCAGATTCTCCCTCCTCCCCAGTACACCTACACTAACCACAGCTCTGAAATAATATTTAAGAAAAAGAATAACATAAGAAATCCTCAGCATCCCATTTGAGTCATGGAATGTAGCCTGGGGCTACTCTCAGGCAAGGCAAGTAAAACCACAGGATTTGTTATGTATTTAGGTAAAACAGGGGCTTCAGAGGCCACTAGAAAAATCAAGTTTGCAACAGGGTTGGCTTTTTTTTTTTCCAGTTAAATAGGTATAATTTATATGAGAGCACTAAAAATAATGAGTTAGGAAACAAATTAACCAAAAGTAGCAGGAAAATTTCCTGAAAAGAAATAGCCAGAAAACTAGTCCTTACATGTCTGCTTCTTGTTTCCACAACGCTGATTCATTTGCTGGCACATTCTAATATAACAGACTCTACAGCAGCATCAACACAGGTTTCTCTTGCACTGTAAAATGGAACTCCTAACAAAACTGCTAAAATAAACAAATAATACTAAATAACAATTTGGTTTGAGATGACATTCCCCAACAAAGAGGATTTGAATGTTAGGTTCCAAATGATCCATAGTATTGCAAACGATCCATAGCAGTGTTATGATCATATTATCCATTCTTGCCCTACGCATACTTAAAATTGGAAAAAAAAAATATTAAAATTATGTCATTTTCCATTAAAAAAAATAAAATGCTGCAGTGTCACAATACACACCCAAGATCCTGTTTAAAGTACAGCTGAAGCTGTGTAAAGCAACCAAAGTCAACAGAAGTGGTGACAGGATGGCACCGCCAGGGAAGGTGAGGAGTGAATTTCTCCTAAGCATTTACACCATACACCTCCCAAAGCATTAACACAACCCTAAAGAGGGAGAAATCCTTGAGGAGAGCACTCAGGGTAAAGAATGTCAATGCAACACAGATCTGAACAGAACAAACAGGGCCTGACTGAATCTGCTCAGGCTGGGCAGCGGCATAGTTTGAATTCCGGGCACAATCCCCAAGAACAGGCTCCACTTCTGGAAAACGACAAAAAACCCTGAGAAAATCCTCTGTCTGGGTAAACCTCCTCTGGTCTTGCTTCGATAACTGAAGGATCAAGACCCACGACTTGCTGCTGATGAGGAAACCTCATGCCTCATGATACCCTATCACCACAATGGTTAGAAAGTTGCATTTCTGTGAAATGTATTTCATTAATTATGTTTTATTTATGAGGTGACACTTTCTCCACCTGCTGAAAGCTTCCCAATACAATGAGCCAATAGTCAATTTGTAAATCACTTGCATTCACTTACAGGAATTTCTGCAGATCTCTAGAGAAAAAAAAAAAACCATCAGTGGAAATGCAGAAGGGATGCTTGGGAAATGGTTCTTTATTCCAGAAAGATCTTGTTGACAAAATTCTGGATTAGAAAAGGGGCAAAGCAGAGTCTAATAAAGTTTAAAACCTACTTATAATGGAAAATTTCAGCAAGGTGAATAAATGGCAGCAGGTAAACAGTGGTTTTGCTTAAAGTCAAACTACAGGAAGTGTTAAAGAACTTGGGGGTTTTGCATTTTGGTTGTTTAAAAAAAAAAAATCCTCAAGAGACAAACTTCAGGCCTGGGAAAAAATAAAGGAACCAAGATCTGCTTTTGAGAAGCATTCTAAAAGGATAAAATACTAGTAGAAAATGAAAGAATATAACTGGACATACTGTCTACAAGGCTTTGTTCCCTCCAGATATAGAAATACTCAAGAGACTTTAAAAAAAATGTTTATGAAGCAATGTTTTATAGGCATTAGGATGTTGGCAGGGACAGACATTGGCACAGACCTTGTCACCGTGACACCGTATTCACAGGAAACTTAGCACGGACATGCAACATTACCTTTTCTTTGTAAAATATAATATAGGGTGGATCCTTCAGCAGAACAGTTTATTTACTAATTCCAGCAAAAGTCAATGCCATTGAAAAAATCCTTGCCTCCTAAAAGGTGTGTACAACCATTACACAATGTTGTGGTTAAAACTGGGATTCAATTCCTGGGCAAAGTTCACTGTCCCATGGAGCTGCACATTTCATAATAAGAGTTTTAATAGGTCACCGACTCGCAAACCTAACGATTAAAGGTCAAACCGAACCAGCTTCTGACTGCAGAGCTGTCTCCTGGAGGACATTCATTTCCCAACGTGTTCAGCTTTTCAAAGTAGCACTGACCACTGGTTTCAAAGCCCTTTCCAGACCTACTCTGCCAGGGGGATCAGGAACTTTCCTTTCCTGGGAGCCAGGCAGTTCTGCTGCATTCCACACGCGAGGCATTGCAACAAGGCAAGGTCATGGGATGGCAGGGCAGCACAGAGCACTCCAAGACAAATTGCACAGGCTGGTTTTCTCCTTCCAGGAGCGGTAAGTGCACAACAATTTGATTTATTTCTCATTGCTTGGATCTGAAATCAAGTGCTCACTACTGACTGTAAGGCCACTCAGAGAAGGGAACTCATGGCATCTTCTCCTGCTCCCCACGTATGGGCAGGGATACCACAATGTGTTAAATCTGTCAAATCAGACAGTTTAATAAGCCTCTTACTTGAATAGGGAAACATCTGCATTCCTAATGGTGTGAACAAGTGTTAATTATTGCTTGCTATTTTAGGGAAAATATGTTGATGATATCACAAAGGAAACGCATACCTACAAATAGTTGAAGATATTCTCCAGTTACTGGCACGAGTCCAGAGCTGAATACAAAACTCTTTGGGAGAGGCCAGTGTACTCAGCACTTCCCATAGCTCAGTCAGAAATATTTTCAGCAAGGATTCAGTCTCATTATCAATAGTTTTTCATGCTTGGAAAAGAAGAATGATGCTGAAATATTCTGTTTCTGCTTGGTAACTTCTAGTAGTACAAATTAAACTGGATGTGGCTCAAGGATTGGCCAGTGGAAAGGGAATTCTATTTAAGAAACTTCTGTGAAGTTTGAACTCACATTATTCCCCTTTGTTAGGAGTTTCAAAACACCACAGCATTCGAGAAATGTGCCAACATACAAATCCATACCCATGAGCTACAACGTGCCTTTGGTTAAAAGTCCTCACTAACGTAATGTCAAACCGTTTCTCTTTTATTTTTACTTTCACAAGAAGTTTAATCACCACAGAAACTTCATCTATTGATACCAGAACACAGCTCCTCGTGTTAATTAGGGAGGAAAACTCACTTTTGGTGAGAGCACCTAGCCTGCTCCCCCCCTTTTTCAAGATTCCTCTGCAACTTTAAACCAAATAATCAGTGTTCCTTTGCTTCTTCAAAGTGTATCATACATAGAAAGAGGCAATTCATTAATGGATCGAACTTCCCGATTGCATAAAAGGCACAAAGAAGTCTTCTACCCCATCCCAGGTCTCTCTCAGGGCAGTGGAGAGTGGTGATGGAGGCAGTTCAACCATCAGCTATTTTTAGAGTCTTCGTCTAAGAAGGAAGGTTTAATAAAACGCTGCGAAATTTCCTTTGAGCCTTAAATTAGGGTTTGGAAAATGTCTTTCATACTACAGCATTTAGTGGCTTTTTATTTAATGAATGTATGGTGAACTCGAACAGGCAAATCAAATGACCTTACTACTTTGCACGGTGCCAAGAACAAACACCTGGACCACACCAAACTGTGCTGCCTCCTCTCAGGTTGGAAACAAAGTTTTTGCCAGAAACTTCCACCAACAGAAAAGGGTGTAAGATAAAATAGTTCTCCTCATTCTAAATTCAGACAAATCCCAAGGACAGCTCACTGACCACCTTCCAATCTTTCTGAAGAAGCAGAATATAACCACAATACAGTTTACATGAAGAAATGAAGCTAAGTATACTTACAGTCAATTAACTGAAATTTCTGTTTAATTGTTGGGATTTCTTTTTAGGAAGAAAAAGACACCCTGTTTCCTGGGAGCTTTAAAATAATTTTAAATTTTGCTGGAACACTGAAGAAATGTCATGTAAGACCAGTTGAAAACCTTGACCAGTTAGCTGGGCACAACAGGGCTGTGGCTGAATCCATCGTAATACCAGGGAGGCTCACAGGTATAATTTTATTTCATCTATGCATACACCAATATTTTGTGATAGTCTCTTACTGTGATTAAAACCAGAAAATGCTTAAGAATTTCTATATTAAATTATGCCTATTTCCTGTTTAATTCAGCTGACAGCTCTTCTATTTCAACATAAATTGAATTAATCTGTCCTTGTTCCTTAAGACTGCTCTGAGGAAAACAAAGAAGATGTATCAAGAGAAATTAAGTCACGTGAACTTCTGAACCTGTAAATATGCTTTGGTATGGTGGGAATTTGCTGGACAAAAATACAAATTCAGAATAAAGCATTAGCACTCGCTTCAAATACTAATCAAATAAATTAGTAATAAAGCAAAATAGAGGGTGAGGGTTTTTTTGTACTACAAAAGCAACTGGACTACAGAAAAGATGTGTATATTATGCCCATTGTCTCAAGTCCTGGGCTGCAGAGCCTCCAATTTAAGGAAATTCTTTGTGGGATTTCAACAGAATTATTTGAACACTTCAGTGAAAGCACTGCATAATTCAAAGAGCTGAAATTTAAAAAAAAAAAAAAAAAAAAAAAAAAAAAAAAAAAAAAAAAAAAAAAAAAAAAAAAAAATCATTTCCAAGAAATACTTTAGCAATGCCAAAATTTGCTAAATATTGCTAGTCATACATAAGAGCAAAACATTCCCATCAGGCATTTATCCATGTAGACAAAACCCAGAGATTTCAGGAGATTCATTTGCAAATCCTTAGTAGTTATACGTGGTTCAATTATGAGAAACAGAAATGAAATCAAGTGGCTGCCTGCCACACAGACCCTATACTACAAGAAGATTTCAAAAGAACTCTTTAATTACAAGAATTTAGTTCTGCTATTAAAGGATAGGAAAACCAGCTTTACATAAGTTCCTATTAAACTCTGATCAGGTAAACTCAATTGGATTATCTGGAAGCCCATTTAGAAGGAGCTGCTCTGTGTAGATAAGATAATAGAGATTAAAAAAAGAGCAAGTAAGGATTATTTCAGAAGATCTAGCACCGCATCAAGGGCACTGTCTGTAAGACTTCCCATTCCTTTCTCTGAACAACATCAACATTCTTGAGGCAAGAATACTTTACTCATCCACATTTTCTACTGAATTTGCACCTCAAGATGCATCCTGAAGATTTGTATTTATTACTCTTTTACACACAACAAGATAGAGGACACTATACGAAAGTAAACAGGACATTGAGGTGTCTTGCTCAAAACCCTAAAGAGAATCTGGACAAGAAAAAGCTGGAGCCCCGAATTTTCTCTCTGTGGTAACTATCGAAACTGCGCAAATACTGTCCAGATACCCAAGAAACCAGGCTCTCTCCCACCTTTCCCAGCTTCCCAGGAGTACCCTCACTGAAGAAAATGTTTTGCCTCCTTTCACCCCCTAAAATCTGTGACATTTGAGATATCGCCGTGGGAAATGTCCCCCACTGCAGTGGATAAGTTTGTCATTGCTTTATAAAGCTGGTGATGCTGTCAAAGCAGAACAGCTCTCTTCTTCTCCCATGATGTATTTAGACAGGAATAATAATATATCTATCATTATACCCATCAGGGTGGTTATCTACACAGGGACAGATAATTTTGTTCTGTTGCCTACATAATTAAGGAACACTTTTGGCAGCAAAGAGATCCCAGCTCAAATCTTTTCTTACGGAGACTCTTTTATCTCATTACCTTCTTGAAGATTTTGGTGTCAAAACCATTTTAAGCACTCCAAACCCCGGTTCTGACCCTGCTGCAGGTTAAGGGATCACACTGTGCACCACCTCCTTTGTACCACACTGCTCACGGGCCAGGTTGTAAATCAGCCCTCAAAACTGATCCCTGTTAAAAATAATCTCCCCAAAATAGAAGGGAGAAGGAGTAAGGGTTACCAAGGGTTATTTTTAACCGGGGTTGGTTCAATGGTGTGATTTACACCGGGAACCCAGTGGAGGTTTTTTCTGGCCCAGTGAGGGTGGCACATCGCGGCGTGGAGCGGAGGGAAGGGTTGGCTGTGGGCACAGGGCATGCTGAGCTGCCTTTGAGGCTGAAGCCAGAGTGTGGTAAAGCTCAAGGACACCACTCAGAAACCATAATAAAACCATTCAGCAGCAGTGGTAGTGGGAGATTCAAAATAACTACAATGGAGCAGTGTCATAAAACTTAAAGCGGGACCCAGAGACCTGCAGACCAGTAGGTTTCATCAGCACCTCTTCTAAACATCCTCCATCTAGAGAGGCATAGGCTGCAGACATTCCTCTGATGTTTTGCCTTTCAGTAGCTAATACTCTGACTCTCCTACTTTTTGAATACCATTTTTCTGAATTTAGCATGGTATTTTCAAGAGACATCTTCCTCAGCTGAGTCCAGATCAATTAAAAATAGGCACTGTAAGTCCTGCTCAGCTATTTTGAATATTTCATTAAAACCAGAGAATTATAAATGGACTGTGATCCAAGTAAATAGGTTTTATTTGGTAGCTTGGTTCAATTTGGTTGACTATGGAGTGTGAAATGTTGATAAAGCTGGAACATTTCCTTCCCTCTTCTAAAAGTAAGAGCAAAAAGAAAGGGATGAGAAGAAGGCCACTATTCTAGTTGGTACTGGGGATGGAGAAAATATCCTAACCACTGTCTGGTATGCAGAACAGGAATAAAAATATCACTTTTATAACCCAGCTAACCCAACATCACCTGACACATGAGACAGATACACAGCTAGTTTGAATTACTGAAACTACTTATGAGGTTGATTTTTGCCACTGAAAACACACACATACAGTTGTGTTAAGCTACACTCATCAAAGGACAATAACGATGGAAATGCCATTTGGAAGCCTCAACTATAGATCTGATATAGTAAAAATTGCAGTATTTTAAAACACCAGCAGGATTACGTGAACAGAATTCCTTTCAGTTAGTTACTATGTTTTTCCTTTCTCCATATGCTACTACATGTATTCAAGAAACCTAATTTCTTAATACCAACTGTGCTGAATTAATAGATCTCCAGCATACTAAATTTTCAGCTTTAAAGGGGATGTTTAACCTAGCATTACGCTGTACCAACATTATTTTTAACTCAAGCTGTTGTTTTTTGGGTTTTTCTCAATTCAAAACAATATGGTCTACACAAATGACACATATTTCCTGTAAGTCAAAAACTGCAAAGCAAACAGATGGAGACCCAGACTAAGAAAAGAATTCGAGTATCAGAATACAAAAGTTGCTCTTTGAATCCTAATTTGCATGTAGAGCCAGATCCCAATATCAGCATCACGCCGTAAAGCTCCTACATTTTTCTTGACCTTCTTCTGCCTTTCACCTTACAGTGAACCTTGCTGTTAGGAAACCTGCATTCTAGCTCCACCTGTTCCACAGGGAATTATAAACATAGATTTTGGCCTCTACTTGAAAATTCATTTAAACTACCCTTCACACACACAGAAAAAGGTGATGCTGTGTAGCTGGAGAAGAAATTCCACAATCCTTGTGCTGAGCTCTGTAAGTCAGTGCATTCTCTTCAGGAGAACTACCTACATTAATGCTTAGGAAAAGAAGAACGGGCATTTAAAGGGAAGCAAACCAGCCCTATATTCAAGAGAGCACAGTCCTAAGCACTGGAAGCCCTCAAAGAATCACCTTGGGACATGGATGTTCCTTCCCCCTACCTTCATGTTCTTCCTACGGCAGAAAAGAGCATCAAATACTACACTGAGAAAAGCATGTCCTCAAAACAGCTGAAATGTGATTCTCCACGAAGAAAATGCAAAAGGTAGAACGCAAGTTCTACAGCTCAAAGCAGACAGCATTACACAGGGCTGACATTGCTAAAAACTACCCTACCTCCTTCCCAATCAATACTCTACATAGGAAAATGTTTAGCTGTCAGTTTATTTAATTCTTCCCCTGGAGGAGGAAGCAGGTGATCACAATTTCCTTAGATTTAAGCATAACTGGCATAAAGCTGTCCTTTCCACTTCCATATTTTTTTTTTTTGTTCAAGGTACTTTTAATTAATCTGTAACAAAGTCAAAATTATTTTTATAGCAGTACCCAAGGATTGTGATTTCTGACACTATGCACTGAGAGTTGGCATCTAGGGACGCTCGCGCCCTTAACTTGATTTAAATCATGCAATTAAAATGCAGGTTCAGTGTTTCAGGTACCAAAAGACTACAACCTACATTTGTACAAACTCAGAAATGAGAGACAAATTAACTTGTATAATCACCAAGGGCAGAGAGAGCCAACAATAGTCCTTCAACATCTGTGCCTAATGGATATCCAGTTTAAAACCTCAACCCTACAAACATTTACATATGAAATAGTTAATCTTGCCAATGAAGTAAGCCACCAGTCAAAGTCATGCACACGCCTAAACCTCTGTAGACTCAGGGCTTAAAAATTTAAGACACTACCTTTGCACAGAGAAGAAAAACTCGTTTTATTGGAGCACTGTTATTCCTGAAGCTGTGTGTCATTCAACACCTCGAAGTATCTTCACTGAACTTGGAATTATTTATGGGCCTTTTAAGTCACAAAATTACACCTTGCTTTCAGTGAAAAAAAAAAAGAAAAATTAAAAGAAATCACTGCACTCCAATTCAACGGAAGAAATAAACAAAACTCTGAGATAGAAGAGACAAGGAAAATCCAATATTTCAGTACAAGGTAGGTCACAGGAACTTGTTGCAGCATTGTTACAGATCACAACCTGAACTAGCACAAACAATGGCAGTAGGACAGCTGTGGGCACAGGGCCAGTTCAGGAGCACAGAGGGTGGAGCAAGGAACCACTGTCTTCTCTCTCAAATATTCTCCTGAAACTATCTCCAAAGCATGACTTTCTCTGTGCCCCCAGCAGGAGAGATGATCCACAAAGGGATCAAGTATTTCTGTCAGTAACACTGACAAATGTCTCAATTAAAAAGGTGTTAAGTTAAAAATCTCAGAATCTCAAGTTTAAGATGCTTTAAGACAAAATGACAATTACTACATTTTATGTGCTAGAGAGAATCACACAGCTCCCCTCTATCAACCTGCTGAACATTGAAAATTATTTGATTTGAAGATTACAGTGCAGTATTTCCAATTAATTGCTAATGTTACCTGACTTCTGCTTTGTACACAAAGCACGTGGGTTAGTTTGTTTGGTTATTTTTGACAAAGACTCACCAAAGCAGAGAAATTCCTAGACGCAGCAACGTTTGGAAAAGGTAACAGTCACTGGTCTCACAGACCAGCTTACTCAATAATGTTTACAAATCAAGAATTACGAAAACCTTGCTGTGGTGCAAATTACCCCCATCTCATTACTATTTGCACTTGCACTTTCATTTCAAGCATCTGGGACTGACTACTGCTGGACACAAAATTCTGGTGTAAATGGATCATGATTTTCCTCCTCTCAGACCCCTGGAACAGTGCACAGAGAGAGAAATACAGGCTTTGAAACACTCCTGCATTACTGCAAGTGTAAGGTACTTCATGGCAATTAACAAAAATATCTTCTCAGTGTTTAAGTGTTCAGTGTTTGCAAACTGTATTTTCACAGGCTTCTGCTGCAAGCCTGGTTGAGATACAGGAGAAATTAATCACTGCGAGTGGGCACAAACTTGTATCATCAACTAAATAATTATCCCTTCTGCATTTACCCTGGGACTGGTGGCACCTTGAATGATTAACCAGGACTGGTAGGGCTGGGGCAAGGACATGTGTGTGGAGCCTCTGCAGAAAGCAAGCCTGGCTGACACAGAGTCTGAATCAGCAAGAAAACTCCACTATTCTTCCAGAAAAGAGAAATCAGTGTCATTAAACACCAGCTAATCATCAACAGAGTGCTGTGTATATCTCCACTCCTTTTGGGCAGGGCAATTCCCAACAATATCCAAACTTTATGCCCAGCACTGTCCATCTTGACTCTGGCTGATTATTTCACCAGAGCACAAGCTGCAGACAAGGGTCTCCGTGTTCCTGAAGGATCAGCTGGAATATTCTCCCTGTGCTGCTATAAACTCGATCAGTACTCACCAAAGGCACCTACTGCAGTAATTCCCAGAGTGCAGCTCACTGTTCTGGGGAAATATTTACTACAGGGCAGTGAAATACAATCATCTGCAAAAAGGCATGGCTGCAGCCACTGCGAATTACTCACCGGAGGGAAATCGAAGTCTATCTGGTTTGCTAAATTTAAAATGTAGTCGATTCGAAACTGGTTCTCTGGATTGGCTAGTTCCACTGGAGGTGCCAAATTGCCCATTGCTGTCACTATTGTCTGCAAAGAAACACAAGTAAAATATTGCAGAAGAGTGTCTAAACAGCCACTTGGAATAGTTACAAACAATAGCTCCTAAGTTTACCTCTATAGCTTCTTTAATATTGTTTTTAATATCCTGAATTTTCATTTTCTTCTCCCTGTAATAAAAAAGATACAGCATTAAATTTGTAAGCCCCAAAAGCAGAATACCTTTTTAAAACAGCACATGAACTTAAAAGATATTCTATCAAAGCTGTATTGTCTGAAGTGCTTTCAGTCGCTTAAGACTTCTCTAGATAGACTCAGTGAAGTATCTCAAAACTTTTCTATTTAAGCAGTAACATCTATTTGCACCTATTTTAAGCAGTAGCATCTATTTGCATCCAAAAATCAGTGTCTAATCATGCTTTAATAAAAATTTACTACAGTCTTAGACCGGGACTAAGACATTCTGCAGGATCAAAAATATTTTGCTTCCTTTGAATGCAAAATACTGGACATACGTGGAAGTTCTTTAGGAAAGCATACACTGGAAACAAACAGAAAGGAAAAAGGGTTGAGTTACTAAAAGTAGAAATAAATGAAAGGAGACCAAAGAACCTCAAAGCACAAAAAAATTAAAGCACAAAAATGATGCCTTAGTAGACCAAGCGAGAGCTTGTCGTTGAGAGAACTCAACCCGACACGAGACATTAAAACAATCTGGATGTGAAACACAAACAGGAAAGGGTTAATCCAAGTATATAGAATTACCCCTAGACTAGAAGCAGAAGAGTAGGCTAGAAAACCACTTGGAATGAGCACTATCACTTGGGATTAACTGCAGGCACATTAACAAGCCCAACAGGCTGAAGCAGGACAGTGCAAATCACTGCCTCTGCTCCTTTGTGCTGCATTTTGTGTCAAATCTGACAACAGTTCATTTCAATGGTAAATAGTGCAATCAAATGAAATGCATGATCAAACATTTGGTATAATCAGGAATTAGCACCCTAAAAGTACTACTAGCACTGAGCCTGTAAACTGCAACTTAATTGCAAAGCATTATGATAACATTTTTCACATTATTAATTTCTTGCTGTACACAGCATAAGATCACTACTTTGAGGTAAACCAAGTTAGCCATGTAATTACTAAAAAAGCGCAGCTAAACTGTCTAAGTGACTTTTTAATATTCATTAAACTGCTTTTATAGGACCCTTTGATTATGGAATATTTCTATCACCATTTAAATTTTTTTTCCTTTTGACAACTCACATTTTCCAGCACAGTATCCCAGAGACTACGAAGTACCAACAGCATTTCCCCTTTTTTACCTTTTAGAGATAGTATCTCACACTTTCAGCTTACAAACCCCAGCATGACAACCTCATTTTATGGAGTCAATTCACTAAGCATATTGCAAATGCTTTTTATCACTTTTTCCTTTCTATAATTACTCACAGTCAAAAACCAAAATGAAACTGAAAGGATATTCACCAATCAAGAATGCAGAAGAACAGCAAGGAAGAAAAAAAAAAAAAGTACTGCTTCAATAACAAGGCAGACACAGACGTCCAGGAGTGGTGGGAATTTTGGTTATCAAATGAAAAATTAATGCAACTTCTGTAAAAGAGAAGGTCAAGGAAAACACCACCATGCCAGCCCCATGTTATTCTGCCTTTTAGCCAGAGGTGTGGAGGATCTGGATTTACATTCCCCAGTTGTGACAGCATGACTGCAATGCAAGTGCTGCTCTTCCAGAGGGGGAAGCAAACATCAGCATCAAATCATCTTGTGCAGGACGACTCTGCTGGGTAGGGAACGTGTCTGACTCAGCAGCACAACTGCAGCAAACACAAATGGGATTATCCCAAAACATCAGCTCCTCACTGACCACATGTTCTCAGAAGTTTGGGGCAAGGACAGCAAGGTCAGTGAAGCTTGATGCAGAAAGAGAATTAAATGATCAATCATCAAATGAAAATTCTTTGTTTCCCCAGACTTTACCTACCTACGAGACCACCTTATTCCTGAAGATTACCAGTTTTTTTGCTTCAGAGATTTGGCACTTCTGATGGGAACAAGGCAGTGAGCCAAGGAAGGCCAAAAGCACCAAATTAAGGAAAATAAATTAGACAGGATAAGACAGGAAAAAACTGAGGGCTTTTCACCCTTTTCCTTCCTAACTGCAATGCTTTCTATTGCCCCAGGTCTTGACAAACTCTCCATTCCACAAGCAAGGCTTAGGGTAGGTGCACTATTAAATAGTTTACTTTTCAGTAATGCACATAGGGTCACAAAAGCACCATCCACTTTTAGTTTTTAAAAATCATGTTTCATTATTAAAAATATGTAAATAAGGGGATGAAAGCAGGAAGTGTTTATCAGTGACAGTGTAAGCAGTTTATCTGGCTTTATTCTGACTCCAAATTTCAGCCAGGTCTCGAAATTAATGAACATGTATCCAGATTCTGTTCTGTTTAGATCAAAAGGGCAACTGATATGCTGAAAGCCAAGAAAGATACCATATTTTTAAGGAATTATCACTCATTTTGCTTTGTTTTGGACTATCATTAGAAAACGAGAAGTTTAGGAAGTTTGCATTGTTTTTGTTTTTAAGCGAACTCTAACTGTTCTCTCTTCCCTGGAACACTTGCATTTTAATTGTCTCAAAGCATCAATGAGGTGCACATTGACGTGACTCCTCCATGCCATACAATAAACCTCATTATTTTAATTAAAGATTTCAGTCAAACTTCCACATTTACACCTCTTGGCTGACCCTCTCACTACTAAGTGATAATGAATATGGAGCAACGTTAACCTCCAGCAATTAACAAACGGCTTGATAACCATCATCATCTTTACAACAAGGATACTCAGAGTTCCTATTTCTGGGGTTGTTGCTATGGCCCTATAGCCTGCCCAGTAAACAAGGAATCTTATTACACAGCAGTGAATGTATCGCAGCGTTCTGTGTTCTGCAATGTTTACAAGGCATAAACTTTCCATGACAATGAGACACTTTATTCTCCTGGAACTCGGCGTGTTCATCAATCACCCATCCAACAGCAGCTTACAAACAACTCGAACATCTCACCAAAAAAAAANNNACAAAAAAACAACAAGACAACAAAAAAAAAAAAAAAAAAAAAAAAAAAAAAAAAAAAAAAAAAAAAAAAAAACCAACCCCAAAAAGGTGACATTCATTTTACTCAGGGACTAAGGAGGTGCAGCACACAAAAGCAACATCCCTTTGCTCTGCCAAATTGTTTGGTTGTTTTTTCTAGAAATCCCAGCCAGTTTGAACCTCAAATTTCCAGAAGTATTCAAACTTTTATTCTCCACAACCACAAAGACTGAATATTCAACTTATATTCTTTCCTTTTTGATTTCTTATTCCCAGGTGCTGGCACAAAACTATGAAAGAAAAAAGCTGGGCTGCCAGAATGGTTTCCTCTGGAGCATCCTTAGAATTTTGGGAATGGCAGCAATGCTCTCCTGGCTAAGGAATGACTGATGTCTCTGCAGAGCTGTTCTGTATCTTTAGATGTCATGGGTTAATACGGTCGTATTTTTAATCTTGTTTAAAACTTTTGCTTAGGCTGTGCAAGGTAGGCCAAACAAAGCATTAAACTCTATTAGTTGAGGATTAGAACAAAAATCTCAAATCCCGCTGTTTTCAATATTTAAATGGGCCAAAGCAAAGCTGCACATAGCTTTCAGGAAAACTAATAAAGTCTATTTTAGGTACTATAAAAAAAAAAGACATTTTAATTCAAGTAACATTAAATTAGAATGACATCAAAGGTCAGAAAAATCAAATATTCCTTGAAAACCAACCTAATCAGTATTTAGTAAAGAACTTCTCCACTTGTTGTTGAGCTTTGCTATTAAAAAGGTAACATTTTTACTCAGACTTTATCAAATCTTATGCGAAGAACACATTAACAAACAGATTATCAGAAAGCAAACTAATTTAATTTTAATGTTCATTTCTGGTTTACGTTACAGATAATATGAATAACCATTACTTGGAAAAAATACTTAAAAGTTTAAAAAGAACATTCCAGCAGATAAGGATTCAGTTCACCCTGAATCCTTCTGCATCTCACAGGCAGAAAAATACTTTAAAAAAAGGCTTCTGAAATGAATGGTCAAAACAAAACGTTAAAGAATTTGGGAGGCGGGGAAGATGGATGGACAGGCATGATGGGACATCTTTATGCCTTTAATCTAGTTCCTAAAAGCAAAGAAGTTTGAATTTTTTGGTCAGTGCTGACAGGTTAAGAAACCTTGGACAGTTCTGCAGTTCTGGAGAATATATAGACTATTTTAATAGGGCATATTAAAATGTAGTCACACAGAGTTAATACAGAGCCTTTGTCTCCTTTACAAGGCTGTAAACAGCCCAGCCTCTATCACCTTCAGGGACTGGTGGAATGCATAAATTACTTTTATTTCTGAGGCAGTCAAACTTTGCTGACTCTTGAACCTGCTGACAGAACAACTGCAGCAGGGCAAGGCTTCCCTTCCCCAGGCAAAGCTGCAGTTAATGAGTCAACGTGCAAGTGGAAGAGCCAGAATAAAAATCTTACAAAGCAATTCACTTGCCTCCGACTTTATACGGTAGAAAACGACATTGCTGTGTTTCACACGGGTGCACCTCCCTGCTTTCAGGTGCTGCCAACGAACGTGAATGCCCAGGTCAGTGGCCACGGCTGTCCCCTTCTGCTCACCTCCAAAAGCCCATCAATTGCACACTGACAGCCAAGGAAAACTTCATAGATCAATTTTGTTTTAAAACACAATTCAGTTCTTTGACAGGCAGTCAGGCACTTCACAGGCACGTGGGATTTAAACATGCCTATTCATCTAAATACGGTTTCTTTGATCCAGTGAAACATGCTGATGGATTTAATAAATATTCCATAAAATCTGCATTAAAATTTATTTACTGAATCTTATGGAAGTTTAAAGCACTACCTGCCAATCCACCTCAGAGAAACAGAGCTGTGCAGTCAAGATTTTCAGACACAAGACCGCAAGCAAGGAAATTCAATTAAGGTTTTGCTACCAATCCACATTACAAAAATCCTGCAGTACTTTACAATTCAACTAAAAGATAAATTCAGTTTAGTCTGGGTTACTTCTAACAGAATATAGCAATTACCTCAAAATACAACAGCTAGAACAGCAAACAGGGCAGAGGCCAAGTTGCAGGCACTTGAAAATGGGGGAAAATAGTTGCCTGGAGTATTCCGAGTGAAGCTGAAATAATTCATCTCAGACCTATGACAAAGTACCAATTTTACAGACAAAACTGCTAAAATGCAATAGCAAAACCCACTATGTATCTTCTGCAAACTCAACACCACTGACATCACACCACTGAGATACTTCAGGAATTCTGCCAACTTCAAAGAGATTTTTCTGTTTTGTACTGTTCAAGCCCAAAAAGGACAAACCCTTGCAGTGCCATGGGCAGGAGATGCCTCACAGCAGCTCTGTACAGCTTTCAACAGGAAATAGGATTTACTTGGGTCCTCACTTGCAGTGGAGCTGACAGACATTTTCTAAGCACATGAATACTCTACTCTTGGTTGGCAGCTGGTAAAATGAAATGGTACCCAAGGCACAGGAAGGTGACACAGTTCGCCCTAAAGCATCCATAGGCAGTGTGTGCTGGTAACTCTGACCACACGGGCATTGAGCATCTCCCCAGAAGCACCAGATCCTTCCTGCAGAGCCAATTTCCCTTCCCTACCACTATGCTCTTCCTCCTACACCACCTTTCCCCCACCCCAATATCTACTTCACTTTGAAAATTCTTTGCTTTACTTCTCCAAGATTCCAGGTATAAACAAAGTGTACCATCTAGCTGCCAAAGATCTGTGGGAGGAAACAGGATTAGAAAAAGAACAGCTATGAGGATAAACTATTTGCTCTCTCTGTAAATAAATAACACCTTTTGGAAAAAAGAAAAACCCAAGACGCTGAATAATTTTGTTGTGATATACTTTGAGCTAAAGATACAGTTAAAAACTGATTATGTTGGACATATCTAGTTGTGACCTAAATTATTTGGGAGAACTTAGTTCAATTATCCCCTAAAGCACAATTACTTTCTCACATAGTATGTGATGCAACGTATGGAGCAGACAATACAAAAAGGGTTTCCACAAGCTTCCTTTTAAAGATTGTGAAAACCACTGCAAGCTGCTTTACCATTGCTTGTTTTAATACATTACAATATTTATCTCCATGAGTTGCATGCATGTCTTACTACACAGCCATAATCAGATGAACATGTGATAGGAAATACAAGCACAGAGATACCTTCTATTAATGGAATGACAGAACCATTCTCCAAGTTAAAAGTCAAGAAATACAAATTACTGCAGCGTCAATTAAAAAAAACACATCGCAGCACTGTGAAAGCAGAAGTTTTGTTATTTTGGATCATTATTTACATTGCAGTGTTAGGGGCTGGGATGCAACTTCTTTTTTATCTTTGGGAATGGTACCACAATGAAATTATATCAACCTCTAAAAAAGGGCATCCCTGAATATAGAACTAATAAACTCCGTTTTTAGGTTTATTTTATCTCTGCTCCCTGTGATACCCAAAGTGCAAAGGTTAAAGGGTAACTTTATTCTGCCTCTATGGATATTCTGATGCAAAGACTGGTTGTGGGCAGACTTTGCTCCTGACGAAGTTGCAGGACTCAGGCAGCAGGCACGTGGCACCCTGGTCATACCACCTGCCCAGGCGGATGTGGCACAGAGATGCTATTCTGGCTCTAAGCCACCTTGAGGCTCCCCTTCAGCTTTGCAAATTCCTACACAAAACCAGTTTAACTGGTTTACAGTCCCTTTATACCTGTTAGTGGCACAAAGAGACCATCACAGACACAATATCAAGAACCATGACTCTGCTTATCCTGCTCCATTTACCTCAACTAATTAACTAGCAATAGTTTAGGTGAGGGATGAAAATAGACTTGTTCACAAAGAGCTCTGTGATGTATGAGTTTGACAAAAGCCCTTTAATTCCTGCTGTGCAATTAAACACCTCTGTAAATTGCAAACCCAGCCTGTAGTTCCCCAGGCATTCAGAGGGGAATATACCGGTGTCATTTTCTTGCTCTAAGTACAGGTAATTAAAGCATATTGCAATAAAAAGTGTCCTTAGAAGCTTAGCATTCTCTCTAGACACTCAATAAAATAATTAACAAGGCTGTAGAGTCTTCAGAGGACACTGTGATTCCTTTCTGGTCCGGTAGGACAGCTCAGAACCAGCAGGAACAGGAGGACTCAAGTCAAATTGCTGAATCATCTTGCCTTGTACAATTCACTACTTTGACACAATCAAACTGCTGTCAGGAAGCACAGAGACCTTTTTATTTATTTATTTATTGTGAATGTAGTCATTATTAACACAGAATAAAGGAAACGTCCACTGCCCATCACCTTTTTGAAACACTAACTGTGCAGCAACACTGAAATACAGCCCACGACACCTGTCGGGATGCCCCCCTCGCTGCTCCACACTGTCAGCTGGTACAGCCATCCCTCAGAGCAGAGCCAGCCTCCTGAGGTCTCCTCAGCTACCTGAGGGTCTGTTATCTCTGCATGCCCAGAAAAAATACTATTGTGGGAGTATATAGCGCCCAGGCACTGCACACACGTGGATCAGCAGCACCTGCTGTTAAATCTGCACCATTTGCTGCGCTGTTCACTCCATCCTTTGCTTTACAACACAGGCAGGTGACAGCAGTGTTATGGGGGATCCTGTTCTCACCTTAGTTCTCACTTTCAAAGCACTTTTGTCTAACCTGTGAAACATCGATTTGATGAGTGTCCTGTGAGCGTCATTTGCTCTAAAACTGTTTTGTAAATGCCTGCATTCCAGTAACTTCTTCAGCCAGGACTGGGTATGAAGCTTTTGAAAAGAAGGCAATCACATCCTGAAGCTCTTCAGGGGTTTGTGCACAAGAATGAGAGGAATAGAGCCCATAATGGCTGATGACCTCAGTGCTACTTAAAACTGAAAAAGTAGACAGCTGGCTAAGTGCCAATATTAAATGGAAAGAAGCCTTAAAATAAAAATGGCTGGAACACTCGATGCCAAGTAAGTGTAAACACAGACCAGCCAAAGCAGGATGCAGTGTAGTAGGGAAGACACTGATGAGACAGGTGGAAAACGACTGGTCCTGAAAATACCTTGATTTTTTTTTTCAGTGGTTATGATCTCCATTATCATCTGAAACACTTCTGGTGTGTGACATTGTAGACAGACACTCTGTAAAGTGGTTGCCTCTAGCAGTGACAAAAGGTAAGGTTTTTTGCCTCACTCAAATAAAAAACAATTATCTAACATATTTCACCATTTCTCCCCAGGTACTTTTTAAAAATTCCATTAAACTCTCAATGACCCAAACCCTTAACATTTTCTAAATTCTGTAGGATTTAGTATTGGTAGCTCATAAGTTCAGAATGACAATCTGAATAGGAAAGCAGTTAAGGTAGTGAATGTAGACATTCAGCACCTGAAAAACTGGGAACTATTTGGACAGGAACAAAGGAACTGTTTACTAAATTGTGCAGCTGTCACTGAAAGTTTTCAGTGAGATATTACCATTAAATATTTTGTTCACCACACCTTCTTACAGCAGTGTTGAACTGCTTTCACTGAATCAAGTCTTTTCCTCACAGCTTTTAAATCTGGAATTTTTACCATGGACGAAGCCCGAATCAAGGATGATTTCCACAGTCACCTTCAAAGATGAAGAGCTGTCAGGTATATGCAACTTCGCTCATAACCCTTACGGAATTGCCTAAATGCTTACAGACTCAGCATTGTCAGCAGCAACTAGAACAGTCCCTACTGATCTCAGCTTTGGGGAAGTTCAAGTTCAGAATCATTCTTAAGAATGTGCTGTCACACCAAAATGGTGGTTTCCATTGCACGCATTATTAAAATACAGATGTCAGAAGAAAGACAGTTTTCTGAAAAACATTACAGATATCATGTTTCCATGTAAAGACTTAGCTCTAAGTTTCCTCTGAAATACACAGAAAACATCTTGTGAAATTTGTCAGAGACTGACAGATTTCAAGAGTTGGAGTTGTGTATTTATACTTCTAGACTGTGTGTGAATTTACTATGGCTGTGCATGTAAACTGCAGTTTTAGAATATCAGAGCAGCTAAATGTTGGAATGAGCAAACCTGCCAATGTGTCCCTTGAAGACCCAGGCCAGGGCATGGAGAGGCAGGTGTAACACAGCACACAAAAAAGCAAGGTGCTGACAACTTTGGCTCTAATCCATCAAAGCACTTAAGCACATGTTTAATTTTAAGCACATGAGTAATTCTATCAACTTTAATAGGGCTACTCATGGTTTAAGTACTGTGATGGATGGGGGCCAGAATGCCCAGAACCTTTGAGAATGCTCATGGCCTATGTTATATGGAGAAAATACAGCATTCTCCCACTGAACAATTAAGTTCTAAATGCTTTGGAAGCAAAATTTACCATAAGCTGAACCCAGCTCTGCTTATGTAAACACAGAGATGTAAGTTCTTTCACAGTCTTTGAAGATAGAATATGATGAGGGTTCTCATGGACAAGATGTCCACGAATTTTTACATCACCTGCCCTTCTTTTTCTGTGACAGCTCTGTGTTATGGGAGCCACCTCTGCCCATCACACTTTCCTTTGAAATAGGGGGACCAATTAAGCTTCCTTTTACAGGAAAGATCAAAAATTTAGCTCCTAGTTATACTCTAAAACAAGATGCTACTGGTGGCAGTTTGCAAGTATCAGTACTACAGCCTTTCTTACCTGTTTCATACAGGTCAATTGCAACAGGCTTAACAGTGCAGTAACTCCTCTCTAACATTGATTTTGGATATTCAAAGCTGTACACAGGCCTCTTTCATACAGATATAAGGTGTTGCAAATATGTGTCTTTAAGTAAAAATAGAATTTCTTTAAAGTATTTTATATAGCCAATATTAAGGACGTGAAGAAGAAACAAAACCTCACACCTGCTCTGCAAATTTCTAGCTAGGACAGCGTCTGTAAATCAGGGTTGCTTGATCTCTAAACTACTCACTAGAGAATTCTCAATCTTGTTTTATCTGAATAAGGCTCCACAACGTGAGACCAAGTTTCATAAAACAATTTTCTAAAACAGGGGAAAATGGAACAATTTGAAAAATCCCTTACAGATATTCGTCAGGAAATCAAATGAGTCTCACTAAACAGTAAGACACAAGAAACATCTAATTTCATCCCTGCACTCATAAATGAGAAAAAACTACAGAAAAATTTTGGCTACATAGCATATTGACTCAAATATACCATGAATTTTAACACGTTCTTATGTACTATCAAGAAATTTTCGGCGTTTTTTTTTACTTGTTGGTAAACAAGCAGCAGAAAGAACACAAAAACAAGTATCTTCTGTGTGGATTATGTTTTCTGAAATATCTTCAGCAAGGGAATTATATTCTACTGCTTATGAGATGTATTTTATAGCAAATGAAGTACATTACCAGGGAACTTAAAAATTCCATTTAACACAAAAAAAACCCAGTTACCACAGAGTTTCCACTTTTTGCCAGAACTGTCAGCTTATTAAAACACTGTGTCTAGAAACAGATTTTGCAGTGCTACTACTGTTCAGTTTTAATAATAATTTTGACAATTTTTAACTTGAAAAGCTTTTAAAGTTATCACAATAGAGTGTTTTACAGTTATTTTTGTATAACAAATGAGTTTATCCTTGACTTCCAGTATTCCTACTTCACTTGTGCAGATCTATCACAGCAGTACCGTGTGAGAGCACAAGCTTGGAATCCTTGTTGATAAGGGAAAGGAGGCAAGGTGACTGTGTCTGCAAAAGGCAATTCAGAGTAACTATGACAGAAGCAAGCTTTACTCCAAAAACACGTTCAGGAGGTCAAAGCATCAGATCAGGCAAAAGCAAAGCAAACCAAAAAAAACCACCACAGACCTTGCTTGCAAAAAAACTGCAAAGCTATCCTTGTCTCTTGAGTGAAATCCTCAGCATCACACACAACACTCAGCTAAGGCTGTCTTTATTTCACATTAATACGTCCACATTGTTCCATCTTTAAAATAAGGAATGTACTTTATCTTGTGAGCTTTGTTGTGTCCTCACAGCTTCCAGCAACCCAGTGGTTAATCAGGGCTGTTACTCTACATTCAAACACAGACACATTCTAACTCTGTTCCAAAATGGAGTTCAAAACAGTTTCTTCTCTATTCAGGATGGTTTCAAAGTATTTTTTCCCAGAGTCCCAAACTGCTGTTAATTCATCTTCCCTTAATCTGGCACACGTATCAGTGAGCAGCTAATCCTCAACAGAGCAAACCTACCAACACCCAGCAGAAATAAACCACTCAGCTCCCTCAGCCCTCACTGATCACTACCCAGCCTCATGTTTATAAAGGACTGGTTTGTTAATGCAACAGTCACACAACTCCTTATTCATACCTATGTAGTACCAAGCAAGCATATTATGACATGAGACAACAAGAATTAAAACAAGCAAAATCTAGTGTGAGTTAGTTCCACTGAAAGAGCATTTCGACCAGAAAATCAAAACTTCTGCATACAGAGTCTCAAGTAACCCGACTGCGTTGCTATTTATTTTGCATCTCCCATGCCACTGCTGTTACTACTACATTTTAACTGAGACAAGACCATGCCAAATCTCAAGGTGGCACGAGACAGGGACTGAATGCCCTCCTCACAGCTGGAGTGCTCAGACCAGCTACGACAAAGCAACACTGCTGTGGGCACCAAACAAGACTCACCACAGGGAATCCAGCAGGGAACATCTTGCACAAGTCTTAGCATCGTTCTAAAAAAAGATTTCAGCAGCAAAAAGCTGGTTGGTCTAATCCAACACCTGCTTTTTCTTATGAAAGGTCTTCTCCTGTCACTGGTGCCACTGAGCCCTCTGCAGACACCAAAGCTGCTCTAACACCTCCTGGAACATCGCTGGAAGGGAACACAAAACTTTCCCCCCTAGATTAGCATGTTCCAACCCTAAAGCTCTGAGGTACAGTAACATTGGCTGGGTTACAGCAAAGGTCATTCAGATCAAGTTAAGGTTGCCCTCAACATAAAAGAAAAAGGTATCATTTATATCTGTTAAGTGAACAACCAAAGCATTCACATTTCCTACACAGCCCATGGGAAACTTCTGTGATGATAGTCTTAGACAAAGCAGTCAAGGAAGCACAGACTCTCCCGTACGTTTTAAAATCTGATTTCTGATATTTTCAAATCTCCTGTTGTTACAAACAACATTTATGTCTCCTGAAACTGTTAAATTACAGGAGAAGAAGTTTTCCATTGCACCTTACTTGTGCAACTGCCAGTGACTTTGGCCAGTTTCATGTTCTGAAAAAGTTTTCTCTGTTTCAGTCCTCCAAAGTAACAGGAGTGAAAAATCACTTCAATAAATTATGGTCTTAAGAAAGGCAATCTCCAAGTACAGCCAAATTAAAGTTTAAACTCAGCAAAGCTAAATGAAAATTGTAGCTGTTCGCATAGTTTCCTCATATGCTCAGTGAAGTTCCAGTGTATTTACACACAGATACCCTGACACACTCATACAACTAAAGTTACTCTCTTAACAGCCCACAAGTAACACAGAAATTGTTTATAATCAACTTGCCATGCGGAAGACATGAACCATGCTGAATTTCAAAGCCAACACTGAAAAAAGGAAGCATAAGGCAAAAGCACGAAGAATCAAACTCCATGAGTAAAGAAATTCTCCAAAACTTGACACCAAAACCATCAGTCTCAAAGGCTACATCACACCAGTAAAAAGCACAAACTCAGATCTTTTTGTCCCAATTACCTCTGGTGGCCCAGAGATCAACAAGTACCAGGCAATAGCTGCCTTTAAAGTATCAACACTGATTTCTATAATTATATTTCATATGATACAAGGTATTTTAATTTCTTTTCCAGTCATTAAAAGTTTTGCACTACCAGAAGTGAAGCTGATATAAGAAAATTATTTGTAAGTAAACACCAAATATTACCAGGCAACAACAATAAAAATACCCTCACTTCCTTCCAAGCACAGACACCGTCAGCACCACATTAAACCCATTAGCAAAATTCTTCAGCCAGTGTCAGGGAATATTGTTTCAGGCAACACCGTCTATCTGATGTTCTCGCTGGCCTGACTCTAGAAGACACTGTCAACTAAAAGACATAAAAAATAACTTTTACTGAGAGAAACAGAAGTTTCTGTACTGCTGCTTCTGAAATAATTTTGCTTTGGATTAAGTAGAAGGGAAAACGTCTTCCTTTGATACAGAGGAGCTGTAGAAATGAATCTGAAAACACAATATACACTTCCCTTACCTAGATACTGCATTTCCCATTATGCCCGTACTCTTAAACTGCATAGCAGCAGAACAGTACTTTCAGGCCACACTCCACCACGACTCTGGACTTCCAGGGAACCCCGCCTTCAGTACCAAGGGAATTTATTTAACCAGGAAGGTACCATTTGGAACCAGAATGGCTTATGGATGTTTTGGACAAACAAATGCTGGATCCAAACTAGAGCCTTCCCTAACGCAATATAAATTAACTGGAAAAATTCCAAACAGGAATTCCAAACTGGAAGCCACAATGTGAAGAAGATTTCACTTTACTGTATTTAATATCTACATATATTTGAACTCAACCTGTAAGAAGAATGATCTTTTACCGAGCTTAAAATTGGAAATTAATTATACCTGAATAAGCACATTTATTTTCATTTCCCCTGATAAAAGGGAAGTTATACTGTTGCAATGTAAGTCAAACTGTGACAATGGCACAATTATCATGTCCTGGCCCTGACCTGACATTTCTAAATGATAACAAAAAAGTAAAAGACACAGTTCATGCTGACAGTAAGTAACGAATGAGAATGTTAGGCCAAAAGTGACATGAGAAATAACTTGCTGAAACGTAGCTCATCATAACTGTCCAATTACTTTCACAACATATGGTCCTTTAAATATTAATAATATTGTTTGAATGAGAAACTTATACACAGCTGAAGGAAATCATCTCGAGAGTGTGTTTAGCACTGCAAATTACTTAAACAGTATTGCTTGGGCAGAATTATTGATCCAGCCAGCTGCTGCCTTGGGTTCAACAAAACCACAGCAAAAGCTCTGAGAAGCTGGAGATACCTTGGTTCTACCTGAATCTGATCAACCTCAGTGGCACCCAGCTAATGCAGAGGCATTAAACCAGGCAATACTGGACTTGCATTCTATTTGAAACAAAGGAAAAATTGAAACTTCAAAAAGAAAATGAGGACTTTTAAGATTATTCAAGTACTGGGGTTTTTAAAGAAACAGAAAAACATACTGGATGTGACTTAACTTCAAAACTTGTTATGAACTTTGCTTCCTGGAGTTCCTGAAGTGCCGGTGCCAGAACTTGAAGAGGAATCACAGTGAATCTCTCTTGTGCTTTTTTCCTAATCCTCCCCAAGTGCCATTTCTGACACATAATACTGGACTACACAAACCACTGGTCTAAACTAGTGTTGCACTGATTCTTAGAAATTCCCTTCCTAGAAATTTCAGCAGACCAGATGCCACTATGTTACAGAAAATGTGTGCTTAGTACCACAGATTTGATTAAAAGAATTTGGTGAATCATCAGTATCTACAACATTCTAAAATATATTATTTATGAGATACATAAAACAGACTACATGAAACATTTCTTCATTTAAATACGAGAAGCTGCTTCTTAGCCATGGGGTAAGAAGATACTTCCCAGCTACTGGGAAAGGGAGAATGGACCCTGCTGCAGCAATCACACAGCAAGGGAGCGTAAGTGGGGAGGGACAAGAGGGACAACGCTTTCCTTCCAAATGTTTAACATATAGAACTGAAAAATCTCTTTCTCCGTGGGAAGTTTCACAGGAAGATAAATCAACTTTATTCCCAGCAGATACAAGAGTGTATTTTCAACACATGCAAACAATATGCAGAAATGCCCTATGAATTTACTACCTGGAAATCAGATAACACCAATGTACCCACAGCATAATGAGATTCACTGGCACCTCCTGTACTTTCATGCAAGAATTAAGAGGGACCTTTCAGGAGTTTAGACCTACAGAACACAATATAACCAATGGAACATGCTGTGTGTTCCGAACACATTTATGAAATGTTTAAATTATGTATTTTAGTAGGTTATTAATAGTCGGTGTTGGCAGCAAAAGGCAACATTTCTCTAAAAACATTAATCACGTAAACCTAGTCATAAACAGTTTTATCAGTAAGTTTTTTATAAAGCACTGCACTGACACGAGCTAGTCAATCCTTTCCTAAGGGGCAGATTAAGTATTAAAGTACATCCAAGGTGTGGCATCGTATCAGTTTACCCTTAGTGGCAGTTACACTTACACAATTGGAGAAAATTCTACATCAGCTTCATCATTCGAGACCAGAGGCTCACAAGATGAATTCTACCAAGATTCTGAGGGAAGGAATCCCAGTGGGCAACTTACAGCCTGAGCTGTGTAACTACAGATTGAGCCACTAGAGGGGAAAAAAAATAAAATAACCATTTTCACACTACATGATAATTATGAAATCCACAAGGTACGAAGACAGTGCAAGTGTTCTGTCTTGAGCCTTGTGCCTCAGAGAGTATTTCAAATATTTGTCTGACCTAGCTCTGCATTTATCCTTTCTGCATTAGCAATCAAAAAAAAAAGAGAGGGGAGAGAAAAAGTATCCGGGTGATAATTTCACCGCAGGCAATCAACATTCACATCCAGCATTAATATTCAGGAAATGCCCCAAGTCTCAATCATTAATGATTAAGTATCACCACACCCTGGAATATTTTACTACATATCTGTATTGACATCATGAGATCTAAACTTCAAACGAAATTGCTTGCCATTTTAAAGATCTTCTTGGAATTCAGGGACACTCACTAAATATACAGAAACTCCCTCTCTGTGCCAAGGCAACAAACAACTGAATTAAAAAAGCTGTAGTCTCAACTTCCAACACGCTTCAGCAGTTTGAGGACATTTTAGGACATTTTAAATATAAACAATCACCTTCTCAAAGACTGAATTTAGAAAACTTAAACCTTAGACTAAGAGCGACTTCTTATATTTAATGAGAAATAGTGTTCTATGCTTTAGAATTTCACCTCACAGTATAGTTCATCTGCTACACAGCCTTCCAGAGTATTTACAGCAGCACTCCTGAGCTTACACAACCCAGCTCTTGGTGAACATTCAGCACATGGAAATGGCTCTTGGAATCAAAACCAGCCCTAGACACCCAGTAGGGCACAGAGTCGTGTGTTCCAGTGGAGCAGAGATTGCAATGTTTAAATGTTTACCACTCTTTGCAGTATTACTACTTTTAAAAACACTGATGAAAAATCTGAAATAAGTCCTGTGTTTACTTTCATTTTGCAAAAAGTAAGTTTATTTTGGTGGCAAAGATGTTCTCCTCAAAGTAACTGGGTGTCCTATTATGCTGAAAGGAAAGACGGAGAATAAGAGAATTCAACGAGCAAACCATATTATCAAATTAGATGACACATTTGCTTGAAAACCCAAAGTTTAAGGCACTGAAGCCGTATTGAGTATCACTGCATATACAGCTACTTACAAAGGGTTAATGTACAATATGCAGCAGTTAATTGTCATAGATAACTATAGTTAGAGTTCAATAAATTGGCAGAAGGATTATAGTGCAGTTTTATTACTACCTCCAACACTTTTACTGATGTGCTTATGACTTCTTTTATAGCGTGCTGCTCTTGAGCAACCGGTTTATAATATTTACCCTTTATAACTAGATATACAGAGAATACATGTATATATAAAAGGGCAACTAAGTTTACATGGCAATACTGCTGCAGCAACTAACACATCACATATATATATATATATGTATATATACACACATACACACATATAGTAATTACCCACATCTTGCATGGACAAACCTACTTACAAGCCTAGAGGCAAGAAGCAGCTGCCAAAATTCACGTCTTTTATGCATTACAAAAAAAGCATGAACTAGGACTGGTCTTTTTCTTTTAGAACATGAGGATAAAAATACCACCACTACGAACAGTTTTTGTATACACATCACACACACACACGCAGAGACTATTTTTCTATCTCTAAATTACCTCTCTTAGTTGCAGAATGTCAAAAGAAATTTTAGTCCAACACAAATAAGCCTTAGAAGTTGAACATGGTAAAAATACTACATAACACTGGGATGTTTCTTCATTGTGTTTTAACCATTTGCAGGTATGGTTCTTTTGCATGACTTCCTTCATGCAATTTATCCTTAAACCCAGAATGCTCTAGTATTGTTTCTAGTCCTTACATTAAAAGCAACAACCAGCTGACTCAAATTCACTGCAACTGCAATTGGAGAATAATTCACCATCCCTCACACAGAGCAAAATCCACTCAGGCAGGCATTTCTTTGGGTCCGTGATGCAGATGAACACATTGATTAATTCAAAATGTGCACATTCTGTTAGTAACAGCTCCAAGTACCACACTATCTGTAAAACACCTTCCCCTCTGTGGAAGCAGGACAGCAGCAAGTCCCCTTGCAAGGGATAAGCTGTGGATTTGCACACTGAGCCTTCATTTTTTTGTGTTTACCTGCATCACACAGCAAACGTGTCCTATATAACCCTGCTTTGTTCTGTTCCTTTTATCCTCAACAGTGTCAAAACACCCATGTGGAGATGCAGTGTGTAAGTACAGGCTGAGCACAAAGCATGTAAAAAAGTGTGTAAAACTGCCTCACTGGAGCATCTCCAACACGTGGATCTGTGTTCCAGGGACACAGAGGGTGTAACTAACAACACATCCTACTTTGAGTATAAATTGACACATCCCCATGTCTGACACATTTGCAGCACATCCCTTCTTTACTACCCTCTCCCAGAAAGGGAAGAAGCATCTTTTTAAGACCATCATCTTCTGAAAAAAAAAAAAAAATAGTGGGAAGAAAAGGACTGAACTGTGACTGGGACCAACAGTCCTTCAAACCAGAACTTGTGGCAAAGCCCAGTTCTCTGATGTCTCTTAATGGCACACAACTCGGTAATTCCATGCAGACTGACCAAGGCAAAGTGAGTGTTCACAGTGCCAGAACCTGCTTTAAAAAAACCCACATTAGAATTACACACTGCTTTTTAGGAATGAGTGAAAGGATTTGAAATTACCTTTTTATACAGGCAGTCATTGGCAATGGTGTCCTAAATTAAAAAGAACTCAAATTATGGCAATCTTAACTCAGATACTGTCTAACTCAAGTGCATCCACAGTAATGTTGCTTTGGTCAGTCTACATGAAACACATAGTTTTCCATTTGAACAACCTAAAACCAGAATCGTTTTCCCAAATCAGCTTTCACTTCCATTATGGTCTCCTTTGCTATGCTAGTTTGTTTGCTTCTCAGACCACATTTCACACAGGAGACAGAATATAAAAATAAGTTTTATTTATTGCTTTATAAGCATTACAGCATTATCAAGTAATAATGGACCTACACACAATCTTTCATACTTCTAATCTGGAAGGCCTTGCAGGTGATAAATATTTTAATGAAATCCAACACACTGCAGGTGCATCTGCATGGAATAAACAGATAGTGCTGGCTGTGTATCAGCAAACACACAAAGAAAAATCTTCCCAAACCCTCCAGATAACCTGCAGTCCAACTAGAAATATGGAAAGTCGATACAGGTCAAAGAAAGAAATACATATACTAAACTAACTCCTTCACTCTTGGGATTAAAACCTGCCCTCTGCTCTAGGAAGTGTAAACATAATTGTGCATCATTCATTGGAAGGAAAAAAAAAAAAATCTTTATTTAATAAACTTACGATTGCTTGATTAGTGCTCAGAAAATAAAAAGCCCTACTTAAGTGCTAAATATTATTACCTTTTTCAGAACATCAGCTCCAAACTCGCCACTCCTCATTTCCTTCTCTCGTAACTCTCTTCATTCGTGTCATCAGAAGGCATCTTATTTTCAGCAACAACTATTCACTTTTTTTTTTTTTTAATGCTGCTGGATGTGCAGAACTACTGTTGAGGTTGCTTGGCAACTAGTGAGACATATCTTACATATCAGAGGTAAGGTCCAGAATGAATGGAATTGAAGAGAACTATATTGGGTTTCATTAGGAGATACTAATGCATTCAGACTATACCGATTTCAATTATCCACACTAAGGTGAAATTTTGGTGTTTTTTTCAAAGTACAGAGATCCATAATCACAGAGCAGCACTAAATCCACCCAGCCACCTCCTCAGCCACATACATGTCTCCCTCTACAGAACAGACTTCAGAACCAGAGCTTTTACCTGGGCTACCAGTTTGGAACAGCATGGAACAGTCAGGAAACACAGATATTTAATAAGTATTTTGAAGAATTTTAGGCCAGAGAGGATAGCTGAATACTTCAGTCTGCCTTTCAGTATACCATGAGCCACTGCGCTTCTCCACATTGCTTTAGTGTTGAGACAAAATTTCAAATGAAACAATTATTCCCGAAGGTCACAATTTGAAATGAGATGAGATGGAGCACCCAGGACTCCCGCAAGGACAGAGAACTGCTTACAAAAGTCTGCCCTAATGATCCAAGGAGGTCAAGAAAGCCTTGTGCAGGAGAAGATGGAAACAAGCCTAGCAGTCCTTAATAAAAGAGTTTCTTTCTTATCTCAAGCTCTTCAGCTAACTTTATCTGCATCATGTGAGCAAGAATCAACCAGTCTGGCCCAAAAGAGGATCTGCTAACATCACCTCAGACCCTGCCCAATCTGTGATGCCTCAGGAGGAAGTGAGAACAGTGACAAAACAACTAGCAAATTATCTTAAGGGAAAAAACCAAAACCAAAAGTCAACCCTCATGCTTCCCCACCTCTCTGATGCCCGTGGACAGACACAGGGCTGAAAGGTTTCAAGGCTTCAAACACCACCACGGGATTGCAAATACATAATAATGTTCAGGGCATGAAAAGGAAGAATTTGCAGCACACGCATCAGACTTCGTGCTTCCCAAGGCTACAGTGGGCACCCTGAGCACACACAACTGCATCAGGAAAGCTGAATCTTCACAAGGTGGATTGAAATATGGTTTAAAAATAAACCTGTACCTCCCTAAGACTGCTTAAATGACCTCATTCTCAACAAATTCTTTGAAATAAAGTACCTCTAATGCTAAGGATGTCAATCCCATGCCTGCCCTCGTTTTTAGGTTTCCATCTCGCACAGCACCACCTCTCCATGGCCATGAAATCACATCTGGACACCCTTCTTCTGGACCTGGGACAATTCCTGTGGCCTTCCTTTTCAGTTCTTCCCAATAATTCCACATCCTTCATGAAGTGAAGGCACTAGCATGGGATATACTATTTTAATAACACTGTTATCAGATTCGGAAGTCCCCTTTATCATTTATGTTCCACTTTCCCTTTTTTTTAGTCATCCAAGCCTGCATTTGTCTTTTTGCCACAAAAACATCCCAAACCATACTAAGCTAATTTAACTAATTGGCTTTCGAGTCCTTTTCCAATTTTACAGATACAATCTAAATTCTGACTCCTGCGGGACTCTCTCACGTTCAGCTGCATTAAAACAAATTTCTGAAGAACAACTTATCAGATTGTCCCTCCCAGTAATAATTATAAATAAGTTAACATTGGTGTTTCCCATAGTTTCTCACAGGATATCCTCTGGGATTTTTGTCCATTATTTATTGAAAATATCCACATTCTATTTCCATAACAGTATCACAGAATCACACAGAAATAATCCCGATATTTGCCCTTCTAGCAGATACTAAACTTCCTTTTCTGTTTGCAGCATTATCCAGATGGAAACACACTTTCTTTGGTAAGCAGTAACACATATAGAATAATTCTACTTTCTCTACATAACTATGTATAATTTTACCTTTTGCATTCGGTAAAAAAACCCCACAATACTATTAAAAACTAAGTGGGGAAAAAAAAAAAAAAGACTGTTTTCTCATTGTCTGAAATTATCAGAATGGCATCTATGAATTTCAGTTAAGAAAACAGAGGTCTTGGTGGATTCCAGTTAATCCCAGAGAAAAACACATTTCAAAAGTTTATTCAGTATGAATAAAACTGTGAGGAAAAAAGTCAGACATTATGCTGCCGACATGATTTCAAAGTGTTTTTTCCAACTCCCTGTGATTGCACAGAATACAGAATGCAGAAATGTTTTACTAAACTCAGTCTTTTTTACTTATTTCTTGCCCCTTATTTTACAGTGTCAAAAAGACACTGAGGTAAAAGAACGCTCCGAAGTTCTTCGGTGATAAACATAAGGAAAGTAAACATTTGATTGCATAAGATGCAATTACACAAAGTGAAGACTGTCCAATTAAGTGAAAGCAAAACACAGAGGCAGCACGGAGCATCCCAAGTTCCCAGGAGTTTGGGGAAATTAAGAGTGACACAGTTCCAGTTCGAAAAACTAACAAGCAAGATAGTTACAATTCAGATTTTTAAGTGTCTTATGTGTAAGTTATGGAACATATTCTTATCTACAATGTTCAGCATAAGCAGAATGTGTTCCTATGAGTAACTACTTTGAAACAACATTAATCATTTTGACATACCAAAAGTAAAAGGTTGCATCCAATTTCCAGGCATCTATTTTAGTGTGCTTCAAAACCCAGAACTGAAATTCCAGCTGCTTCCCACAACACAGAAATGTAACAAAAAATCCCCACACAACCCCATTAAAACAAATCTTCCAGAAAGTTGTATAACAAGCTTGCTGCAGAAGACATTGGGAAAAAGTACCAGAAAACTTCATTTCTTTACTGACACTGAGCTCTGCAACCGTTTTGTCAAGTATTTGAAAGTGGAAAGTGCTGCTCTGCCTGACCTGCACCGGGACTTGGGGTTTGTGTAGTAGATGGGACTGAGTGGTCTCACCTTTCCCGAGAACCTCAAGTGCATACCTGAGCCCTTCCCCTTTCAGTCTTCACTCTCATTTAAAGCAAAAATAATTTTCCTAGGCTTTGCATTGTGCTTACTGTTTTTTTCCATGAATAATGCAGTGGTGTGATTACACTCTAATTTCAGGAGATATTCAATAAAATCATTTCAGTAAATGGCTGTGTCCTCAGGATTGCTATCTTTTGCTTATTAAAATAAAAGTTATTACAACTTTTAAGTTTTCATACGTATTTTAAATGGTCTTAACCTGCTAAAAGCAACACAAAATACATGAAGCCATGCCAATCACTGTTACGCAATTAAATTAAAATTCATGAAGCAAACTAGTTTAATTTTTCCATTGTAATGCCCCATTAAACCAAATTTATCTAGCCTATTTTAATTTAAACTATCACGGTTAAAACAGACATTACACATAGTTTTCTGAACTAACTGTGCTAAGTGTCCCACTACACATTTTTATCTATACCAAGAAGAAAAAAATAAAAAATCAAGCAAGATAGAAGCAAGGCGTCCTTTGTTACTAGAAACTTAAGGAAGAAATTTACTTCACAAACACCCATTTTCCTTGCAACATTTTCTAATTAATATGAACATTTATATTATCTAGATAATTGTACTGTCAAAACAAAATAAAAACGTCTTAGCTTGAAGGAAACCAAAGCGTTTCTATGCACACAGAGAAGTAGGGAATGTTTAAATCACAGTGATTAAGGAGGCAGCAGTAAATCCTCCAGCAAGCTGTGAAGGTGCCATTCAAGGCTAAATGCAGCATCTCCTGGGACTACCCCAAAGCTCAGAAGGAAACCCTGCACATCTCTGCCTGCTCCATTAGCTCACCCACCACTCCTGGGAGGCTGCAAGGGTGCAGTTGGGAGAGATAATTATTTTCTGCTGCCTTAACTGAAAAAGAGAAGTGAATACAACGACTTATTCAATAGCTCTGTGGAGAATACAGGCAGCCACAGGTAGCTCAGAGAGAAGGTCACAAGCTTTCCTGTACTTTTGTAATAGCAACACCTTAAAACAAAACATCTCATTAAGATATTCCACTACATTTTTCAAAAAAGTGGATTTTGCCTCTTAGCTGTCAAGAGCACCCCTCAATGTATCACTGTTTCTAAGCAAGCTCAGCTGTAAACTATTCTAATTAACTGCATGTTTACATTGGAGTACAGTTGTAGAAATAACTATTAAAAGCTGGTGCAGCTACACTCACACTGTATCCTAAATACTTGGATTTACTATTAACTCAAGGTTCAACTGTAAAAGTAAAATGTAAGGCATGCTATTTTTAACATCAAGATTCAAGTCATACTAAAAAAAAAAACAACCCCTCATCAGTGGAAATTCCTTCATTTCAACTTGAGAGCTCTGAATGACCAAGACTAAGATGAGCAATTTCTGTGTCTCGGCTCTTCATCAGAGATGGGACCTGGGCAACCCTAATACACAAACACACGATATAGCTAAAAATTAAGATAGAGATAACTTTGCCTGCTGGATTACACTTCAAAGCCTTAGCTCTGCCTGCCTTGATCTGAGATGCTGGGGAAGGATGTTCACAAAACTGGAACAAGGGTAGTGTTTTCACTTTTTAGAAAAATGCCTCGAAACCCCCAAAACCTGCTCCCCCAGCCCAAAAGAACAACACAGGAGCCCAGCAACCTTAGAAACAGGAAGAAGGAATCCCACTCATATCTAGATTGCTAGAAGGAGAAGGGAAAGGCACAGTTTTTATCAGTAATAAATTTTATCTTATGGGACAAAGCCACAAGGATTTAACGTAACGAAATTGAAAAAAAAAATTCCCATCTGGAAAGAATGGCAAGAGATAAAATGTAGATAGATCATGAAGTAAGGGGAATCTTCAGGGGTCGCAATAATGTGAACAAATAGTTTTAATATCAAAAAGGTAACTTCAATAAGTTTAAGATGGCAAGCAGCACTCTGTTCATATATAAACTAATTCAAGTGTCCATCTGGACAAATTATAAAAACATTTTTATTGGGAAAATCAGAGTACTGCCCAGTCTGCCCATCCAAAATGTACAGGAAATAAGAAATACAGGGAGACACAAAACAGAAGAAAATTCTTCACCTAGTACTGATTCCGCAGCGTTGGCTAGAAAAAAGGTAATCACTCTGCATCATCTAATTTTTAAGAAAAGCTGATGAAAACCTGAAAAACACAGTGAAATTTTTCAGAAAGGACACTGAATTGTGGAATATAGACATACATTTAATATTCTCCATAGAGAGCTATATTTCTGAAGTTATCTCAAGGTTTTTTGCAGTATTTAATAGTTTGTGATTTATTAAATAACAAGTTAAACAGAACACGATACTTTAGTTTATACTACTAGATGTTTGCTTAAGATAAGAAAATGGAGAAAAATACACCACTTCCACTTTAACTCATGAATGTGGAGACTAAAAATATATTTTAAAAAATCTGGAACGAACCGGGAAAGAGTAAGACTTTTTTTAGCTGTTTTCTCTCAGTCTCACTCTATCTCAGATACTGCTGTGCAATGAAACTCGAAGAAGTGTTCTTGCTGCAAAATTAATTTCCAGAAATGAGATTCAGAGGCTGAGAAGAGCGAGTAGAGAGAACAAAATTAGCACTCCAATGAGGAAAAGCAGGAAGAGTTCATGTAGATCTGCATCAGCCACAATGTATGCTGATTTTGTCCAGGTAGCAGGAAAAGCAGAAAAAGGAAGATAAAAGGTGGGCTGATGCAGGAGTGTTTAGGGACCAGTGTTGCATCAGGGAGAAAAACAAGAAGTGGAGGAAACAGGAGACACTCAGAAAGCCACAGGTCCCAAAGAGGAGCTGCAGATGCTGCAGGGGAGAAAGGATTTGGGAGGCAGAACAAATAACAGAACCCAGACTTCACTCACTCAGCTACCCACTGAACAGTTTATTTTCTGGTTTGGGAAAGTACAAGGAAACTTGCACATTTGTTTGATTTTACCAAAACTAATGGGTAAAATCCCACATCTGCCATCCAAAGTCAAAACCCTCACAGACCCATTCACAATGTTTTCCACATAGTTAAGCCTTAAGCTCTCTTCTGTCTCTCTCTTTTGCTTCTCAGATTACATCACTCGTGCTTATTCCGCTATTCATAGTTATTGCTCTCCAAGCTCTCTACAACTATAAAGCTTTCTCCTAGGTTGATAGCTGCATACTTAAAAAGCTTTTGTGAAATTTAAACCTCAAAACAAATAGAACTGCTGCCATATTTTTGGCCAGTCCCTTTACATGCCAAATCATGTCTGCAATGTATGCAAATTTAGCTTAAGGGATGAGTTTACTACTGGGTTTTTTTGTTGTTGGTTTGTTTTATTTTAAATAAGAAAACTGAAATATTTAACTGAAAGCACAAATGTCAAGTTGCAAGCCAGGAAGAGTAATTCAAAGGACAGAGAGCTCTCAACACGTAGCAACATAAATCTGGTAGTTTAACTACTGCTTTGCTAGGAGAATTCAGCATTTCCCAACCAGTAAATGAAGATGTACGTTCTGCTCTGTGCAACACCATGTTTGCCAAGAAAATAAAGAAATTATGTTCAATTCACACTTTCCTCCTTTTACCTACGTGAAAACAAGGCATAATGTAAAAACGAAAGTCAATGCTTTCTTTCAACACTGTGCTGTCATCTCTCCACTGATGGTTAGCCTGAGCCTACCAAGAGCATCCAAAACCAGATAAAACTAACCAGCCTTAAAACTTTTAGATTCCTTTGTGCACTACATTTCCTGTAATATTTTCAGGAACCTAAATAACATGATTTTTCACACTGAAAAAAAATCCACTTCACTTAACACGGAAATATTTTAACAGTTAGATTTCAGAAAGCCTCTAAGCGAGGTGAAAGAGTTATTTCAGTGACTATTAGAATTTTCAGTCCCACAGTATGTTAATAATCCTTGCCAAATAAGGCCCAGTGTAGGCATTATAAACAGTTAAAATTTTCTGAAAACTTATCTTACAGTATTTAAAAATCACACCTGAGTTGGAGATCTAAACTGCAAAACATTTGCACAGGTTCCTAATGGACAATGTCTCCTATCTTCAGGCAGGATCCTATAAGAAACTTGGAAAAAAAAAAAAAAAACCAACCCAAACTTGAAAGGTTTTTCCTTTTTTTAATATAAAACAATATGAATGCTGCTTCATTGAGTTCACTTTTACTCCACCATAGAACAGAGTTTTCCCCTTTGTAGAAATTAAATTATTTTCAAAGAAAAGATAATTTCAAGCACATAAAAGCTATATTAAGCATTCTAACAATTAAGGAATTGCTTGGTTGCATAGGTGGTTTAACATCACCAGATATTACCTCCCATTTCTTTCAGGTTGATAAAGGTTATATTTAACTTGTATAAACATTTTGCATAAACTTTTACATGCTATATGCAGCAATCAGCTATTTTCCACAGTATTTATTAGCTGCTGGCATATCTTTGTCTTTTGACAAAACTCCATTACACAACTGGGTCAGCTCTCAGGACAAGACCTAAAACTGAGTGAAATACAAATCCTGCTCCCCTCTTTGCCCACGCCTCCACTTCATGATCTATGCACAGATTCTGATCAAACACCATAACCAGTTGTTCAGATGGAAGAGAACAGACATGTACACACAAATTTTCCAGTACCTCACTGGTGTTCTGGAATAGGAGCTGAGAAAAAAGAAGAAATGTTTGTGCCTCAAACCTGCAGAAGCCTCTCAACAGACACTGTGATGCAAACAAAGAAAGAAAGGGGGCGAGGGGAATCACACACCCCAAGCTTCTCCCCTCCAACTTTCAATTTTACTCAAACACCAGGAAAAAATTACTTTTGTTGCCAGTCAAGTAAAACACAATAAAGTCTGTTTGTCTCTTGGCAAGGAACTGAAGTGACCATTCTGGAAACATGAGATTGGTACACAAATGTAAAGGAACTATAAAAACAGAGCAATCATGTTTGTGTATACAAGCTAATACTAGCCATTAGGAGGGAATTCATTAGTTTGGAAGACTTAGTTATAAATACCTTACTTTTCCCTCACTCATTCCTAACTTCCCTTCCATAAAATCACGTCTAAAAAGACCAAAGTTAGAAAAAACCCACAGTATCAGACAGACAATTGAAGAGTAAAATTACTGAGCCAGAAGTCATTTCACTTACAAGAGAGACTGACACTGACTAAAGTGATTAGATAATATTATTTACGGCTTTATGTGACATAATGGTGGTAATGCATATATTAAGAGAAGATTAGAAACCATCAATGACTACTATTCCTTACTCACAAACTCCTAAATCTTGGTGAGAAAAGAGAAAATGTTTGAAATCTTTAAGAGGGTGACTTGGCTTTCTTAACTTTCCCACTAAGAGAAAATAGTTTCTGCAAATACAACAGAAATGTAAATATATTTGTCACCTAAGTCCTGAAAACAAAGCTATTCAGCTGTGCTTATGCCATCAACACTGCCAGATTTAATAAATACACAAACTCCTGTTCAGCACGTCCAACATACTAGTTTAACAAAGCGTCAACGTTTTACATCATCATTTGGAAATTTGAGGCTGAAAAGCATTACCTGAAATTCCCTGTAAACTCAAGACTTCGTGAATCCTAAATACTATCCAAACTTAATAACCACAAAGGAACATTCCCCTTATTTGTCAATCTTTGTAGTGGATTTCGTAAGTCACATTTCAACCATTTACTTCTATTTAAATATTTCTGCTTGTCCCAGTTTTTCCCATGACACTTCAAAATTGTCTCTTGCCCATGCCAATTCCCCGCTTTCTAAAATTGTGCATGACAATGACCCTCTCCTTAGAGTCTGTCAGCCAAAGCCACAGTGATCACAGAGGGGAAAGACGACTTAAAAAAAATCAGAAGTAAGTGAAAGGCCATAATCTTAGAAGCAAAGAACCCTGGCCTCTAGATAGCACAAAAAGGAGTTGTTTTCTTTTTCTCTTCAACCTGAGCTACACATTCAATGCTTCCAACTGTATTTCTTACTTCTATCGTCCCTTTCCCATTTTTCATCCTTTCTGGTTCATAGACATTGCCATCTAAACTTCTGCACAAGAGAAGGTTTTGGCTCCGCTTTCTCAGTGGATACTCACAAAATGGTTTGAGCAGCAGAGACCTACTCCTCTGGAACTGCCTCATGAAAAGACAGTTGAAGTGTTGAGGAGGGAGGGAAGGAAAGGAAGGGAAGTCACAGGCTTCCTGCTATTAAAAGCCAAATTTAAACCCTTTCTACATCAAAAGGGCCTCTGTTGTTGGCAGTAACGCAAAGAGTAGAAAATTTGGTTAATACGGCTTCTTCATTATGCTTAAAAGGCAGCTCTTCCATGCTGAAGATGAGGAACACTGGAAGAATACTGTGGGGAAGCCACACTCCCATTTTTCATGGAATTGCTGCAGGAAGATGTCAGATGATAGCATGGCCACCTGAAGCCATTCTGCAAGAGCTGGAAGTGGGCTAAGCCCTCCCAAAACATTCCATCTAGAAAAACCTGTGCTGGAGAACATGCCCTGCGTCTCCAGTACTCCCCTTACCAACGCCACAGCACTCTTGCTTCCTACACACTACCTTCACTACAGGAAGAGAAAGAAAAGGAAATATATTTCTGTCTCTAATTGAACTACTGATTATAAAAGGAACATTGAAAAAAAAGTCTTTCCTGTAGTTAACTTGCCTACAACTTTAACCACCTTCACATTAATCTTAGCTTTAACTATTCAGCACATTAATTACCTGGAGCACTTGCTTCCATACAGTTCCTTGAATAATTAATTAGCTAAAGAGACTGAGGATTGGAGTCCCAGAGCAAATTCTAATTTTGTAGAACTACACAGATTTCACCTTGTTAAATGCTACAACAGTTCACCTGAAGGCACACAACAATTTCAACTATTTAGGGGCAGAATCCTAAAACCAAACCAAATAAAATCCCCTCACACTCACTGAAGTAGGCCAGCATTTTTAGCACTGAATATCCTGTTTGGTCACCAGAAAGAAGAGTAACACTAAAAAAAACCCTTCTGATTCCCTTGTTCATAGCGTTAGACATTTTTCCTCTCTCTGCTTCAAACATCCATTGTCAAAGGGCAACCAAACCAAAGGCAAACCATTTACTGACAGGACATTAAGCTGAATTTCCTTCAAGGCACAAGAATAACGTGCACCAACAGAAATAACTCAAAACTAGTTTTGTACAAGTACACTAAAATTAAAGAAAAGTCTCCTCATCTGCAGCGTATCTCTGTTTTCACCAACTCTCTCCTGCTATTCATCACATCAGCTGTGGTGTTGTATGCAAACATGCTTATGTTCCAGAGCAACTGAGCAGGACACGAAGAGAAGTAGTGCTTTGCTCTTCCTACCCTTCCAAAAAACCTCCATGCTATTTCTCTCACTAGCTGAATCCCACATCATTTTTCCTCGAGGTAAGCAGGGCAGAAAGGGAATGAATCAAGCAAAAAGGGTAACGGAAAGCGAGGCAACATAGAGAGCAGTTAGTTATTTGGAAGAAAATACAAGTTACTTGAGGACAGATGTGTAATTTGCAAGAATTTCAAAACACTGAGAAACAGCCTTTTCCCTGCTGTAAAGTGTATGTTATGATCTACTGATTATTTTTGGCAACAGAACGCTTAAAGTTACGCATTATAACTTACTCCCTATCCATTTTAAATATACCACGCTTCTGTATTTGATTTCTATGCACCTCAGTGTTCTAATACGTACGACCCACCAAAGGACAAGCACAAGGGATAAAATGCCATGGGTTTTGGCATAATCCACGGCTCCTGGGCCTCAGGCAGCTTCCCTGCAATTCCTGCGTGGCTCCTGCACTGGGACATGCCCTGTGATTGGCAGCAAGGCTGTGCTGGCACAGGGCTGCCCCGTAATCCAAATCCCTTGCTATGAGAAGGCAGAAGCCAGCAGAGCCTCCTGAGGCCGAATTTGCCATGTTGCCCTGGGTTCCAGCCGCAGGCTCAGCTCTGCCCAAACCTACAACCCAAAGTGAGACACTTGATTCGTGCCCCACTCCCTCACCAGCTCTGCACAGGTCTCTGGGCTCCCAGTTCCACACAGATTTGCGTCTGCAGCTTGCAGGGTTGAGGTTACCTACCCACATCATACACCATTCATTACACAGCACCATTATCCCTTTAAGAGCATCCATGTACTTAAGAACTTAGAAAAACTTCATTGATTAAGTGGATTGATACTTTCAAAGGTGCCAGGAATTCCTCACTTCTACCTTCATTTAAGAGCTTAGCACCCAAATTTGAGAGCTGCTCAACCAAGTCAACTCATGCAAGTGTTTTAAGTCCCACAAGTTTTTTAAGAGGTCTCTGGTAACAAGAGCAGCCCAAAGGACAGAGACAGCTCAGCAGTAACAGGATGCAGGACTAGGCACTAATGAGAAAGTTATTTTGAAAAAAGAAAATATTCCTTATAAAGAGGAGCTAAAACACGTAGCACATAATCTATTTATTATGGATCAGTCTGAACTTTCATCCAAAAGACTGTGTACCTTATCCTGAACTATCATTTTCTAATTAGGAAGAAGTACTATCCAGGCTCCTTGGCTAAACTCTTAGCTCAGATACTCTTATAAAAGAATTAACTACTGGAAGACTAATGAAAGCTTAACCTTCCCAAAAAGGCAGGATTCACAAAACAGATGATACCACTAAAAGCTAAAGGATGGCAATACAAAACTATTATGTATTGTATGAAAAGTATTGGCAATACATAACTATTATGTTATGGCAAGTTATGTATGGCAATACATAACTATTATGTTATGTTTGAAAACAAGCAAGACAAAAACAATAATACAATCTAAAAAAAAAAATTAAGCACAGAAAATAAGCTTTGAATTTTCAACTCTTTGATTCAATTAGTATTAATTTAGCAGGCTTTGGTATACACACACAGATAATTGCAAGCATCAATTAATATGCAGAAGAACCTCTTCCTACTCTCTAGCAAAGTTAGTCAAAAAGTTAGCAAACATAAACCTTTCTCAGACGACGAACAAGATATCCACTTTCCCTATCTTCATGCCATTCCCCTCCTCACAACTGCCAAATAACTGAACAGATATTAGGTGCAAAAAATAAAAGCTTTTAGGAAGATAATTTAACACAAACATATGGACAAGCAAACACAAAGAAATCCCCAAAATTCATAGTTCGATTTCATTCTGTGAGGAGACAGAAAATAAAGCCTTACTTGCTCTAAATAAGGAAAATCGTGCTCATTTTGTACACTGACACGAGGCACGTTTACAGCAATATGAATCAATGTGCCATAACTGAGGTAAATCAGTGTCAGCCATGTTGTGAAAGAAACTGCAGCTAACAAACCCACAAAACTCAGGACTTAATCAAATCAGCTGTGCCTTGATAGAAATAATTTTACACTGATAGATCTTACTTATAATTGATGCCTGACTTCTTCAGGTTAAGGTCTATTAATCTCATCTAAAAATACACAGCCAAATACTAGAGACAGTGAAACAGCAGCAAGAGGAAAATACACAAGATATAAACCAGGAGCACTGACTGTGGCTCAGGCGCAAGGTATGTTGTAAAGTGAAAAAGCAAATGCACTTACTCAGCATTGAATCCATTCACATGCAAGATCCTCATCTGCTTGACTATTGTGCTTTTACCGGATTCACCAGCACCTAGAAAATGAAAGTAAATCAATTTCAGAAGGAAGCATGAGTGATTAAGGGACACACAAGATTTTTTTCTTCGGGGTAAAATCGAGAAAGTTGGGTTTCTCAGTGCAACAGCAAAAAGTGAAAGAAATAATTGCCACTGGAAACTTCAGTTGTAGCTAAAAATAAATGCCCAGCTCAAGTCATGTGTCAGATCTGAATCTTGGATCATTTCACTGTCCGTTTTTCCAGTGTCAACGTTAAAAGCAGATTGCAGTATTAGGAAAGAAAATGGACAACTTCAACATTTTACAGCAAAGACGACAGAATATCACAATCTGGTTGCCTTGTCACTACTATCTGACTGAAGTCCCCACTAAACCAAAGAAATTTTGTTTTATCCTTTAAGTAATTTAAGCTTGACTGCAGTTCATCATCACCCAGTCAAACTCTGTAACTTAAATCACAAGGAGTAAAATATGTAGATACTCACATCTGAGAAAGGAAGGCATCCCTTTAAGCCTCCACCCACAAAGCTACAAAAAAACCTCCTTCTCTTATTTGTGTCTTGTAAGCAACCTCCCACCCTCCCTAAATGTTCCAAAACCAACCCTACACACAACGAGACACAGAGACCACCTTTAGTGGCTGCCTGCTCCAAAGAGCCCTCCCGCAGCTCTACCCTGCTCCCCCTCCGTACCTGCAGTGCAAAAACCCCACTCCACTTTACTCCAGTTTCCATAAGTAGATGGATGCTATTTCTGCTGTGCTGCTTGGATGCCAGTGCACAGGGCAGCCCATCTGCCTATAGTACCCGTTTTTCCATGCACGCTGAACAACTCCAACAGCAGCATTTAATTGAGCTGCTCCATGCTGCCAAATCGGCAGCATCCCTTTTCTATATAAAGCAAACACATTTTTGCAGGAGTAGTAGCACAACGTGGCAAAATTTAGAAAGATTCCCCTTAGCATCTCCTGGCTACTCATTTATTCCCCTCCTCAGCCTGTGTCTCACTCACAGGAACCGTACGTCTGCGGCAGAACGGGCAGGGAGGTACAGTTTGTATTTATAGGATGTCAGGCCTCTGCTAGCACACACTGACAGCACAAGCCTCCATTTTGAGCTTCATGTTCAAAACTGTATTTTAGCAGCTACATTTCAAAGTTCATTTTCTCACAAACGCATTCCCCCTCTGCTTTCTCCCTTCCTTTCCTTCTCCCTCATAAATTCCCAAAAGTCCTCCTCTACTCTCCATAAAACCTGCTTGCATGTTTTGCCGCTTTAATCCCAGAGCCTTACTCCTTTTTCCTCTCCTTGCTCACTGGCCTTTTATAAGCATTTAGAGAGCAGTTTTTATCTATAACACTTTATGCAAGCGCCACTTCTCTCCTAAACTACTATTTTATACCATACACCCTCTGTTTCATCAGACAGACTGCACCATGCAATACACGGAGGTGGCAAAACTAATCAAGAATTAGAATCTTGGGATAAGATAGAGATACTGGAGCCTCTTCACAACTAAGAACTATTCAAGAAGGCAGTATCTGCTATAGTCATATGTCCATTTAAAAATTAGTAACAACTAAATTTCAGGTGTAACAGTAAATCACACATTTATAAGCATGGGGAGCCAAAATCTTTACTTCGCTTGGGCCAAGAACAGGGCTGGACAGTTGTTGCATTTGCTATAAACACATACGGTTTGGTATTGACACACCTGGGTTCTCTGGATCCGATACAACACCAGTGAACCAAAATCAAGCATTACATACCCATTTCTCCGTAAGTCTAGCTCTATATTTGGCTGCTTGTTAAGGCCATATTCTCACCAACAATTACGCACACGTTTAACTTTACCACCAAGGAGAGTTCCATTAATTTCAGCGGGACTGCTTGTGGCAGCAGGGCAAGCACGTGTACAGCGATGGGGCCTACGAGCAGCAGCATAAACCCACTAGAATATTCAGCAGCTCTTCTTTCGTGTTATTTGAATATGATTTGAAAAGATAAAGAACATTTTGCAAGTGCCTGGCTTTTTATTTCACGTCTTACAAAGGAAACATAACGTAATAATAGGAAGGTGAGCTTTTGTATTTTTTACCAGTGAGTCTGAGTTACAGACTATCTACAATCCATGGCAGAAACTGTAACAGCTGAACTAGCACTTTTAAACACATATATAGATACTTTACTGCCATTCCTAAACACAGGCAAATTTTTATTTGCAAGTATCTAAACTATTTCTCAGCCACCAAAACTAAAGAAAACAGAAAAGAAAACCCAGGCAAGCCCATCATGTTTTTGTTTGCTGAAATTTTCCTCTTACGAAAGCAACTCGTCTGATGACAAATAGTTTCTACGTATCTACGTAATGTTCAGCCTGAAATCTGGAAGTCCAAGACATTTCCCAAGAGCTGAAGTCCAAATTATCCTGTTAAAAGATTTCTGCTGAAGCCCTGGCAGGCTCCTCAGTGCTGCAGGTGCTGCTGTAGTCCCAGTCACTTTCCATTTATATTATGTCTCTTTCTTCAAACGAGTATTTGAAAGATTTTACTGCTGGTAGTACACTTCCAAATTCACCGCCTTCAAAAATTCTTTTTTTTTTCTTTTCTCCTTCAATTAAGGTTTTTCCTCCCCAAAACTGAGTCAGCTCGGCGAGGCCTAGCCTGTGCTCCACGCTACAGCCCTGCAGAACGTGCACAGGCGGTCCCTCGGCGTGACCAAAACAACCCACGGCTCGTAACTGCATCTGATCTTAAAACACTACTTCAAAATACTCTGAAATAACGAGCCTAACAAACATTTGCTTGTCCTCTCCGATATCGATATTTGCACCTCTCCCTTCCTGGAAAGCCACAACCCACATTTGTAAA
>VZRN01003130.1:542169-568494 GCA_013397935.1 Dasyornis broadbenti | reverse complement strand
AAAAAAAAAAAAAAAAAAAAAAGAGCCCGTTTGCTCTGTGCCCCGAGCAGAACCTGTCCCTCACGGGCGGATTTTTCCCCGTCTTATTTTTCCTGCTCTCTCCCGCATTCTTTTTTTTTTTCCTCCTTTTTTTTTTTTTTTTTTTTTTTTTTTTTTTTTTTTTTTCCCCTTCCCCTATTGAGCGGCTCCGCGGCGGCGGAGCGCGGGGTGGGGCGAGCGGGCCCACACTGCACGCTGGGAGCGAGCGGGGCCGCTCACATGATGCCCGCGTCACCCCGCGCCGCCGCCGGCGCCCTCTTCGAACCGGCCCCGAGCCTCCCGCGGCACCGCCCCGGGGATGGAGGCACTCGGAGCTGGCCTTCGAGTTAATAGGATTCGGAATAAATTGTAAGGCAGGCGTGCCCCGCGGCGCCTTGTGCTCCGCTTGAAAATAATTAATGTGGAAGATACGAATGGTGCTGAATGGTTGGTGTCTATTTTTGGGTGGATGCGCTTCCCGGGCGCGGGGCTGCTCGCTCGCACCCCGCGATTCGCCGGCCTCCATCCATGCCTGCTCCTATCAATCCCTGCCTGCCCCTGTACATCCCTGCCCATCCTGGCCAGGACTGGGGACTCAAGGTACCAGGGGATGCTGTGTGCACCAGCGACTGGATACACACACTTGCTTCTCCGTATGGTTTTACCACCTGTCTAACTCCATTTTCTTCTCTAAAATACGTTTTAGAAACGTCACTACAAAAATTACACAACTTATCAGTTATACCTGGAAAACAAAGGTTGGCGCTTTGCTCTTTGTATAACCCGGTTCCCTAAAATACACAGGAAGTTTTTCTCTATGCACACACCCCCACACAGGAGTTAGTGAAATGTCCTTTACTATACAAATATTATTTATCCTCATTTGCAAAATTCGATTATCTACCACACTGTTCCCATGAACACACCTTCTTACATCATCCCGTTACTATATTTAGAAACACCCACAGTAAAATAATTATGTGAATAGAGCAAACAACTAGGAGGTCACAGCTAATGTCATCAAATACATCTGTTGAGCTGCCCTCGCTGAGAGAGGGGTGGACCTCAGGAGAAACAGGGCACATCACAATCACTATTTTTAAATGCCACAGAGCCTAAGAGTTCTGGAGTCACTGGAGAGACTCTTACTGGTGTCTCTAGGTGTTCTTTTAGGCTAACAGCAGTTTTAAAAGGTCTTACAGAAACTTGGCTCAGCAATGCCCAGATTATTCTGAAGCAAAGATGGTAATAATTCCTTGTATCTTTTATAGGTTGTGTATTTGTATTGTTTCCATGTAATACACAAAATTCAAATATATTTTAACTGTGGAGTTTACAAGGCATAAAGGACATAAAAAAGCAGAATTCAGACAGAAAATTATAAAACCTCATACTTTTTTTATGGTTTCAGGTATGAAGAGAATGCAGAAATGCCAGTATCTGCCACCTCACACAGGAGGGAAAATCTGCCCCAACTTTGGTTCTCTCCGGGTCCCAGCCGGGGGGAAGGGAGCTCATCTCAAGCTCCAAATGTGAAGGAATACACAAATGAGATAGAAAATATTGTTTAAGATATACAAAAGGCTAAAATCTTGGTGAATGGTGTCTGTGGGATGTGTAAATATGGCAAAGCATCCTTGGACAGGTCATGGCTGTGACAATGCTGTTGCCCAGCAGTGCACACCCATCCCATCCCAAATAGAAACCCAGACAGGCTCTGCAAGATTAAACTCCAACAGGCATCGCTGCCCTCCTGCTGTAGACACCCTGTGCCTCTGTCTTTGGGCTGAGCAAAGCACGAGGTAGCTGAAAAGGAGAAACACACTCAGCTAATTCACAAAGCTCCCAGTTACTTACAACAGAATTAAGAATTAGCTCCTTGTATTACGTTACCAAAGTGTGAAAGTGTCAAAAGCTACAGAAAAACAAAAAGAAAACTCCCACATTGTGTAATCTACCAGCAATTACAGACTTTTTTTTGTCTTTCTGAAATATGACAGGACTCAAGACATCAGGCACCACCGGCACTTCGCAAACCCAGTGAACTGCCAGGAGTTTTTTCAGTGCTGTCCTGATGAGGAGCCCATCCTTTGAAGAGTGAGCATACCAACACATTAGCTGTTCTCACTCTTTTTTCATTTGTTTAAATAACATAATGCTGCTAATGTGTCTTTAGAGTAAATTGTGTTTCTTATTGGAACTAGTTCCATTAGCTTCCATCTTGTAAAAATCCATGGACTTCAGTTTCACGAGACTCCTGCCATCAGAAGGGTAAGAGCAGGCACAGTCTGACCCCTGACTCACCATAAAATTAAAACTCACTTCTGAAGAACCTGCAGCCTTAGGAACAAATAATGCAAAAATAAAATAACTGTATGTATGGGCATAGTGCCTCTGTGATAAAAGTCTAACTATTGGAAGCGTAAAAATAGGGTGGTAAAGGACACTGTTGCATGTTAAACCAAAATGTTTTCCAAAAAGGCAAGGTATCAAGATCGTGGAATTGGCTGTAAAAGGACATTAGAAGACTTACGGCTATTGACTCAACCCTGCCCTGTTTAAATTAATGGGAGATACAAAGTTGCACACACAAGATTGCAAGCATTGCACACTTACAGATTGAACTCAGATTCATTGATATTGCTTCTGTGTTTGAATATAACAGTTTGAATAGAATCAGAGGCTGCTGATTTTTATTTTCAGTCTAAAGTAAGGCAAAGACTCTGACACACCAGCACACATCTCAGCGTAAGGATTTCATAAGAACAGGGGGTTTGGCAGTGTGAAACAATATTCTGCTGTTTTCACTTCTCAAACCAGAAAAGATCTCACAAGGAGAGGCAGCAGGATAATTCAAAACAATAACATTTCAATGGAATATCTGGGAGAAAAGAAGGGTGTATAAAAGTTCCTTGTATCTATAATCCATTTCAGTCCACTTGATAGCTTTAGTTAACAGATTTTTAGTCCTATTGACCTAATTTCTATTACATCCTAATGAAAATCATCAGATCTCTTAATTTTCTTAATTTCTTTTTTGAAAGAGGAATTTTATTGCAATTCTTCTTCCATTTTCCCTCCACAGCTTTTGCCCCCAAATCTGCTCTCTGGTATCTGAGACTGAAGAAGGATTCGTAACAATATCCTAATCCTGTAAACAGACCTGAACTTTACTCACTTGAGCAGTCCTGTTGAAGTGCATAACTTACGCAGACTTTACTCTTCCCAGCTAGCACAACTATATTAGCTTGATTTACAAATAGATAAAAAGACTTACATACAAAATAGAAGCAGACTATCAACAGAAATACAAGTGAGGGAGAACTCATGAAAAGTTCATGTCCTTTATGCTTCTCCCACCCTATACACGTAAACTTCTGTCCTTTTAAGATTTACATGTAATACCTACTGATACAATCACTCAAGAGGATCTCAAGAAAAATGCTTTTCCTATTTTAACATATTTGCTTTATATCTGACAGACCATTATATGCATTTCAATGCATTTTCCTTGTGGTAGTCTCCCTTCTTGTGCATGAGGATATTCACACGTGTATAGGAGACAAGGAAATACTGTTGCAAAATTCACAAACGTGGGCTGGAAATGTAGATGCAAGATTGGGTTTTGGAGTTAGCATTTCCTTAACAGAGTAGATTTTGAGCCTGTTGACAAAAAAGCTTTTCAGACACATACTTGATGTTTTTCTGTTCTTTTCTCTTTTTAACTAAATGGATAAAACTTTCTGCCTGCAGTTCTGATGTTGCATCAGTTTTGCTCTCAACTGACGAGAGTCAGGCTCTGAATTCACTCAAGTTACTCTTTGTATTTACAGCTGATTGTGAGACCCAGATCAGATGCCCATCTTACCCCACAGCTTCTTCCCAAACCCTCCAGGCAAGAAGCACCCTTATTTCCTATTGCAAATAATTCACATTTGTCAGCGAGTTAAAAGCACGGAGCACTTTGGATGCCTCCAGTAAAGAAGAAATGGTTAACTAATTTTCAGTTGGGACAGTTGTGCAGTTCCTCGCTGTCCACAGTGAATGTGACCTCGTAAACTTTTGGCTGTGAACTGTGGGGGTGGAGTTGTGACCAAGCCAATGTGCTCATTTGGAAGAGAAGAAGACAGGGAGGACTCGCTCTGGCATCCCTTAGCAACTGGACTGAAATGGCACTGCAGCTTCTGAGGAGGTTGTCAGCCTTCCTCACCTCTGGAATAGCCTGTATTCCAGTTTCTCCACAGCTCAGGAGACACAGCAGAGAGGACAAAATCTGTAGCTCAAAAAGTAAAAGCGACAGTGCTGCTCTAATTGCACGGCTTCCTTTGTTTCTGTTTGTAGGAAACAGCATATTTTCAGCAAGTCTTTTCCATGGAAGGATACAGAGCTCAGTTAACCTGGGGGACACATGAAACAAACAGTTCTTGCAGCAACACCTACATCTTTGTTAAGGAGCCTACATTACCCCATGCTTCCTTTTGCTGTCCTACAAATTCACAGCGCAGTGGCTGAGCAGTCGGACCTGACCTCCCTCTTTTAAAAGCAGGGATTAACTCAGGAACAGATTGACTCTTTCACTTAAAGGACATTTTTTAATAGCACACACTGTATATTTTTGTGCACACACTGTATATTTTTGTGGATACCTCTCTGGCTTGAAGTTAGTTAAACTTAGGGTCTTCATCCCGGGCTGGTAGTTGAGTATCAAACCTATCAACCTCAATGCATTTAATCCCCAGTAAACTTCATCTGTTAGTTACACATAAGGATTAATTAAGGTTCTGATTTAGACTTAGATCAGTGGGGCTTTTTTCATCTAAAAAAAACTGCCATGGCTTCTTACAGTGACTCAGGTCTGCTGCTCATGTTTTCCTTAGATGGAGCCATCCTCCACGAGCTATCGAGCTATCGTCCTGAAAATCCTTTGGACTCTGGGAAGAACGAAACGTGGTGATAAAAAGGGAGACGGTTTCAAAGTCTCCAAATTACCCTTTGACCTGCTGAACAAGGAACCCTTGAGTAATCTCAAGCCCGTTTAAAGGAGAAACAAACAAATTTAAGCCAAACAATAATCTGAAAAGGAAAACCAAAGCAAACAGATTGGAATTGGAGCAAGAATTCAATGTGGGTTGTTTTGGGTTTTTTTAATCTGTTTCCTTTGTGGGGGCCAGAACAAAAATCACTTTAAAAAGCATTCAGAGGTAAACAGGGTAGGAAATGCAGCCATTACCAATCAAACCCTGGGAGGGCAAAGCAGGATCATCACGTGAAAGGACAAGTTTGTCTGTCAGATGGGAAGGAGTGAGTCCACGAGAGCAATAAAACGAGCATTGTCAGGGAGGAATTAATGCACCACTAATGTATTCAATAAAGAACAAACACAAAACACTTAACTACAGATACTCCAAAACAAACAGAATGAAAAGGAGATACTTTCCTCTCTGGCAAAGAAGAAGAATTTTTCCATACAGAAATTCTAAACTTGAGAGGGATTTTTGTTTTGTTTTTAAATAAAAACAAGCCCAAAGTCTACTAATAGAATTAACCAAGATCTTTCTTTAAACCAAAGAAAAAAAAAAACAAAATGCTTGCCTCCCTCCTTTCACTTCGAGGCTTTCCCTCAGAAACATTAAAAAAGACTTTAAGGAACTCATGGAATTATGGAAATAACACACTGAGTAAGAGCTTTTCACATAGTAGCTTTTCTTATTTTCATGTAGTTTTTTTTCTTGGTATTCCTTCTCACTCGTCATACATTCTGCACTGCACTTTATTAAAAAAGAAAAAAACCCCTCTTATGTAACAGAAGTAGCTGCACATCCTAGCTCTCCACATAACACATATGGAATGCCGATTAAAAAAAAAAAAATTGGAACAAGTCTTTTCTCATATTTAGTTTCAATATTTGTCAACATTCACTGAAGACCTACCCCTGACTGCAAACTTTTTTCATGAAGAATTATTCTGCTTTAATCCTTGTTACGTTTGGGTCACAAAGCCCAGGGAGGCAGTTGTGGCAGAGGCTGCTTTCTAGATCCTGGTTATAGTTAATTTCTGCAAAGAAACACGAAACTCCCAAGCCCTTCTTCTGCCCCGGGGGTGAGCAGAGGAGAGGCGGCTCCTGCCTTCACCTCCCCAGCACGCAGGGCAGCCCAGCAGCAGCCACAGTTCCCACTGGAGCAGTGTGGGAGCTGGGGCTGACCCAGCCCGGCTTCAGGAGCACGGTGAGCCATCCCTCCATGCCAATATCATTTATTCCTGACACTGGATTCTCATTTTATGGTGCATAACAGGAAAGGGAATAAGAGGATTGTTAAAATAGTTCTTGCTCAGTTGTCACACAGGTTTTAACGTGCTGTAAACATTCCTCTCCTTCTTTTACATTTTTTAAAATAGAATGACGTCCAGGTTTTCATGCTCAAAATAACTTTACATTTTAGTGCTAGCAAACCACAATACTCTCAATACCAGGAGCTATTAGAGACGATCTGCAAGGAAAACAGGACTGTGATTTTGCTCCTCTGCCTCTGCACTGCTAAAGGCCTAAAAGTGGTCCTTTTGAAAAAGGGTATTTTCTCCCGTCTTTTTCTTAAGATGAAAAAACGTTAAGCCTAGGTCCTACGATAGCATACTGACACAGTTATAGAATGGGGGTCTTTTGTACCCTATTTTTCCTGGAAGAATCTGTCTGTCTGGCAAACTAACAGCACCATTACATCTTAAGTGCCTTGATGTTAAATTAGAGTGCCCCACACGCCCTAGAGCAGTTGCAGAATTTAGACCTTTTTTGCAGTGAAAAGGTCTTTCTGGTGGCTTGGTTGTTTTGTTTTGGTTTTTTTTTTTTTGTATGTGTGTGTCTGTTAGATTTTAGAAATATATATGAACCAGCTGATTGTCTCCCAGGCTTTAGGTGCACAGTGAAACGTTTCCCTTGTTGCTCTACCTCAGGCAAAGCCAGGAAAGACATCCATGGCCAGGGCTGTGGGAAGCAGGCAGGAGCTGGGTTAGAACCTGTGGTCCAACACTGGATTTTGCCTCTGCCACATTAAAACTAGCAGAGGTGAAGGATAATCCCCTCCTGTGGACCCAGCTGGGGGATGCTCAGCCCTGCCTGAATGGTCACAAACAGTCAATGGAGACAAGATGAGCGCGGGGATCACACGGCGGAACAGGACCCAGGAGAGCTGATCTCCTGCAGATGGTTCAATCCAGCACAGCCACCGATCCCTCAGTGACCTTGGACGAGCCACTTCCCCTTTTTGTGCCTCTTTGTCCAGCTATCTTTTATCTGCCTCTCTCTTACAGGTTGTGAGCTGTTTGCTTCCAACATGTCTGCACAGCACTGAGAACTAAGGGGCCCTGGTCTCACTGGTGACCTTTAAGCCTTTCTGCTGTACGTTTCATCATAAAATCATTATTCAAAAAGGAAGCACGTTTTCTTTATAGTCTGTCTTCCTTTTCTTAACACCTCTTAAACTCAGACATTTTCAGCAACATTTCATGAAAAAAATAGGCTCTATTCAAAATCTTAATGCTGTTTTTCTTAAATGAAAATGCTGAGAAAGCTGCTAGTATTCTGTCAAGTCCTTCTCCCACAGGCCCTCCAGCAAAACCAGGGAAAGCTAAAACCAGCATGCTTGCTACATTCAAAGTACCAGACAAAGATACTTTTTATTTTGAAAATAGGGGAAAAAGAATGCCTGCACACTTCTCAGTCTTTCTTTGTCTACCATGAAGCACCCAAAACAGGACAGAAACCCGGTGCCAGGCTCTTCTGCAGGTCACTCCGGGTTTGCTTTATGCTCTCTGGTGTTACAATAACGAATTTGTTTTTCCACTGCTCGCTTGTCTAACTGAGATCTGTTCCTTTCTGAAGCAATCGGTTTTTTACAGCCCCGTCTCCGCTGTGCAAACAGAGAACGAGCACGGCCGAGCCCCCGGAGCTCTGGGGCCAGGAGCTCCCTCCACCCTAGACCTGGATCCATTTCCTGGGGGTCCTCCCCAGAGAACGAGCTCCCCAAAATCTCCCATTGCCCACGGCGAGCCCCCTCCCCTCTGCTCAGTGGGATCACAGCCACGTCAGCGTTCCCATGTTCGATGGAAAGCCCTCGGAATGCCCAAGGATCCAGGGATGCTGCAAGGGGCAGGTAATTCGATGGCTTTGAAGCTGCTGCCAGCACCTCTGCAGCGCCATAAAACACAAGTGGCACAAGAGCCACCCCGCCCTCAGTCCCTGCCCTGAGGTCACAGCCAGGGGCTCCTGTCCCCTCCAGCCGTGTGCCATGGGGCACCGGGAAGATGCTGATGGCCCTGGCAATCCCAGGCTGAAGGCAGGGCCCTCCTGCGCGGCTGCACTTCACACCCTGTACATAAAACACACAGCTGCACAGTGAGTCTGAAACAGCCTTTCTATGAGCGGGTGTTACTGAAGGATATATATACTAACTCCATACATGTGAGAGTTAAGGAAGATTTGTCCAAGGAACTACTTCCAGAGGAAGTGCTGGGCAGCCACATTATTTGTTTTATTTAAAATGATTTCAGGCTCGATAATGTCTCTTTATCAAAACTACACATGTGCTGAGCATGCACAGTGCCGTGTGTTGTGAGCCATACAGGAAGGGGTGGATTTAATTTATTTCTTTATTGTGAATATTGTGGTGCTCTAAGGAGAATCCTGGCCAACAGCATGAAATAAAGCAAAACTTTCAGAGGATATTTTTGGGGCTGAAGTTCCTGTGCTGCCTTTGCAAATTCAGTCTTAAATTCTGTATTCCTAATCCTCTGTTCTGTCTGGACCATCTCATGAATGGACATGTATATTATCACAAAGCTGAGCAAGTACCTCCTAACATTTGCCATTAATACACATTTGAAAGAAAAATGGAGTTTCAGTTTCCTGATTTTCCTTCCCTCGAGTGAGGAGACCAGTGAGGGAGTTTATAAATTCACAGTTCTGGCAGGCAAAAGGGACCAAAGCAATTGTGACACACCAAAAATAGTTCTCCATCAAAATGATAACCCTGTCTTATTTTGCAAACATAATTTTGGCTATAAGGTTTGTTTACATTTATTCGGTATCATACCCTCCATGGTGGATCAAAGCACTCTGCACCCTGCTGAACGACAACGGCCCCAAGCAGAAAGAACCACCATGACCAGCACAGATCATCTTTCAGCCTAGAAATAAGAAGAATTAATTTTCTCCACCCTAAAAGCTGGCTTAGAGGGAAGAAAGCGGGCTAGAAAGAATGGACTTCAGACTCTCTGTGGGCCAGTGTGGGCTGCACTGAAGGGAAGGCAGGAAGAGCTGACGGGGACACTGACCCAATCCAAGACACGCCAGCTACGAGATCAAACTGTGCAGTAGCAATTTGCAAGAATGCTCTTTTTCAGTGATCTGCCTGTCTATGCTTACAACTGCTTAAGAGTAAATTTTAAAAGGCTAAGAATTAGAAATTCCTCGCCCAAGGATGAAATAAAAGATTCCCTGTTACCAGAGCGTTGAAACTGAGATTATATCATGGAATTAAGAATGTGAAGCACTGAAGCAGTGCTTCCACCAGCTGAACAATGGACTGTAGGTTCTTACTGCCACAAAGAGTGTCCTGAAGGAGGCCTCGATAGAAGCATCAATGTGAAGTCTGCAATGACCAGGTGAGAGGTGGCAGACAGGTGACAGGTTCAGTGGCAAACACTCCAAACTGATCCGCATAAAGAAAAGGTGGGACAAGAAATTACAGAAATAACCTACCATGGCTTGAGACCTCCGTCCCTAACAACAATTATCTAATTATTACAGTCTCTTAATACCCAAATAAGAAACCTTTTCATTGCATCAAGTTCTCATGTCTAGACAGATACACATCACACAATGAATCACTACCTCTGAAGACCCGGGCTGAAGAGCACTCCATGGTGGAAAGCCACTATCTGGGCACATCAACACTGAGGGAACAATTTTCTGGAGACAGCTCTTTCAGTATCCTGCCAACAAGGTATCCTGATTTTCCAACAGTTTCCTCAAAGGACTGAAAAGATAGGCTTAGCAAAGGAACCTCTTAAACACAAGAGTTCTAGGCCTTCAAAAATACCCCAACTTTCCCCCCTGCAAAACAATTTAAAAGTTAACAAAAGCACATATGCAAGGCAAAAATACATGGAAAAAAACCAAACAGGCGTGAATTCATCTCTTAGCCTGATTATGCCTTTCCTAGCAGCAATGATTCTGCCTCGTCTCTGTCTCTGCCTAGAAAGTTTTATTTCTTTGTGAGACAGTGCCTATTCTCCTCTTCTGCCTCTTTGTTTTGGCTTCTAAGGTTCTTTTTTTTTGTCCTTCCCAGAACTGCCAATCTGCAAAATGGTCACTGTCTTACAGAACTCTTTTTCTCAGCTATTCTGGATGATTCCCATCTTTCTCGTTAGTCCTCTTGGAGGTGCTCCTCTCCCTGGCAAGGACACAGGGCATCTCCAACATGGGCCTATATTTTAATTCAGCACAAATGTTACAGCACAAGGCGAAAGATTCGGTGAAAGTGTTCTCAAAATTGTGTTCTCAAAACCACAGTTTGACTCACATATGCCCCCAAACATTCATACATTAGCAATTATAATGATCTTTAATTAAAAAAAGAAATATGTTGCTGCTCTTAAAGATAAAGATCTATAGAAATACTTGTATAGGTGCCATGAAAGTTTATTTTTCAAACTCCATTTCAGTGAGGGAATTTTTAACTACCTTGCCTGCATTACTCAAATTCTACTCTAAAACGAACTTCTTTGAAGTTTTCTTATTAAAAAAGCTTTAAAAATAAGCAGTTTGAATTATTTTTCTACGAACCACCTAATCTTCTTAAGTAGTAAAAAGTTAACTTCAGCTCAAGTCATTCCACTTGGAAAAGAGCAATGAAAAATTCACCCGTCTCACCCTGCATTTTCTCTAAATTACATCTAACCTCTGATTGTTACAATTTTTCATGGTAAAGCCTTTTGAGTGGTTTTAGCCAGCAGACTTTGGCTTTTATACTGGAAAGTCTGTTATATAAATGTCACTTTCATTTATATCTTCAACTATAACGAAGTCATTAATGCAGCTGATTTCTAAGAAAAGTTGTATTTGAGAAACTTCTTCCAGCTCTGGTACTGCATAAACACGTTTAATGCAGAGCATGAGAAAATGATAACTTGGAGATGCTACACGTTTTAAAACAGGAGTAGAAGCTAAATTCTCACACTCTTCTTGATATGAGCATCAGCTGTCAATGATACATTTGGTTTCCAGAGAGCCATGATCTCCTAACTACATTTTGTAGCTGCACTCCCATTGTTCTGTAGACAGAGATGTGGCTCGGGTCTTAAGGTGTCAGAAGACAACAGTCTGGGGTTGGATGCCACAGCATTAAAATTGCTCTTCAGGAGACTCCATCACTGTTGAAACCAGAACCCAAAAAACTCCCTCCTCCTGGTTTTTAATTCTGCTCAAAACCAAATATTGGAAGCAGATTAAGATCTACGATCTAACAGATCTGGCCTCTTGCCACGTGCCATATTAAGATGCCATATTTAGCTCCTCATTCCCTAATAATCAGACATTTACCCTGCTCCCTCCAGCCCTTTCATCTACTTCCAGTATGCTGCTAACCAAGTTGTCTCTAGCTCTTCTCTTTCTTTCTCCCATTGCTCTTTGCTGTTTTACTCACAATTAGTGCTGCTATCCCATGGCACTGGAAAAGGGACTGTTGTGCTCCCTCTGCTGCCTGCTGGGCTCTGCAGCAACACGGCAAGAGGTGGTGAGGAATCAGAGTTCTCCTCGGCAGAAGGGATTATTGTAATGTGAAAAGTCACACTGTCACACATATGAAACCCAAAAATGCCAAGGAGGGAAACCTCTTCCCAATATTCTCTGTGAACTTTTTGTGTGGCTTGCAAGGAGGTAAGAGCCTCCTGCCAGAGCCCCTCAGGAGTGCGGGAAAGACCACAAGTAGGGAGTAAGGAACCCAAATGGATGGGATAACACTATCTGGCTTTGGTTTCTGGGCATTCCTCACGGGAAGAGGGCCAGCCAGTTTCTCAAGGCTGGTTGCAACGTTCCTGTCATGCGGTCCTTGACACCGCTACCGCAGCGGCGGTCGCTGCAAGGAGCCTGGTGCAGAACTCCTTCTGCAAGGTTAGCTCCCAGCTGATCACAGCCATGTGAGGATAAACTCCTCTTCATTCTCTTGAGGGGGCTGTTGTCAGGGCTGAGAGTATGGAGAAGGACTGTGGACAGCCAATTATCTAAAGAATTCTCTTGAAACTTGAACAACGGGGAGCACTTTGTCCCTCTGCTTCAGTGCCCGCAGCCCCGGTGCTGTGTCTGTCCTTCCCACGGGTGATTCAGCAGCAAAGAATATTCACTGTTATTTAACAATGCAGTGGTCTACAGACATAACTTATGACTCAACAGAAAACACACTGGGTGCAGACCTTCTAAAGAAATGATCAACAGATTGTGTCTTGCGTTTAAAAAAGGAGAAAATATTTTATTTATTTGAGGATCATATGAGAATAAAATGGATGAAGTGGAAGATACCTTCGGGCTTTTTTTAGAAATTACACTCTTGGCTGAATACATTTAGAAATAATTAATATTTAGGATATTATGGATTAAGTGAAAGGTTCACTGGATTCTGTCTGAAACATCTAGAAAATAAGCCTTCAAGTCTTTGTTTATGTTGGCAAGTAACATGGCTGGGTATAAAAGCCAAAGGTATGATTGACTACCTCACATATTTTACAACTGTTACACTAAGTAGGTATTTTAGAACTTACATCTTTTCAGAAGGATCCTTAAATAGACTTTCTTGCGGCGCTTAAAACAAACATACTTTAGGACATACTTCCTGTTTCATTACTGTATTTAACTATACTTTAAAAAATAAATTTACTTTTCCTTCAACAAAGATCCAAAAATTTAACTTTTAGGGTACAGAGATCACAGAAACCTATCTCACTGTTTTTAAGGTACTGAAATTGTTAACGGAATACCCACAAATCCTTAAAAAAATCAGAAGCAGTGAAGACTTTCAAACACATTAATATGTGTACATTTAGCACTTAAACACAAAAGGCAAGTCTGCATATTGCTCAGAATGGAAAACTCCTACAGCTAAAACTCAAATAATAATTAAACCCCAGATCATTGATTAGATGTGCCTTTTACAGACACTGAAAAAGATGATACTGACATTTCCCTCTACTTCCTTCAGCTTTGTGTGGGAAAAGCTTGCAGTGCAAATTCATGCAAAAGGGATGCAAATTGATTTTTGGTAGTGTTTAATATTTATCACCAACTTTCAGCGTTGATAAACAGCTTTTGCACGACCTGTAGTTAGAGTCGTGTATCAAATCTGGCACCAGGAAGATCAGTGACAGGGAGTGAGGCAGCTTTCAATGACACAACTTAATTTGGGTTTTCTGAGTTTCCAGGTGAGCAAACCAACGTCCCACCACTGCTCACCATTCCCATTTATTTTCTGCATCACTGCCAGCCACACACCTCGTTAATCCTGCACAGGGGCTTTGCAGCAGCCCTGTAGCTCTCGTATTGTTTCTTAGTAAGAACATGGATGTTCCTCCTCCTCCCCACTAACTGCTCAGCAGCACTTCTCATTTACAGATGGGATATAGCGCCTGTTTCTACAGAGGAGGAAAAACAAGGATAGAGTCTCACAAACTCTCGGCAGCGACAGGAATCTCCCCCAGCATTTACTTTGGGAGGAAAGGCTCGGGTATTGCAGAACTGGTTACAGCTAGAGGTTGGTGGCATCCTGCAGGAGCCCAGTTCTGCAACAACCGAAGAATTAATCGTGTTTTAATCAGAAGCCAGTCGTGGCTTCTGCTCTAACTTGATGCACTTGAAGGTACTTACAGTTCTGGGAACTAAACTCAGATTAAACAAACCCTTTTCCTGCACAGTTTTACAGTTTTTTTTGGTTGTTGTTTTTTTGGTTGTTTTTTTTTGTTTGTTTGGTTTTTTTGGTTTTTTTGTTTTTTTTTTTTTTTTTAATGATGTGTGATAGAACTTCTTCAGACACGGATTTGGGATACTCAGGATGTCTGGGGAAGTTTCCAAAAGCACATGGAGACCAGATTTCAAAAGGTACAGACACAGGTAGATCTCCAAAAGGGCTTCCAGCTGAACCCCTGAGGTTCATCTATTTGCCACACCTACAACAGTAGGTTCCCAGTAGGAACTTTGCTGTACTTTTAGGTAATTCTAAATAAAACACTCAACATTTTACTTTAAAATAGGGCACTCTGGAACACAAGGCTACAGAGGCAGCAGTTGATGCAGGTGTCCCCACTCCCTGGGGACACGCAGCCACCAGCGTTTTAGAGTTGTACTTTCCTTGGATTCAAAGCTCTTTCCCTGGATTCAAAGAGGGGAGGCTGAGTGTTTAGGACTGTTCCTCCTTTTGTTTGCATTTTCAGACAAGCACCCACAAACGGACCCTTGGAAAGATATTTAATGGGGAAGCTCACATACTGCACATGCATAATATTACTAAACAGTAAATGCATTAACACTGCATATTTATATTATGCATATTATATTCAAACAAAAAAGCACTTGCCAGCAGGCACAGAAATCTCGTTATTTCCAAGTACTGCTGAACATTCACTGATTGCAGTTGGTGTTCTGTGCTTTCCGGCTTTTCATTCCCTTTTTTGTACCTAGCACTAACATTTTAACTCAAATCCCTGTGAGCAGCGAGCTGTGCCTTCCTTCTCCCAAACGATCGCTACAAATTTGCTAACTCAAGTGGTGCAAAATACATCCTGTGATGCAGGGGGGTATTGTTACACTTCTCAGGAGAAGACTCTAATAAAAATTACACTTATATGAATATATCTGAGTTTGAAACAATGATTTACCTACAACTGCAAGCACACAGAGCCCATCTGGGGGGATTCAGTGTTCCCTCAGCCATCCAGGGAACACATGCCAAGGTTCACACCCAGACCAGACCCGTGTAAGAAATTCTACAGAAATCTGCTTTATTCACAAGTATTCTTCTGTTTTAGTTGTTATCTCACGTGAAAACGTTCCTTCTGTGGCCCTCATCATCTTCAGAATAAAGAATCCAAAATTAATTGCAAAACCTGCGAGCGTTCGCTGTAAATCAACAAACTAGGTGTAATTCAGCCTATACAGTGTCCAGCCAAAGAACCACAAACTGCTCTGAACTTTTCTTTCTTTTTTTGCCATCTATCTTTTGCAAAGCTGTCCTCTTCTGCTTTCTTGCAAATTCATGGTTTTCAGGGGGTTCTTGTTTCTGCTGCCGTCTCAGATTACAATTTCTTTTGTGTTAATTAAGCTGAAAAATTGAAAGAATGTCGCTGACTCTACAAAGAACACAAAACAGGCTTGCTTGAGAAGCTAAAAATAGATCGCTCTGTTCGGAAGACAGACGACTCAGTCTTCAAACTATTTGTACAATGTGAATTAATTGCAGATGGCCAATTCATTTATTTAGACCTCTGTGACAGAAATGAAAGTGCTACTGCGATGATTTTACATCTGCATAAAGCTCCTTTCAGGTAGTTGGGACTAATGAAAAGCCGGGAGGCAGCGCTTTGTTATTTTCTGGGAGTCAGTTTGTCACAAAGCTTTTGGATGTGATTCTCCCTCTCCAGCCTCCCGGCCCCTCTCCCAACAGCTCGGATTTAAGACGTGAGACTGATGTACACAAACTGAAGTTCCAATGGCCTGCTCACATGTACTTCCAGCCCTCACAGAGCATGTTGTAAATCAGTTACATTCCTTCGATTAAAATCATGTTTTATGATGTAAATGTTGTAACAAAACCCACCCAGATTATTTAACTTATCTGAAATTAATGCCATTGCTCTTTTTTTTTAGTGCCTCAGTGTTTGTTTTAAATAGAATTTCAGTTTTTTTTTTCCTTTTTAGCCTTTCGCCTTAAAAGCAAAAGAAAGCTTAATTTAAAAAGATAATGTTATTGATTTAATGGAAGAGGATTCAGGAAAATCTAAGTGGAAACTGATATTCCATCCTGGCTCTTATTGTTAGGTAAACGAGAGGTTTCCAAAAATACCAGCTATTAGACCAGAGCCTATCAACTGTAGCTGTGAAATAAAAATACCATTGAACTAGATAAATTGTTTGGGATACAGAATGATCTGTACTAGAACTTTACGGCAGATCCTGAACAGCATGAAGCCTCCTTTGTGCTAGAAAAGTAGAAACGTTGTCATTTCGGAGTCTAAATAATGCCAAGAAAAAGAAACAAAATATCAGAGTCCCCTTTCTCAACGCCACAGTCTCTCCCTTACAATTCTACTACTTTACAATCCCTAAATCCTTGTTTGCAGCCTTGCTGACTTGAAAAATGTGCAAAAGTTGATCCACACAGGGTTTGAGCTAACATGGCTGTAAGAAAACCTCCCAAGAAGTTTCAGGTGATATGATATCTGGCATGCTGATAGTATCACAGAGATTACATTTTTCTGTTACTTTTTAAAAATAAATTAATGTTGCTGCCTGCATTTCAAAGTATTTGAATTACATCTTACAGCTTTTAAATCAAGACCGGAGTTTTTGAAAGGCATTACGTCTTATAAGCCAAAAATAAAGCTTGATGCAGGAATTAATTAAATTTTCTGCCTAGACAAACGATCGTAAACTATTGAAATTAAAATACCAGTCCTTGCCACTGTTCAGGCTCCTTATAAAACACCTTTTAGGAAGTGACTTAAGCTTAGTGATTATCACAGATTTAGAAGGGGCAGGCATAACCCTCTACCCTGAATTTAAAGCTATAGTTCCTTGTTGCAACTTCATCCAAACACCCACCAGGGTCAAGGGAAACAATTTGTTTTCAAGCAGGACAAAGCAGGCTGTGCAGTCAGGCTAAAGCATCTTCCTCCTGCCTTCATGGACTCCAAAAAAAAAAAAGAGAGAAGTTTAAACAGAGCTACAAGCTTCTTAACGAGAAAAAAAATCCTTTGCTCAGGAAAGAAACTTTGTAGGATGCCTCTGAAAGATGACCTCTGTCCTGCAGGCTTCAAAATGTTTTCATCTACTTCCTGGAAATGCAGGTGATACCCGAGGTGGAGCAGAGGACAATAAAGCTGCTAAATAACAAAGGTCACCTGCCTTCAACTCCATCAATAAAAAAGGCTGAAATATCCCCTTGGTTCAGTCCAGGCACAGAGTCACCGGGGCAGGGGACACTCAGAACACTGCTACACACAACCTGCTCCTGTAGGGAAATTACACATGCCCCCACCTCCTTTTGGGGGGAAACTGAAATTCTGTGGCCGCACATGCAGAGGAGGAATCTGCTGTTGTCCCTCAGGTACATGCAGTGAGGAAAACGCTGCTGGGGAAGCAGCAGTGGGCACACACCAACCAACCCTGTCCTGATGATGAGACACTCCAAAAGCAAGAGCAACAAACCTCCTGATTTTTTATTTTTATGTATTTTCCACTGTAGATTTTTTTCCTTTTATTTATATTCTGTGGTAGGGCAGACTCCATAGGGACCATGTCCTTACACAGACACATCTACCTCCTCGCAAAAGAGAAACATCTTTGTTTACTTAAACTATTTTAGTTAGACCTAGTTTTTGCTGGTTCTAAAGGGTTTTGTCTTGCTTGTAAAGTAAACACTGGCATCTCTGACAGAAGTACCAGCTTTGAGTGCCCACTCTCGGTAGACCTCATAAAGGTGACATAAAAATACACATTTATATGTATACATGTGTGTATATATATTTTTTCACTGCTTTCTGAGAGGAATCATGTCAGCCAAGGTCTTGGTAATAAATAAAATGCTCTCAAAGCAGTATCTATTAAAGATAGAGGAGAGAAGGAGTGGAAAATTTTTGCACAGAACCAGAGCAGGGTCTGGTGATATAAAACAATACACTTATCAAACATCAGGGCTGCAAAAGGGGAGGGTTGGACCCAAATCATGCAGTCAAGGGCTGGGTGTCCTCTCAGTGCTTCCCAGTCCTGGTAGGATTTACAAAACCTCCAGCATAATGCACACAGAACCCCAGGCAGAGCTGGAAAAGCATTTTTTACAGACTGATAAAGCCTGACACAACACAAATAACCAGAGCCCATGGGGTGATTTCACTGCGGGTGCATGTGCTCCACTGAAGTTCGAGGGCTGAAGGTGCAAGACAACGCATAACGTGCAGGAAAATGCATGTGGGATACCCCCTGCCTCCACACAAACTTGTCTGCCCTGCAACTAAATACCCCGGAGGTGAACCACTCTGTCCCTACTGTGACAAGAGCAAAAAAGTGAGGAAAGTAAAGGAATTGTTGGAATAACAACCTGTAATGTATTAATTCCTTGCCAGGATCCCCCAAGAAGGCACAGCTCGCCTGTGAATTGACAGCTTAAAAGAAAGCACCCAACTCACTTTTCAGCAGTGACACCTTTGTTATAAAGCCAGAAAATGATTGCGTTTGTTGTTGAAGCAGCCTTTAATGGGTAAAGACGAAAATCCAGTGTCATTGTGCTCCATGAGGGGGGAGCACCAGACGGAGAATACGTAATAGTGCTTTAGCATTTTTTCCCAAATTTGTAAGGAATTCTAGTACACCCCCTCTCTAGCACTCTGACTACGTGTTCGTTCGTCTATCATTTTTGAACCTGGAGGAGTGCTAGAACTCAACATCTTCCCAGTTGAGAGCACAAACACGAGAAGTGTAAATCCAGCACACTCAGCTGAGGTTTGTCCCCTTCTCTGGTGCCCCATATTGGCTTCTTGGAAGCATCCCTGAGGCTCCTCCTGAAGGAGAATGAAGTCAGAGAGTTTACATTAGCTCTTGCATCTCTACAGCTCCTGCCCTAGCAGAAACTTCCCTCTCTGGATGTAATTAGAACTCATGGAATAGCCTGTCTTCAAGATGACAAGAAATCAGATTCCACTATTAAAAAAAAAAAAAAAAAAAGAAAAAAACCTTCATTGTACAGACTGCAAGATTTCCCAATTATTGAAAACCAAGCTATCCCACCGCTATTTAGTATGACTGAGAAGCTGCAACATTCATGTTTTCAAAGGTCGCTGTCATGTTTTTATTTCCTCATCAGGTTGCATGAAAGAAGCACTTTCTTTCACTTCGTTGAAAATCCAAACCATCACATAAATATCAACATGGTTAAACTAAAATAAATCCATCATCCTGTGAATTTTTAAATAAATCAATATACTGTTATGTTTTGAAATGGCATAAGACAAATTTTCCCCCCTCTATAATTCAAAACCAGCCTTAACCAATTACTCCAAACTTTTCCCCAGACACATCTCCTTTGGCTACACATTTCACATGAGAATTTCCAAGCCAAAAAGTGTTTCTTCCCCAGACAAAATTGGAAATGAGAGATTGAAATCACCCTAATGATAGGTACTGGGTTATGCCTTTCAACCATGGATCCGTGCCCGTATCTCTACAATTGTGACAATATTTTTCCAAGCAGAGTATCATGTTGTATGTAACACTGAAACTTCCTGGTGTCTCTCTCTCTCTCCTTCTCTGCTGCATGGTTACCATCTTATTTTTATAAGCATTCCATTCTGGGGCTGGCCCTTCAGCTTTGGCAGAGCGAGGCAGCTTCTGCTTTAAAGCGGCTATTTTGCAACTAGCTGCTGCTTGCTGCATCCCTCTTTTCCAGCCAGGGAGTACCTGCAATGTTTTCCTCTCCAGCTACTGAGAAAATGGCACATACCCACAGGTGCTGCCCCTGCAACGTGTTGGGAGTAACTGGAGCCCGCCAAAAATGGCCAGGGTGGGTTCATTTCTGGGTTTTTGGAACAGCTACAAAATGGCTGGTTTTGAGCAAGTTCATAAAAAAGTTTCTAGATTCACATCCTGCTCATGGCTGGCACTTCTGTTACTGGAGTAGTCAGGCTGGCATCAAAGGAGAGTTTTCACTGCCACCCCGAATCAATGGATAAACACCAGAGGAGCCACAAACAGCACCACCAGGCACTTCTGAACATTGCTGGCTCAAAACCAGTGGTCAGCAGGGCAATGGCAGCAAACTCTGTATTCTAAGTGAAGTAACTATTGCATGAATTAACTTTACTTGGGCTGTTCAGTAGTGAGGATCCAGCCCTTTACAAATAACAATTAATGGTCTATTTTTTCCTTAAAAGCAAACATACATAAAACCCCAAATTAGTGGATTTAGAGCACTCAAAATACTAAATAGTGCCAGGAGGGGAGCTCTGCCTATCTTGTCCAGGCTGCCAGGGCAGGAGCCTTGTTCATGAACAGCTACCTTGTCCCAGAGGTGACATGGTTGTGTCCTTTCCATTTTCCTCAGCCTTTTGATTGCTGTAGTTAAAGAGTCTCACACACAGGTAAACTGCAACTAAAACAAAAATTCAACCCTGGTCACAGCTCCAGAGGCACCTCAGCCTCCTGATATGCCCAGGAGCCTTTGAGACATTTTTGGCTCATTCTTTACTCCAGATCAGACATCTGCATCAAGGCAGTAAGTACATCATGGATTTTTAGCAGAAGTTCCTCGCTGCTCTGGCAGGCAGTAATTAGATTACGAGAATTACAGAAATGACAGGCTGCTTGTCTACTCTCTGTATGGGCAGCCAGTAACAGCTTGGAGAAGAGTAAAGCACTCAGATTAGTAAAGGGATGAGCTCAGTGTAAATCCAAATAACACCAAAATAATATGTATTAGCAAATAAGGCCCCTGAACCAGCACATTTACTGCTGCCATGCTCATCTTTATCCTCTCCTGGCTCTCTCACCAAACTACTGATGCAGAATGTCCCATGTATGAGGTCCTCTGGTCAGTTGCTTTTCTAGAGCATCTCACCATCGTGCCTTCCCCTGTGCTATATCCCTTGCTCACACAGATGTCAGAAAACCCTAAAGAGGTGGGAAAACACTGGGAACCTGCCCCCACAGAGGCTGCAAGCACACGGTGGCAACCGCAACGACAGCGTGCCAGATGCTGGCATCCAGATGAACGTAACGAGCATTCAGCATTGCTTATAAAATTCCCATATTCAGCACTGCCACAACACACAGCGTTGAAAATTAGAGCAGGGTTTTCCCATATATGGGAAAGCTGACCTGCTGCTGCTGCACCAGCTCCCCAGGCACGAGCGGGAGCAGAGCCGTGCAGACCCTGCCTCCCGCTTTGCCTGGGCTCTCCCCGAGGGCTCTGGGCCGATGCTGCCTTGCAAGAAGCCGCATGATTTCTGTACTGGGCTCACTCGCTAGTTTGGCTAAACCTGTTTCAACAAAATGACTACGTTTCTCCAAGCCTTCCATCCAGAGTTGCGTTTGTACGTCCGATACTTCTGTGCCCAAAGCTGAGGTCTTGAGCAGCAGTGTCAACCTCTGGGCTTGGGCTGTATGGGAATATGGCCCTTTGGAGGCTCCCTGGGGCCTGCTGGGCTAAGCACCTCTGCTTGAGACCCCCAGGTCGGGTCAAGGGATCCCGCTGGGTCAAGTTTAACCACTCCTGTGTGATCCAAGAGCCCCCAGCAGCGGCTGTCTGTAGGATGAGCACTGACAGACACCTCCCTCACCTGTGGGAGAGCATCTGAGCAAACACATTGCTGTAGAGCCCCGGATGGAGGGTGAAGGACCACCCTCCTGAACCACTGGTGGCAGGTGCCAGTGGTTTTTTGGGACTATTCCATTGTTTTGAATGTATAGAAAGCAGAGGGAGCAGTGCCAGGACCGCAGCGGAGGCACCGCCGGCAGCTGGAGCCTCCTGGCTGGGAGCGGTTCTCGTGCGGGTTTGATAACGCACGGAGCCCTTTGGACTCAGTCAAACAGCCCACAAAATCCTGACCCCGGGTAGCTGCACAAGCAGCAGTGTGTATTTATAAACTCCTTACAAAAAACCAGCAGGATGAGCAGGGCTGGGACTATCCAGCTGCAGCTCTGGCTATGCCAGACAGCTGCTCTGTCAAAGGGCTGGGAGAAGCCGCGTTTCCTTGCAGGGGATGCCCTTTGGTCCTCGGCAGGAGCCTCCTTTGGCAGCTCTGTGCTGCCTAAGGGAGAGATCCGGGAGAGGTGATTTTTTTAGGAAACCAGCAGTGTAGACTGAATACCTTCCTGTGCTTCTGACTGCAAGGGATTTGCAGAGGGGAAATAAAAAGAAGAAACCCAGAGTAAGAGCTATTAATCACTACATAATCATGACTGCATTTTCTTTTTCCCCACAGTTGTTAAAAATCAATCACACATGACTTTGGAGCTTCTCGGCACATGTTTCATATTCTGCAGGTTTCCAGAGGGGGCTGACCACGTGAAGGAGACCCACCAGCAGCTCTGCCTCGACCTCATTGCCCGTGCGGCAGGAATTCAGCTGCAGAGCTCGAGAGGAAGAGCAAAGACTTCGAGAATGAAAACTGGTGTCTCAAAACAGTAACAGAACCAGCAGAAGAATCCGGCAGAAGAAATTAAAATTGTAGGTTGGACATCTCTCTTGGTTTTGTTATTAGCATGGAAACATTGATTTAGGTGACTGAAAGCGTTGCATCACTTTAAGAAATGTTAATTACATCAGTGGTTTTACTGTAAAAGGTTTCTTTTCCAGTTTTCTAAAGCCTTGAAGTATTTCAAAGGGAATCCTTCCCAAATATGCAAACAGCAAGTCAATACTCGGAGGTTTTTTTGCCAAGCTTCCTTTTCTCTACATCTCTCAAGAAAATATGATTAAAAATACATTCAAATAAATGGAAAGGGACTAGAGTTGAGCAGGTCCAGTACTTCCAAATAATTACAGATAATCAAAATCATCACTAAACAAGTCACAGATTTCCCCATCCAGTGGGGCCTCCCGATGTTCCTGTGCCCCCCTCTAAGAAGAAGCAATTTCAGTGTCTGCTCCTGCTGTGGCACAAAAGGGAAAAGTGCAAGAGTTGGGAAAGTGGGAGCAGATCTCCTGCGAGCTCTGGCAGAGAGAGGCTGCTCCTTTGACACACAGTTTGGTGGGTTTTACTATTTGAACTGTGCCAAGAGTAAATTGGGTTCTTCTTCTCTCAAAGACCCTCAGTATTTTCATTGTTTAAATTAAGTAACCTTCCCTAAGGGGAAAAAAATTACTAAGGATCAATAACAAATGTCATAATTAGTATCTCATTAATTGCATTAATTTATTTAGAAATGCTATGCCACAGCTTCCCAGAATATTAGTTTTCCTTGTGCTCATTTTTTAGTATCTAGAAAAATGCTAAAAAATTTATTTTCACCAGATTTAGGAGTTTTAGACAGTGACAAAACAAACGATTTGGTATTACTTTCTTTCATTTAAGATACCTAAATTTCTAATCATGGTTGCTACCACCAAATGCCCTACTTTTCCTTAAAATTTAGATATTACAATTCCATCTTTAATACTATGGTTACAGTTCACATTTAGGACAAAGGTGACGTAGCACTGAGCCACTATAAAGGTACAGAATAATCTTCAAACACATGTAAAGCAATTTCATATGTCTCCATGCCTTTTAGCACAGAGTTTGTAGTAAAGTTAATAAAATTGAGTATATTAATCTGATCATAATGTAATACTATTTATAGTATGTGGGAAGAGTGGACCAACCTCAAATTAAAAAAAAAAATTACATCAAAATTCTGGAAACCATTAACTCTATCCGTCTCACTCATCTATGTACAAATGAGGAAGAAAAAAATTATCCAATATTTAAAATTGACAAATTTTATTTATGCCATCTCAAACTGAATGCATTCAGGGTAAGGGAAGGGGAAGTAGGTTCCAAGGAAAAATACAAGCAAGTATCAAGAACGTTGATTCAACCCCCCTCCTTTATGCCCTTACTGTGATAACATGCAACAGGAAAAGTTTACCAAGAAAAATGGTAACTATTCTTTTTTTTAGAGGATTTTTGGCTTTGCAATTACTGTCTGTTTTTTTCTAACAAAATATCATTATTCTGTCAAGTTTCTAGAGGACAGTATTGAATTCCCTACCACGCATCCAAAAATTCTAGTTCTGTAAAAATCATTCTGAACTAAAAAGGACTGCAAGATCTTAGCTGTGACTTTCCAGAGATGTTTTCTTCATGCTCTCAAAAAATCACTAATTTCTCTCAAAGAAAAGCTCTCAAACCTCTCCAATATATTCTCTGTAAAACAGTTTATCTCATATTTTAATAATATAAGTTGTTCTTTTCAAATAACATGCTGTTATCAATGCACTCTAGATTTTGATGCATACATAAAAATATTATAAATTATTTTATAGGGTAGCAAAATACCCATGAGCATTTAAATACTCACTGTATATGTTTGCATTCTATCTATGAACAATATTCTCCCCATCAAACCATTAGCAGGAGGGGGGTTAAATTTTATTACTTACAAGCAACAGTCACAGGATTGATTTCTTTAAATCTCAGGCAAATGAAAAAATACAAATGTGGAATTCTGTTATCTAAAACAACCTAAACGCAGGAGTTAATTTCAGCTAGCTCTTACCAATTATCCACATGCCACCTGTGTTCTCCAAGTTGGGAAAACATAACAAAATGTTAAAGCAGCGACAAACAGGAGCAAAATAACTCAATAGGTAATGCTAACAATTTAACAACTAACAAGTTAGCAGAGCCATACGTTGAAATGCAGGACATTTATACTACAGTAGTGAGGAAAAAAAAAAACCACTTTTTTTTTACTTTCACCCCTGTGCCACCAATGCAATTTGGAATTAGACATGTACAATTCAAAAATCCATAGACACAATCAAAACCAATAAATGATATACCAACACATCACTATTTCTGAGAATCCAAATCTTTCCTACCTATACAAGGCAGTAAAATAATACACTTGCAACTCTATCTTGTGTACTCGAATGTCTTCACAAGATTTGCCATCTCAGTTTAATTTCTTTGTAGACTCCCAAAAGATTAATTTCAACTACATTTGTGCTTTTTTTCCCCATAGTTCTGACTTCGTAAGTTACGGAAGACAACAACTATTAAGTATGTAAAAAGGTAACAATTTTAAAATTACAATCCCTGGAAAAAAACCCCCACTCTTTAAGCGTTAAATTCCCTAAAGAACAGAAATGGGCAAGATGTATTTCAGACATGTGACTATTAGTCAACTATTGTTGAAGTGATCCAATTATTAAATAGTCAAGAATTATTTATTTTACTTATATAAACTATCCCTCTTTTCTGGGTCTGGAATATATTAACACATCCACATGTTTCTTTGTTTACTATGCCAAGAAGGATGACTAATATTTTTTGATAATAATATTTTGATAAGAAAATGACTGTTCAGTTTAGATTCATAACAGGAGTTTCTGCATCATTTTTGTGTGCTGAATCAAATTTGAAATGATCAAATTAGAAGGATTGGAACAACCTAATTTAAAAACAAAACAGCTTTGCTCAAATACAACAAGGTTTTTTCTAGGTATTCTATCAAATGAAAGCATACTTGTGCTTTCAAAAATACACTGGTTAAAGGATTTAGACAGGCTTCATATGAAATATATTTAAACATCAAAACTAATTTAAAATGATCTAGAGAAACAAGCTGTGGAATGTCCAATCCTTTAAAAAAAAAAAAAAGAAGTAATTAAATGGTCAGGGCTTAGCCTGCTAAATACAATTAAGGACGTTCTCCTCCTGTCTTCCTTTTGCCAGATAAACGCCCTCCCCTTCACCTCCAGCACTGGCACCACCCTGGAGGGCTGCACCAGACCTGGGAAAACAGGGAGACATCAACCTGCATTTGAGAATCACTTCCAGATGCATCAGTAATGCCTCGATACAGAAACCTCCATAATCTCATTTATCACGTTTGGCTTCCCTGTTTTTTAGCAGAGGAGCGCCCGGAATCCCAGGGGCAAAACTTGGTCCAGCCCTGCCACGGCATCTCCTCCATCCGCGGCCAGAGCAGAGAACTACCCAGTGAGAAGGTGTTAAAAATGCACCCCTGAGACACCCACCCCTTCAACCTGGGCGACAAAAAGCCAGGTGGAGACTTTCAGCTGCTTGGTTGGGAGGGGGAAAAAAAAAAATCTGATTAAAAATGTAATTGCCTCTGAACTGCAGGGCCTCCAGTTTGTCCCTGTCCTATGGCGGCGCAGCTTCAGGAACCAGGTCTGCATTTTCTGTCACAATGGTTTCTGCCTCGGTTACCTGGTGCAGTCAGAATAGGCACATTTACAGCCAGAGCTACGAAAGATCTCGAAGGAGATTTCTGCCAGCCCTGCTGAGCAGCTCCCTTGCCCACCCTCCCTGACCCCCTCCCACCCTCAA
>VZRN01003130.1:524516-541328 GCA_013397935.1 Dasyornis broadbenti | reverse complement strand
AAAGCAAACAAACGCCACTGTTGCTAAGTTTTGCACTTTATACCCTTTTATATTTACAATCCTCTCTCGGCTAAAAATAGCAACACATGATCCATTTATAACTGGCCGGACATGCCCCGCAGCCGCCGGCGGGGCCCTGGCTGATGAAAGGAGCTCTCTGCGTTCCTTCTACCTGAGCTCATCTCCTGCTTAAAGGGCTCAGACAGCTCTGCTTCCACAAAGCACACATTGAAATGACTGCTGCTTCCCGGGGAGAGCGGCACAAGTGACGGCAAAAAAAAAACAAGAACAAGAAAAAACACTACAGTGAGGCATGCAGGCTGCCCCATGCCCTGCTGGCCCCCGAGCCCGGCTGCCCAGCGTCCCGGGAGGAGGCAGGGGCAAAGCAGAGGTGGTCGGGGCTGGCAGGCGGCCCCAGCAGGACCTCACCCGACAGACAGCAAAGGGGGGCTCCACAGGCAGCTCCAGCTTGGCTCCATGTGTGATCAACGCATGAACTCGCGCCAGAGGAGTGCTGGGAATGACTGCAGACCCCGACCCCAGGGCAAGTTCAAAGGTTCCTCTGTAAATCACCTTAGAGCTGGAAATTACTCTAGACATGGCTTGAGAGGTGGCTCTAGAAATTATGCTGGGAACTGCTCCTGGATTGACAGCAGACAAGTCCAGATGTTCCTGGATTTGGGTGTGGAGAGGGGCTGGAGGGCCACGCTGGAGTCAGCTCTAGAAGTTGGTCAAGAAGTGGCACCACAACCGGCAAAGACATAAACACTCGGTGCTATCTGCAGTAATTATTCATCCAGGAGATTTTAACAATGCGGGATTTATTCCTTCTCTAGTACCTTCTGAATTTGTTGTCAGAAATTGCCCTTAGCATGTGCAGGACTCACAAGCTGCACGTGCAGCAGAAGGAGCTGCGTGACTGAACAGAGTCCCAAGGGCACAGCCCAGAGCCCGGTTCAGTGGAAGCCACTCCTTCCCACCCAGAAGATCCAGGTGCCACACTACTGCCACCTCCCATCTCATATGGACATGCTTGCGTGTTTTAAAATTTCCTCTCTTGGAAGCGCAGGTTTTGTCATTTTCTTCTCATTGCCAAAACAATCCCAGTTCAGGAGAAGGTTGGTAACTCACACATCACCAAGCAGTGGCAACAAACACCATCCCACACACAACGGTATTTTAGTGCAATTTATCACAAATGTGCAAATCCCAGCCACTTAAAAATGAGGGGTCAAACCCTCCCAAAGTTTTGAGACTTTAAAGGAAAATTACACCTTCCAGTTATAAGCCTTTTGGGAACACTTGAAACGTTTCTCAGAACTCTTTAAGAGCTAGAAAACGTGGCTTGTTTGGACTGACAGCAGAAGTTCAGCGCCAATGCTCCACGGATTGTAGCTGAGGGAAAAAGAGCAATAACCATGGTAAGACCCAGAAAAAAAAAAAAAAAAAGATTGTAACAGTTGGCAACATCATTACCTACATTTATTCCTCCTAATAGCCCCATTTCAGTTGCTTTTCTGATACTCTTCTTGATTGGCTTTTCAGTGGGAAGTCACATCACCTCCTGTCCTGCCTGCACAGGAGTTTTCAGGCTGTATTTTCCCTCCATAGCTCGACCACGTATGCACTTGCATGCTTTGTTTATACAGGAACAAAAAGTGTCCATGTGTACCGCTGCCTGTCCAAAATTTTACATATCACCAAACCAGACATGCAGCAGGCTGGTCAGACTTCTTGGAGCTGTGCTCCTTGGATGCATTATAATTTTTTTATTATAATATACAGATTTTTACCAATTTCCATTAGCTTTTAGATGCCTGCTACAGGCAGGGGTTCAGACTAACCACCTCCCATGATGTGACATTAGCAATCAAGTGCCATTTACAGGCTGCTTTCAGAAAGGCTAGAAGCAAAAATCACTGAAAATCATGATCCTGAAAGTCATTAATAGGAGAATGCAGTAGTGGTTCTGCAAATGCTTTTCTGGGAGGAGATGCTTTAAGCAGGGAAATGGAAACTTTGCTGCCACATTGCTATCGGTGTTGTAACTCTCTCTGTGTTTGCAAGAAATCCTGATTATCCTCCCTTTTAGCCATCACCGAGTTGTTGCAGAATGACAGCCAAGCACGCATTCAGAGGCACAGGAAAATGGCAGTAACCCTGGACAAACCTGTCTTGCTGTGGCTGCTCTGCAACATATTTTTCTGAGCAAGAGAGAGTTCAGCCCAGGGGCTGGGGGTGCTTTCCAAGCAGGCAGAGAGCGGAAATCTCTCCAAAAGACACGAATTTGCCATGGAAGCGCTATGCCCTGGCTTTCAAAAGCAGAAGCAAGACAGACTAACAAAAGTACATCACCCAAGCTATAAATAAATGCCTGTGCACTAACGTTATAGAAATTGATATTATTATTAAAACAAAGTACAGCTCAATTTTTTTTTCCCCCAATAATAACCCACTGCAGATGTCAAAAATGTAGCCAGAGGACAGCGGCAGTCACAGCCCAAGCAGGGCAGGCACAGCCCCAGCTCCCCTGGGCAGGCTGACCCCAGTCTCACACCCACAACACTGCTTGGGAGAGGCTTCTCCCGTGCACCCGGAGTGCTCAGCCCTTCACTCTGCTCCTTCACTTCTGTGGCTCCTTCCCATTGTCACCCTCTTCCCTTTTTAACCTGAAACCCACCCTCAGTCCTTGCAGCTTTGGCCCCCTCTTCTGTCAGCAAAACCAAACTCCCTGGTCATGTTCCCCTTGGAGTTTTGCCAAGTAATGCCACTTCTTTCTTTTTTTCCTCCCATCCTGTTTTGTTGTTTTTGTTTTTTTTTTTTTTTTTTTTTTTCCCCCTTCTTTTACCCCTCTGCTCCTTTTTGGAGGGCGATGGTAGAGCAGGTGTAAAGAGAACAAAGGGACAATGCAGGTTGTCCCTGCTATACTGTAACACAGGTGTGATGTATCTAAAATACGGTATTTCACACATTGCCCCTGTGTTTTGGTCCAAAGTACCGAAGGAGCCTGCTGGATGTCTTCCCTGGAGAGGGGTGAGCCTTTAGGACATCTTCCTCCAGCCTGCACCAGGGAGCACCAAGGGAGCTGTAACAGGGACTGTATCCAACCCAGAGTAACCAACTCTTCACAGCACTGCTCCAGAGTGATAAAACTTCCAGCAAAAGAAAAGCCATCCTTTTTCCTTTGCTCCAATCAAAACCAGCCGGAGGTCACCTAAGGAAGGAGCTGTGTGAAACTCCTCGCGTGCAGCAGAGAGCAGCGCTTGGGCCAAAGGCTTTAGAACTTCCTTGTTTAAGTGGCCAAAAAAAGCCCTGGGCTACTGAATCTCTAGCCACTGGCCTTAATATTTATTTATTTTAAAGATGTGTCACTATTCTATTTTTCTCATAAGTCAAACAACAGAATGATTTCTAAATTCTTTTCCCTCTGACTTCTTCCTTTCTTCCTGTTTTATTCTAGAAATACTCATTCAAGACTCAAATATAAAGAGAGGGCATGGCCCAAATGTTGCAATTCCTCATTCCACAGATTGCTATCACTATTGCAATTGCTATTCCCTCTGGATCCAGAGAAACCCACACAAAAGGACACTACAGAACACACATTTGAATAGTATATGCTAGGAATATGAAATAAAGACTTTGAAGTATCTTTACAAAAATACTCCTTAATAATTAGGAGGAAAGGGCATTATTTTTACACAGGGAGAGTTTCAAGTGATGCCTTCTGCTCTCAGCAAAGCCTCTAATGTTCATTTTGTGGATACAGGTAATTATTAGGTGCTATGATTGCATTACCCCCCATGGAATTGTTCCCTTAGGCTGAATTTGCTTCTCCAGACACAGCGGCATCACTCAGCAATTCTGCTTTTGAACAAAGCTGACCTGACCTACTTTGATCAGACGTGCTGGGAGACAAGAGGTGAGAGCTCAAGAAAAGGGAATTCTGGAGAACAGAGGAATTCACACAGACAGCTTTGTCAGACAGCTGAGAGAGATGCTGCGGTTCTGGGACTGAGGCTTCATCGCTCTCAAGCTGAGGAGTGAGTGCAACCAGGGCTCCCTCCAGCAGCTGCCTCAAGGAGAGCTGGAATTCTGCTCGCAAAGCCACAGCCCAGTGAGTCCAGGTGCTACAGAGGCTCCTTGCACAACCATAATTACGCTGGCATGTTTAGGATGTGTAACACCTCTAGCAGAATGTGGTTGTTTTACACCGCCATAGTTTTGTCCATACAGTTTATACCAACAGTGCGCTGGTTAAATCCACAGCCCACCAGACACAGCTCGCGCCATACCAAAGGACAGTGGATACTGTGCCTAAATCTTACATTCTTTGTTAAGGTAATGAGTCACACCAGAGAAGATTTCTGCTCCTCTATCTCTGCAGCCTAAACTAAGAAGAGGCCATGGGAGCTGCAGAGCAGTTGATAAAGCTGTGCACTGGGCTCTGCTGGCACCGAGCATCCCAAACTACAGATCAGCATCCTGCAGGACCTGGCCGAAGAAAGCTCCTCTGATCAGGTCTCCTTCTACCATCACTTCCAACCAAACCGGTCCTGAGAGCATCTTTCTTACCAAAGAGCAATTAAAAGAAAAACTCCCAAACCAGCACCCTTCCCATCACGCTGGAATTAATTTAAATAGTCTCACGGATTTGTGTGAGCATTCAAAATTCCACCAAAATAATTTACGTGCTCTTACTGGGCTAAACGTGCTAAAGAATCAAGCCCCAGCACGTCAACCCCAGTGTCCCACGGGACAGACACCAGCAGGCCTGGCAAGTGTCGCAGCACTTGAGGGCGCTGCTGCAGTAAATTTAACTCACCCTAAAAACCTTGACTTCATTTTATTATGAATTCAAGTCTTTTGTTAAAATATCAGCATCCCGTGTTGACACTGACTTACATTATTGCTGCTACACAGTGGCCATGTTTTGGTAAACAATGAGCAGAAGTTAGTCCTAACATTAAACATTCAAGGTTAGCACCTAGTTATGCCTTCAAATATTTGCACCAAGTGATAAAGTGGAAGGACGACACGAAAACAGTTTCATTTAGAATTACTTTTTTTTTCAGTGTAATTTCCTTGCCTTAGGTTAAAAGGGAAAGTGTGAGAAAGCATATGTGCCCATGGAACTAAATTAAAAGAAAATTGGGGACGAAGATGTAAGCACCCATTTCTCTTAGAAGGGGCACACAAGCTGCTGTACTCCTTCATGGGCACATTGATTGCCCTGTTTTGCACTGCTTTCCCAGGTCTTTAATAGCATCCTCCCTGCAAAGGCTTCTTGGCCGTCACAAATAAACCCACATCCCTCCTGCACCTTCCACCTGCTGCACCCTCCACTGCATCCTCCCCACTTCCTTCTTTCGGGAGCCATGTCCTGCAGGATGCTGATGTGCAGTCTGGGATGCTCAGTGCCACATCCAAGATCCACCCCTGTTGGGGATTGTTTTCTTCAGACTCCACCCCCAGCACCCATCTACCTCCAGTGTCAGGTCATGGACCCCTATGTTCTCCATGGGTTACGGTAATGCTCCAGCTCTTTCTGAACTATTGTAATTACACCCCCAATTTTTTTCCTGCTCCAATGTCAAACAAGCTGTAGAAAAAACAGTCTTTTGAGTGAAGTTACAACTTGCCAATCTGAGAAAACTCTGTTCAAAAGTTCTGTCAATGCAACACTGCATTTAATAGCATCCTTTTTTTTTAATTATAGGACTTAAGTATTTTGTTCTTTCTCAGTTTTGCGTGGTATGCTCAATGCTTTTCATTGCAGGAGTTACGTGGTTTTCTCGGGAAAAAATATATTGGGGGTTAACTGAGACTTTTAAGTTTCACTAATACTGACTGCTTAATAGAGAAAGAGTAAAGGGGAACAGTGACAACAGAAAAGACCTTTCACAATGTTTTTTAGTACTTCTGCAGCACTGTATTTCTCCATCATTTTAGAACAGTGGTCTGTGTCCTTAACAATTTCATATTTTAAAATTCCCTTGGCAGTGTGTCAGAAAAAGCCTGACTTTAAATCTGAGAAAACAGAAATATGGTAAAGGAGGTATTGTGGACAACAATGGACTGTTCTGCCAAAGGTTAGGCACAACTACAGTGTCAGTCTTATAAAAATACATTAATGTAAGGAGTACTGCTTATACGTCAAAAACCAAATCCAAAAATGTAAAAAGGCAGGGACAAAGTTAATAAAGGGAAAGCAATCAAAGAAAGATGCCCTAAAACCCACGTTTGCCAAGAAAAGATAAGAAAACAAAGAATAGAGCACAAAGTAACTCAGCACTTTATCTGCAGATGAACCAATCATTTCTGCTACAGTGTTCTGTGGTAGTGAAGAGTTATGCTTAAAAAACCAAGTAACAACAAACAGTGCACGTCCAACTTTTAACAGTTCTGGCTGTGACATGATACTGATCTCTGTGTTTACAGCTGGAAACCAGAGCTGCAGCTTCTACCCTTGAGTTCTGACTTGCTGAAACCCTCGAGACAGATCAAGGGGCCTTGGGACAGCAGCAGCCTGACAGCCGAGCCGCTCCCTGGGACCAGTTACCCACCAGGACATCTCCATTTGGCACGGCTAGAAATCTTTCAATCCCATCTCTTTTCCTGCTGACCCAGCGTAGCTGGAATCTTCGGTTAACAGCCAGCAGAGTAATTTGCTGAGCTTCAGATTTAGCATTCTACCACAATATATGAAAACCTCACACATCTGCGAAGTTCAAACCTTCTAGGAACAATTCCAATAAGATGCTTTGTGTTTCCTGCTCCATGCAAAACCAGAAAAAAAAAAAAAAAAATCTCATCTGTAATTGACCTTGACAGATATTGAGAGCATTTGTCACCTATTAAAACTCCTTTAAGATGAAACCCTCTAAGCTATAAAAAGAAACGTAAATCTGAACTTTATACCACATTTTGTTCACTGGAAACACTATCATGCTAGTTTCAGTCAGTTATTTTCCATTGAAAAATTATCTTAAAATATGTATAGAACTAACTTTTTAAACTTTTACTGAGCAAATAGGACCCTTCTGTTTCATCCTATGCATCTGCTTTTTCAGGCAGACTATTAAAATTAGCTTAGAGATCTGCAAAGCCTTGTCATTTTTCTTCTGTCTCTCCACGTACATGCACAGGGAACAGTTGGAGAAATGCAAAAACCCACTCAATTGACTTTGTTACTGAGAATTATCCCTACTTAAAACTCAGAAGACCATGAGAACCTCTATCTGACCACATCTAGGAAGCAGAGACAAAGCCAGGAACTATAAGCTGTGAGCAGCTCTGTGTTGGTTGACACAAGGGCTGCTGTCATCAGAGCCACAACCCACTGAAGTGTCAACAAACAAGTCCCTAATCAAAGGACAGGAGGAGAAAAAATACTGGCGGTTTTAGAGGTCCAGCGACACCACTCCCACTTGAGAAATAGGAAGGTCCAGCTTGGAAATAGGGCCAAGCCAGCCAAACCAAAGTGTTTGATTGTCCCTTGAGTTAATCCAAGGCAAAGCTCTCTTCACCCAACACTGTCCTCACGGCTGTGATCAGCCCCTGAGTGTGAGGGTCCCTCCCAGCACTCACTGTGCTGAGATATTTTGTTTTCCATAAGCATCTGGGTCAGATGTGACATAATCCCTGTCTGGAGGGAATTTTGGGAAGCACAGGAAAACTGCTGCTTCCCAAGTGAAAGAAGCAAGATTTTCCTTTGCATAGTAGGATGCAGGCGGAGGATAAAATTTAAAAAAATAGGAATCTCTTCTAATAGTGCAGCATGGATAAATTCCCACAGGCCAAGGCATGCACTCTTCTTGAGAGACCTTCAGATGAGAGCTCAACTGAACCAAAGTGCCTCCACAGATGTAACAAATTCATGCCCTCCCAGCCTTGTTCCCATGGGGAGCTGGCAGGGATCTCTCTCACCCTGCAGCCACAACTTTAGCTCTTTGGCTACACAAAAATCCCACTTTCTCTCCTCAAACACAAAAGCTCCAAAAGCATCTCAAGCGCCTGCAGCGTGAGAGGATGAGCCACTTCCGTGCTCCAACACAAACCGTGCTCGACCCCGAATGCACAAACACAAAGGGCTGCTCTTGCTCACAATCAGGGCTTGCCCAGTGCCTTTTGCTGTCCCTTTTGCACGTTATCCCATGCCAGGCTGTTCATGGAATGTGCTGGGTGAGCCACGACCGGGGTGATCGCTGCCCACCCTGGGAAGCACAGAGGGTGCGATGCTCCAGGGCACAGCTTCGAGGTGGTTCAGGGCCTTTCACTCGATGAAACTGTAAGAAAATTGAAAAATCCTTGTGGTTTTGGCATAAAAAAAAAATCCTGCCTAGCACGGGGAATGATTGATTGTGCTGGTGGTTCAGGACAGAACCAGGAGGGGCAATGAGCTACAAGAAGAATATGGCACTGAACTACAAGCTCTCCATCTCAAAAGCCATTACAGATGCCATAATCTTAAAAGACTTGGAAACAGCACAGTTTAAATTTAGTAGTTTGCTATTGGCCGTGCTAATGATATTGGCTGAATAACCAACAAAAATATTAGAATTTCTCTGGAATAAATGAAATTCAACTATTTAGAAACTGATATTCTGAAAAGTACCTGTGATCCTAAGACTTGTCCTATGTCCTGGTGGATTTTGCATGATTTCCTGCATTTTCCACGTTTGTCTGTGACAAAGAAGAACTCAAACAAATGCTCTTGAGAGTCCACTCACATCCTGCTAGAGCAGCCCCCACCAAGGATTTCACGAGTCCACATCACATTTTGTTTAAGAATCCTCTACACCCCTCCGATATATATATATATATACATATATATATATATGTTTAAGAACTATCCACTCAAATTTTATGTTAATTTTTGTATTGGTGGGAAAAAGTGCTTGGCAGCAAGTTGTTCACATTAAAATTGCAATCTCAAATGATTATTTTAAAATGACAGAAAATTAACCAGTCTGAGGGGAAGCTTTACAAATATCTCTGGAGGCAGAGAACTGGGCTTTCTGCTCTTGATGCAAAGAAATCTTCCAGTTGTTTCAAAATATATTTGCCATAGTTTAACCCTCACATCAATAAGGTAGCCTGCATGAAAATGCAGTTCTTTGAGAACAATGTATCAGATAAAATTCAGATTTTCAATCTCTAAAGACACAACTACAGCATGCAAGCACAATATGCCAGCAAACTCATACTGACTGCGAAAATAATTTTTTTAAAAAATTGTTTCTGGAAGCCCAGCAAAAGTTGGGCTTGAAATCTCTCAGTGGAATTACATTTTTGTTCAAGCAACACCACACAGTTTGGAAGCCACGGAAAATATCTATTAAGACAGTTATTAATTTAGAGAAAAAATGACCCCATCTGGAACAGCGTCTGCAGCGCTGTTCATTGCGCCACAAGAGAAATATTATTGTAGTGCAGCATGTGAAGCCTTGTAACAAAGATGACGCCAGGTCAAAAGAATCTAACTTAGAAAGAGAAGTTGAGGTTAAGGTCTTGCTTTTACTGTAAAAGACTAAGTCCAAAGGGAAGTTTAACACGAACGAAGAGGTGGAAAATAGATGAGCTGAACTGACAGCTAACAATTATTTTCCCCACTGTAATAAAGGTTTCTAGCTCCCAGAAATCTTCCAATAATGTAAATTAAGTAAATTAGGAGATCTTAGAAAGCATTTTTTTGAAGATAAAGAAATTTAAGCATAGCAAGAGTGACATAGAAAAGACTGTTCAAGTAACATTTAGGTAAATGAAAAGATCCCAAAGAGAAATTGTGGGAATTACATCCCTGAGTTGGAAACTTTGATGCCTTAAACAACAGAGAGGATAAGTCAGGTATTTATTGACCACAGCTCAAAGTCAGGGTAAGGGTGCACCAAAACTACCAAAATGTGTAACAGAGGGGGTTTTGCGTCAGGTGCCCCTGCAGCAGCCTCGAGTCTGAGCAATCCCCTCCTCAACTGCAGCATCGTCTGCCACAGAGATCTACAGAAAATTCCTCCTCTGCTAAAACCCCAAATGAACACTGCCCATGCAACAGCAGCAGGGTAGTGCCACAGTGCCATGGAGATGTCCTGGGTTGCCCGAGGAGATTCCGGCAGGTTCCCCACCACGCCCTGGCTCCTGGATAACGCTGTCTGCTGGCGCTGCAGCGAGGGCCATTGCCCTGGTTCTCCATCCCAGCTTCACATTCAATTACTCCAGCAGCATTCCTAAGAAAAAGCTGGTCTGTGCTGGGTGAGATAAGCAGGGAATGAAGAGTAAGCATTCTAATACCATGCCAGGCCTGTTGTTAAGTAATCCAGATTTCAGATGAACAAAATAGCGAGCAGTTATAAGGGACTACAAACATCTGTTTTCAAGAGGTGTCCAGATCATTAGCAGCTAATTTTACATCTCTGTTACATTCCCTGCCATATGCCGGGGGATAATCTCAGCAAGCAACAGGGATTTTCATCTCAAATCCTAACAAATCTGCTCTACAAGGCTTCATAGTTTTTCTTATGTCACTTATGAGATAATACCTCTCAGCTGCTCCTCTCTGCTCTTTCTGTGCCTTGTGAATATTCCATATAACACCCAACAGCTCCTGCAACCTGCCTAGTAACAACTGACCATTTCTCCATGCCATCACAGAAAACAAATCCCTTCCCTTGTCAAGGGTAAATATAAAATTTCTCTCTTGGATAAACTCACACTCGGGCTGTTCCCTCACCCTACGTGTCCCATCCTCCAGATTAATGATGGCAGTGGATTTGAAACAATCTTGAATGAAGCGTGGCAGACCAAGCTCAGGGTGGTGAGGATTTGGTGGTCTTGCCTCCTGCCAGCCCCCAAAGCGATGACAAGTTCCTGCAATCCCAGAGTTTCCACCAAAGCCACCAGCGCTGCTGCTTCTGGCAAGGAGGGACGTGAGGACGGGATATTTTTATCTCCTCTTCTTTCCCACCCCTGTCAATCCAAAACAAACTTGAACTAGTGGGAAAGACGGTTCATGATGAGAAAAGGATTCCCGGGCTCGCTTTGTGTGTCACCACTGGATCCATGGATGCGTGCCACTGCGGTGGCACAGCTGCATCAGCCCCGGCTTCCCAGCTTTCAGGAACCTTCCCAGACTAAAATAGCAAACTTCCTGCTTGATTTTTAGCAGCTGAAAAGCAGCACTAAACCACATAAGTATTATGTAAAATGATCTTTTTCTAAGTATATGTTTATTGTGCACAGAAGAAGTGGATTTAATTACAAACAACTGGAAGTTTTTAACAGGCTGGATTGCCCCCTACTCCCTTTCTAAAAACTAAGGTTTGGCAGCAGCTTTTGGGTTTCATTGCAAGTCTTCTAAGTATTTCCTTGGAAAGACTTTGCACTTGGTCCCAGGCAAGAAGTCAAAATCAACATTTAAAAAGCATGCCCTGCATAATTTCCAGGATTCAGCAGCATTAAGGTATACTTATGGAGGCCAGGAGGAGAACTGCTTTTTGTGCTTTTTGACTTTGTGCATAAAGCTGGTCTTCAGACAAGGAAGTTTATATTCCAAATAATATTTTTAACTACATGTGGTCAAGTACATAACTTATCAGGCTTTCCCTCAGTCCCCTCCCAGAATGAGCCTGAACAGTAAATACCTTTGCAATATTTAGGTTGTGCTACTAGAAGCAACAGATTCTCAAACCTTCTAATGCAGAATAATTCAACGGCAAACAAAGTTTCAAATAACATTTTCTTAAATTCCTTTGTACCATAAAACTCCCATTTGGGCCTGACAGTGATAGTCAGGCTGCATTGGCTGCTTCTGAAGTGGGTTACACTCAGTTTCACGGTGTGTCCCCATGCCTTGCCCAGGGGATGGAGTGTCCAGCTGGGATGGCAGCACACAGGTTCACGCTGGCTCCAAGGAGACAGTGGACACTGCCCTTGCTGACATGAATAATCCCATTGAAATCACAAGGATAGATACATATATATATATGTTTAAGAACTATCCACTCAAATTTTATGTTAATTTTTGTATTGGTGGAAAAAAGTCGAGACAGAGCATATTCCTTGTGAATATTTGAACAAATACGTATTCTTCTGAAATATGAGCAAGTGAAGTCCTGCATCACTCACCACCTAGGAACCCCAAAATGCTACAGATGAGGCTGAACTTCACAGAAGCTGAGAGAAATGAGAGCACAGGTAGCGTTAAGGGATCAGGGGAGAAAATATCTCTCAGCTTTTACAGTCTAAAAGGAATTTCTTCCATGCTTTTCATCAGCAGAGAAAAATCAGCTCTATCAACTTGTGAATTTCCTGTGTGGAGGTAAGGCAGGGAAAGTGCCAAGACAGTAGTTCATGAAATATTTTTCCTCCAAGCAGACAGCTTCAACTGATATTTATAAAAAACCCCAAAACATCTGAATGCAGATTTTCAGCTCACAATACCATGCCCTTCTCCTCAGTATCCACATTTCCTCCCTGTGTTAAGTCCCAGTCCCACAAATCCCTCTGTGCTCCAGGAAACCTCCCAGCTAACCAGCGATCCTGAGATTTCAGCATGAAAAACAACCAGGAAAAATGCAAACCCAAACAAAAACAGCCCACAAACTAAAAATTGTGTTCGGTGGGGGGTGGGGTGGGGAAGAGGCTGTGGTGTACGTGCGATGAGGATCAGAAAGAGAAGGTCAAACCCTAAAAAGCGCCTTTTCTTCCTCATTTCTGCAGCAGCATCTCCCCACTGGAGCTGCCCAAGTCCTGTGTGCGCCAGGGACCAGAGCACCATGGTTCTGTGGGATTTTGGGACAGACAAGCTGCTGGTTTCCACTCCAGGCTCTCTGCGCTCCAGGGCACATGGGCTCAGACCTGTTTATCACCTGCACCAAGAAGCCAGCACAGGTCATCATCTCCAACAAAGTGACACAGGATTTCCCAGTTGTTGGTGTCCCGCTCAAACTGTCCTAAGCAAAATTAAAGAGTCAGAAAGGACTAAAGCCTGGAGAATCCCTTCCAGCAGCCTTTGGTGACTGCAGGGGCCAGCACACAACACACATTCACCAGCAGCAAGACCATGATCCAAATTGTTCCAGTGCATCAGTGAAACCTAAAATCTCTGCAATGTGACAGGAACAATTCACAGTTGAGGCTCAGGTTTCTGGGTGCCCAAGGGAGCTGCACACACCTGACGAGCTCCTCTGCAAGGCAGCCTCAGCAGTCAGAAATGGCACAAGAGTGAGATGTGACTGATTTCAAAGGCAAGGGAATGCTCCCAAAATGCAAGCACATTGCATTATAAAAGCAATTTAGGACTAAGTCTCCTGTGACTTAAGGCAGAGGAAGGAGAGTGGTGACAGTGGCCAGGGATGGAGATGTGGGATCACAGCACTGCACAGGATAGCCCAGGGCAGGAGGATCCAGTGACAGCTCTGAAAGCTCCTGGGTCATGCCTGAAATTCTGCTTTCAAAAGAAGGCCTCTGCCATGAAAGTCACATAAAAACACTTTGAGATGTCAGAACACTTCGAGACTGTCAGAAGTCCACATCAATCACCTTTGGTTCACCGGGAAGCTGCAGGGGATGTTTCCAGGAGCAGCTCCCACAGCTCCTTCCTGTGAAAAATGCCATCGCCACACAGGGATCACCCAGGATGGGTGAGGGCTTGGGCTCTCCCTTCATTTGTTTTTCCATTGAATCCAGCGTACTTCCTTGAGGCCCAAGCCAAGAAGCTGCTGTAGCACTGCTGTGCACAAACCAACCTGCGTGAGGCTGTGCTGGGGTAGAAATACGTGGGTTTGGATTCTGAAGGTAGTGCTGAACCCACTGCCAGCCCAGAGCCAAGCACAGCCTCGTGGGATGGACAGGAGCCAGGGGACGGGAGGCACCAGGTTGGGTTGGTTGTGTGATTCTACACGCAACCCTCCCCCCTCCCCTGCTTGCAAGAACATTTAATTGAGCTTAAGATGGGGAAAAGGAGAAGGAATGGTCCTTTGGTGGGAGGACAACCCCCAGCTTTTCCTCCAATTTGTAATCAAAATTTAATGGGTTTCCTAGGAATTTCAGCACTTCTCCTCTCTTGCAACACACTGCAGCAGAGACAGAAGTGGCTAAACAGAGCAAGACTGTAGATTGTAAAACTGCATCTTATTCCTTGCTAGGAACCAACCCATCATCCTCAGCATCCCCTTCCTTCACTTGGCAAAATAAAAATATCAGCTTTCTGACATCTGTCTGACACCTGCTGCCTCCCCACATTCCTCAATGCAGAGAATATCCATCAGCTTTTCTGTCCTCTTAGTGACATACAGATCTTTTAAAATGCTGCCCAGACACAGACACTGTGGGTTTTCTTTGCAGAGGGAACACATTAGAGGAAGTAAAGAAAACTTTGGCTGAGCTATTTATAAAGCTTACATGGCTTGGTTCTCAAATGCTTCACTGAGCAGGGGAACAATAAGAATAAGTCATGGAGTTCAGCTTCTCAAGATACATTCTTCAGGTCTGAATATCTAAACTGTCATGGATTTATATGCCTGCGAACTGGGCTTTCTCATGAAAAGTATCCGAGTTGTCCTCACACCAGGGAATTGCCAAGCTCTTTTCCTGGCATTTTTAAATTGTGGCAATTAGAACGAAATTCAATGAAATCATGCATATTTGTGAATAAGGACGCGCCCAAATTTAAGGGAGCCAGGGAAGAACTTCATGTAATTAACTGCAGTCCTTGGGGCTTTTCCTCTAGGGAGGCCCTTGCACAGGAGACCGTTCAATTTAAGATGTCCCAGTGGAGAATGGTGCCTGCAGTTGCACAGGAGCAAGCAAGACATTTTGCCTGCTCCGGAAGCAGATGGTGCTGACCAAGCAACAGGATGACAAGCTCAGAAAAGTCAAGTCAAAAAGAGAGCACTCTTGGGGTGGAGTTTTGGCTTTAAAAATGAAAAGTCTCAGATAACTCTGAAATTAGATCCATGGCTGCAGATGAATGCAGCCTCTCTAGAGTGATGGATGATGATCTTTATGCCACCAGACATTTAATGAGTAAAAAAACCAGATTAGCGCTAACACAGAGATGGCATCTCTGCTGGGGAAAGGCAGAAACTATGTACATTTATGCTGCTGTGTGACTGCACAGGCATGGCTGGTCCTGAGGATCATGAGATCCTCCAGACTCCTCACCCCCTTCCCACAAAAATCTATGCTCACACTTGCACAGAGCGTCCCTCCAGCATTAGCTACAACCGTGGAATTCATTAGTTTGCAGTTCAGATGCCTGTAGAGAACATCCACCTTGCCTCAGACAGCACTGCCAGCCATTAGCAGCCCTCCATCCTCACACACTCAGAGCAGTGCAGCTCCAGCTCTTCAGACACCTTCCACTGCCAGACCCTGTTTGAAGCAGCTCAAACTTTGCCAGCCTTCATATATGCTGGCTGAAACTCTCCACACCATGTGTAAGCCCGAGACTAAAGATCTTTTTGTATATGTGCAGGAAAAAGTCACTGTCAGGAGCTCCCAAGGAAAAAAACCGAACGAAAACAAAACCAGCCAAAACAAAACGGAGCAGGAAATGAGAAGTAGCTTGCCTCTCGCCTTCCTATGAAATTTTAAAATGAGAGCAGGAGAGAAACGACTTTATTAAGTGTTCTAAAGCATAGAGGTGCCATTGCTGAGGACACCAAGTTGATCTGAGGTTCTGCAAACAATCACAAATCACATCAAAGGTGCAGCCAGCATTTCTTGCATACTGGGTAAAGTGCTCCTAGTTTGCAAAGCTTCCCAGGTATTTTTGTTTGGGGTGAACATATTCCAGTCCAGAAGATCTCCATTTACCAACTGAACAGGCATCCCATTTTGGCTACAGCAGTGGGAACTGAGTAGCACAGCTCTTGCAGAGGCTCCTCATTGCAAAGGAGACCCATAATTAGCATTTCCCCCTCCTTGCTGTCCGCAGCAGGATTGTCATGTCTGCACTGGGAAGTACTGGGCAGATGGAAGCCACAGGGATTCCCATGTCCAAGTGTTCTTGTAGTATCTGGCAATTACTGGGAGCCTGATTGGAAAATATTGTAATTCCTTCACCACTGAAGACAGTCCACTGGAGAACTGCACACTGCTGCCTCTCCAGCTGTTATCCCAGTGTGCAGGCTGCTCAGCAGAACAGCCACACTACAAGACACACACATCACAAGCATTCCCTAGGATTTTTCTGCCCTATTCCTGCTTTTCTTAAAGGGGAAGTTTAATCCCAACTTGGTATAGGATGTTTAGTGTCAAAATTCTTGTTCTCGAGAATTAGGAAGCACCAGGATAAAGATTCCCTCTACATTTTTAGTCTATTTTGTCATGTACATCTTTTACATGATCTTCTCATAAGGGTAACATGCTTTTTAGCAGGATGTGTGCCCTCTTTCCCATCTCACAATTCAGGGGGCACAAGAAACAAACAAACTGGTTTCAAGTGAATGAAATGATTGTCAACAAGATGGAATTTTGTCACGTACTTGAGCATATGCCTGTCTTTATAACTGGGTGTCTTCTCCTTCCCACCCAATCCCAGGGAAGCAGTGCCAGGATAACCACCTTCCTGTGAGCTAGCAAGATAGGGGATCACCACAAGAGAAGGAATATTTTGTGGGATTTGCCACTAAATGCTGCCCTGGAGAACCAGGCCAGCTTCGGAGCAGCATGCAGGCTCCAGCAGGGATAACCAGCGGTGCTTCTCATTCCTGGGCTGCACTTCAGAGCACCTAAAGCTCACTTTGCAAAAGTGCTGAGTGTTCACAACAATGATGTCCATGCTCTAAATACAGGAAGTGTTGCTAAAAA
>VZRN01003130.1:495443-519962 GCA_013397935.1 Dasyornis broadbenti | reverse complement strand
CGGCGGGCTCTCTCCTGCCCCGCGGGAAGGCGCCGGCCCCGGGCTGGGGGAGCCGGGGGGCAGCGCTGCCCATTCCCAGCACCCCAAACCACCGGGGCCGGCGCTGGTTTGGCGTTTCATCCCGGCTTTTGCCAGGTCGGGACCTGAGCCGACATCCCATCGTGAGGATGCTGCGGCAGCAGGGAGAGCCCTAGCCCCGGGAGACCCCTGGTCCGCAGAGAGCTGTGTCCGGCTTGGATACTGCGCCCGAGCTCCTCGACACAACACCTGAGCCCGCTGCAAAGAAGGACATGACACCAAGACCTGTGCCATTTTCATGCCCCGTTTTTAATTCACTTCCTGCCACATACATCTCTGTCAGTGACTTCTTGGTTTTTTCTACCAGTGCCATCATCCAGTGGACGAGTTACCGATGAAGCTTCCTCTGGAGGCACCACATCTGCTTTCTGACAACGAACTTCACATTCACCACCTCAGTTCCCTCAGTTTACCTGGCCCGGTTGTGGCCGTAGCCCCTTCCCTGGCAGCACGGTCTGTGCACAGCACTGCCAACTTTGTCATGCTGTATTTTGTACTCATCTCCGGCCAGCTCCGAGCATTCACTTATGAGATGACTAATGCTCTCTGGGGCCCGGCCACACATCCTGCCCTCTGGAGTTGAAGCTTTCCAACGAGCTCTCTGTGCTGTAGCCTGTCCTCTGCAAATAGCCCGTGTGATTCTCACTGAAATTTCCATTTCTCCTCTCGGTGCTTGCTCACAAGTTAGGTGCCTTCTTGATGGAAATTTCTCTTTCAAAATCTCCTGCAACTGTTACAGCAATTAGTAAGCGTACAAATGAAATCACTACACGGCAGGGCAGTTCACTTTGCACATCACTGTTAGCCCAAGGTTCAGCAGCAGTTGCTGCCTGTTGCAGGAATTAATCCATCTCACATCAGGCTCAAGATGCCCACATGACTCATTCTGTCTCCACTGTTGTAATGCCTTTTCCTCTGGGACCCAGAGTTCGTTCTTCTGATGAACACACCCCTGAGAATGTAATATAACAAGAAAATATAAAGGTCAGCCTAGAAGATTATTAATAGTCTTCTTTCTCTTCCTGTGCTTTTTTGGAGAGACACTGAGACAAGATGAATCTTATACTTACAGACAGGACAGTTCTTTGACAAAATGGGCTGGTTTGTGGGGATCTGCCCACGTGCCACCTGCAAAAGGAGAGGGAGCTCTCTTGAGGACTGTGAAGAAAACAAATCCAAACAAACGCAAAAACTAAAATGACTAGTAGGAACATTCAGCATATGAATTTGTTCTCCTGGCTCTGGGGGTAGGCAAGCAGAGTTTTTCTGCTGGTGCAACTCACAGCAAAAGAAGTTTAAGGTCAGCCTGTCTTGGTTTGGTTACTCTGAAAACTTTGCCTGTGCAGGTGACAAGTTCTGCAAAGCTCACCAAGCCTACCTTTGCTGTAATGTCCGTCCTCTGAAGTAGATATCTGAAAATTATGTAGGATTTCAAAGTGGAAGACAGGCTTTCACTCATCCTATTATTCCAAACCCCTAGAATAACTCATAAAACTTACAAATTGCTTGTTTCAGGAAATCAGAAATTTCACATCCTGCCGTAGCCCTGGCTATGGCCCTGCCCATGGTTACAGCGTAGATGGAGTTACTTGAATTCCAGCTGTTAACAATGTCAGGCACAGCTCATCACCTCACCACTTAACACCAGTTTTAGTTAGTGGCAAAAAATGACAGCAAAGTCACGTGTTTCACCTGGGTAAAGACCGCATGACACAGACACAGTTTTTTGAAATCACACACAGTTTCAAAGACAGAAGAGGAAATTACCTTCAAGATCTGCCTCTTCCTGACTCTCAGGATAGAGGAAGGGAATGGAGAGTTGTCCTTCCCTGAGCACTGGACTGCAGATCTCTCTGCATTTTTATTCTGTTGTTTCTACCATCTGCAATGGGGAAAAAAGGTGGAAAGGTTAAAATGCAGAATGGGCCATCTGGGAATGCAAAAAACATGGAAGAAAAGAAGAGGCAACAACTGTGAGACTGCAGCATTAAAAGAGACATGGACACATAAGCAAATAACTTGGATCAACACCAGTAAATATGACAGCAAGAAAAATGTGGATGAGTAAAATTTGCATTTGTTTGTACCTGGGAAGGGAAAATGATTGAACTCAAACTCCCACCCCTGTTAGAGTAAGTGATCCATATGTACAACCCTCATTTCTTGGTGCAAACCAGCACGTGTCAGCCCCGCTGCTGGCGCTGCCCTCCCCCAGGCAGCCGCTCTCCAGGGCCCCAGTTTGCACTCAGCTTTTCCCGTGTAGGTGGCTGTAGCCTGGCACGGTGCTTAAAGACATCTGAGCAAAGGCTTAGCTTTTGAGATGGGCCCTGGGACTGCTGTGCACAGCCTGGCTGGAGCAACAAAAGGTGCTGAGCACCCCTGAAAATAAATTGTTCCCCCCGGTTATAAAACAAGGCTTTTAGAGCATAAAGAGAGGAATCTGCATTTGTGGGATTTGTTCAGTGTTTATATGACTGAACACCCACTGTGGACTGTGAGAGTTTTCCACTCATTTTAGCTGAAGCAGGTTCTAGCTGGTCCTTACTTTTGGTTCTTTCCTTTACACTTATTTTGCTGTCATTTCTCTGTTTCCTACATTGAAGTTTAGACCTAAAATGGTGACTAAGTGCCTAATTTCAATCATGGATTCCTAAATCGTTGTTTAAGCATCAATCTAAACTTAATTTTTTAATCTTCTTTCTGAAGAAGTCTGAAAACCAAGAGCTCCTGATACCCATAACCACAAAGCCTCTGTCACTGGCCCCATCACATCTCTTAACCTAAAAGCTGGCTCATCTGCAAAGTAAACATCATGATGCACAGATAAGGCACGATAGGTAGAATTAGCTCAATTTGAACTGTGTTTCAGATATAAAATGACAAGAGGTACTGGTGCTTCCAGCCATGGCAAAGTGACTGAAGACGTGGTCAACAAACACTGTTGCTGTTACTGCACAGCAGCTTTCAGCTTCCACCTGGGCTCATGGAACGTGGGCTGAGCAAAGCCACCTCCAGCTGGGATATTCAAGTCCATTCCATGTACAAAAAAAGTCAGAGTCTTTATTTGGAGAGACTGGAGCAGGTAGATGCAGCGGGAGAGGGGACAATGGCCTGATCTACATGCCAGTTCTGACTGATACCCTTCCAGTCCATCTTGTTTCCCATCAGCCACAGGGAGAAATCCTGGACTCCCAGGAACAAAGCTCTGCACTTCACTGAGTGTGGTGTGTAGCTGAATAGATAAGTGTCCAACTTACCCTGATTAACTTTATGCCGATGTGAGTTATCCCATGGTGATTTCCATGAGATCTTTCATCCCCTGATCCAGCATTTGCCTTCTCTCTGGTCCTGGCAATGCAGTGAGGGATAGAAGACCGTGGGGAGGCTGCACCAGGCACGGAACCAGCCACTGTCACCATCCAAGCTCCAAAGTACAAACTTTTCACTCTCTAGTACAATAAAACTTGTTACCTTTCCCCTTGGATATCTTAATGGTTGGTTTTCCCCTGACTATCTCAGTTTGTGGCTTCATGCCCCAGTTCACCTTCAGGAATATCAACATTCTTTGCCTTTTTTTTTCCTTCACCCACTGCAGACCATGTGTGAGGTTCTCCAGAGTGGCTTTCTCTGTCCTAGGCCTGTCACTTGAAAACATTTATGGCTTCAGGTGGAAAAGAGAGTAAATCCCATTGTCAAATTCCCTCCATTCAGATATCACTTTACCAGATGACCTACCCAATCCCACCGATTTTACTGGGCTTTACACACATATCTGGCATTAGCTTGCCACAGAAGAAGTGCCCTGAGCTGGGATAGAAAGCCACTGGGATCGCACTTGTGAAAACAGCAAAGCCATATTTTGATAAAGCAGCTTATTTCCATTTCTTAACTGCTTTCCCTACAGCCTGCAGATACTTCCTGCTTTCCCCCTGTCCCTCTCCAGCAGATAAAGGGACACATTTGTTGTTGAGATCATTGTGGCACCCTCAGCAAGCCGAGGTTGTCATGGGACTCCCTGCACAAACAGAACGGGTTTTCAAGGATAATACACAGCATAAATGAGCAGTCTTGTTCTGTCAACAAAAGTCCGTGTGTTTATAAGGACCCTCGAATGTGTTTTTAAAAATACTTGGGCGGGTATTTTCAGCTATGCGAGCCTGTGCAGCCTCCCCTAACACAGCGAGGCTGCTCCCGGCGCCGCTCTCCCCCTCGGCCAGGTACTCCCACCCGGGGATGTTTCCGCAGGAGCAGAGCCCTGAGCGGAGCACGGCCCCGTGTTGTTCAGGCTGCACTGACATCTGTTGGCTCTTATCAAGCCGGGTAGGAAAAAACAAGCCCGTGTGGTTTCACGCACGGAGATAGCGCCTGCGGCAGGAGCGAGAGCCGGGGCGAGCGATGCTGCAAGAGCAGCGCTCAGAGCAGGGCGATAAGGGACACAGACAGCGCTGGCCAGCAGGCAAGGGCGAGCAGTCAGAAAACTCAGCTGGCAATGACCGTGTTCCCTGCGAAACATGCAATTCCCAGTGCTTGTCCTTCCAATCCCGCGGCTGTCCTCGTCTCCTGAAGGGGCTCGAGTTGCCTTTCTGAAGGAGAAGGTTGAAGCCAGCCCGTGTTGCTTCACTGCAAGCGTGTTCCTCAGTCCATGCGACTAATTAAACCAGGAGGACGTGAACACTCATTTCTGAATCAGTGGCTGAAAACATCACACAGCCTTTTGGAAAAAGCAAGTAAGATCTGAGCAAAGCGTTTCAGTTGAAGTAGCAAACTCTTACTCAGCTGTACAGTTTGGATAACATAAGTGCATGTTTAGTGCAATAAGCAGAGAGCAACTGCATGGCCTGGAGTTCAGCCAGCATCCTGCTTCGGTTAAAAGCTCCGTCCTGCAAACACCGTATCGCGTGTCAGGGCTCTTATTCACAGAATTAACACGAGGCTGAGCTGGGGTGGGTAACAGTGCCACACACTGCTGCCAGCCCTAGGATGGAGCAATTACAGACCTCTGGCTTTGAGTGACTGAAGCCCAAAGCGTGGCAAGTCCCAAGCCTGAGTGTGCAGCTCTGGGTGTTTTCTGAGAAACGCTCTGCAGGCATGGGGCCTGGCTGGTTTGGGCACGGATGGTCTCATGGTGCTTTGTGAGCAAGAGAAAGGGAAAACAAGTAGCAGGGAGGTGTTGTGGGCGTGGGAGGATGTCATGTGGAGGAGGACTTTTAGAATAGCATGGACTGGAGGGGCAGGCTTGAGAGAGATGGAGACTACCATTAATTTTCTCTTTGAGTGGAAACAATCCCAGAAGTCCTTCTCCCTGCTATTCCTCACAAATACTTGTTATATGATTGGGTCAACAGCATTTAATTTTGGCCACAATGTATAATCTCATTTTTTAATGTCAAATTTGCCCTTTTTTTTTAAAGACAGCTTGTGCTGTTCAGGTTTTGAAATAATTTAAAACAGAATTAGCTTATTTTACAGCTTTATAAATCTATCCTGGTTGGCTCCAGTGTAAGTAGGTTGTTAAATTCTACCAGTAGAGATTTCATCATTTGTCTGAGTGCTGCAGTTTAATATTTGCCATTGAAGCACTGGGTCAGGCTGACTTTGCCTGCTAGTCTTCACTGTTCTCATGCAGCTTTAAAGGAGAAAATGTCAGAGAAACAAGGGATCTACTTTCCTGGTAAAAAAAGCACAGGACATGAAAGCACCGCTGGCTGCGCAGGCCAGGGGATGTGGGGAAGGCTGGTGTCCCCACTGCCAGCAAGCCCTGGAGCAGCCTGGCAGCTCTGCCACTGAACAGCTCTGTGCCAACACACTCCAGAGCCAAGGGAGAGCTGGAGCTGCCAGGACCACGGAGGCTGAGCAAACCCAGGCTCTCAGGAAGGAACTGCAGTGACATTCCCACAAGAGCTGGGAAGCAGCAGCCCTGCAGAGCAGTTGGAGCTCCCACTTTCACCTTCTCTGTGTATTTTTTCATGTTGCCTGACACACACACCTGCCTCTCGCCTCTTGTTAGCACTGCAGGAAATAGAGGCATCAATGCGCTGTGGCTGCAGTTGTAGTCATAATTCTGATTATTTGTGCACTACTACCATGGGTGAGTGGGAGGGGAACAGGGGAAATTCTCCCAGAGCACAGCAGCTGCTGCTTTGTGTCTCCCAGCGTCACTCAACCCCAGCTCTGGGGACGGTGTCAGAGCTTCCCCAGACACAGCATCCTGCTAAGTCAATCACAGCAGTGAAGTAGCAGGTTTTGGTCTATTCCTTGCTTGCTGCAGTGCAGTTCATACCCTAAATTAATGAAATCTGAAACGACAGCGAGGGCTGCAGAGGGAGGGAAGCGGAGCGTTCCCTCACGGGCACTTTGGTGAGCACGCGGGGAGGTTTTTGATGTTCTGCTCTGCCACATCACTGTGAGATGAGCTCCGCTGGCAGCAGGAGATGCCCCATGGCTGGGAAGCCCATCCTTCCCTGCACGAAGCTGTGGCTGGTGCCGGGAGCTGGAGTCCTCTAGATGTCACCAGTGCCACGGGCTGGCTGTGCCTGGTGCTCGGTACCACATCCTCCAAGTGTCCACCAAGAACAAAGGCAGAGCTGCTGCTTGGCGATGGCCAGCTTTAGTGCCGTCTGGAAGCTGCTAATGAGGCCCCAGTGTATTAACACCAGCCTCATTAAAACTTTTTAAAAAGAGAACAAAATCGCTTCATTTCTTTTTCACCGTTTCGGCTGTTATTTCACTCTGTGCTTTCACACATCTGGTGTCTCAACAATCCAGGTGTCTGCCTGTTCTTCCTCCTTAATAATGCTGCAGTGCTCAGGTGCAGACACAAAATGGGAGGGACCAGGAATTTATCACCTTTTCTCTTCTGGAAACAACAGGAAAAAATCTTGGAAAACACAGTATTCCTTCTCATCCTCCTTGCATGCTGTATTTTTGCTGTTACTTTACTGTCATATTTTTCAACTTCCTAACGGTTTCTGTAGAATAAGGATTGACTCTTTGCCTGGACAGAGCCAAAACACATCAGGTTGGAGTGTCCAAGGAAAAGATTCGTGTTTGTTAGGACAGACGGAGCACTGCCCTTCACCCAGGAGGGTCCTTCTGTGCCGAGCTGGAGACCTGCAGCCTCCACTGAACCAAATGGAAAGGCCCAGGAGCAAGAGAGAACAGCGGTGTCAAGGGAAAAAAAAACCTCGAAGCCTCTCACTCATAAAGCCCTCCTGGAAGTGCAAAGCATTCATGATTCCCCTTGCTATTATTACTACTGAAAAAAATACAAGAGAATGGAACGAACAATGAAGGCAAGGAAGTCTTTTCGTGTTAAGAAATGGTTTCATGTTGCAAAAAAGACACCTTTGCTTCCGTGATACAAGATACATTGGTTTCTCTTCCCTTTAGAAATGTGCTTTTCCATATCTCAAGTAGTTTTTCCCTGGACAGCAAAGGGAGTTTTGATGAGCTTTATTAATTTTTGCTGAGGACATCTGTGCCCCCATTATGAAATAGCTCTTCCTGCAGTCAGCACCAGCCAGTCCGTGGTCTTTCCAACAAGATTTTAGGTGCAGAATGCAAAGTTAACTATCATTCAGCCTTCAGATGGACTGAATTAAATTCCACTGAGAGCAGCAATAACCTGGAGCTGGAACAGAGAAACAGGTGAGTGTGTGGAGCCTGCAGAGTGTCGTTCCTTAACTAACTCCCTCACGCTGGGGACTTCAGAAGGACTCGTTCCTCTGCAGGACTGACACTCCGCGGAGACAAACTCCCTTTGGACAGACTGTGTAATTAAGGCACAGTCCCTGGATGAATTCCTGTTCCAGTGTGGGAGCAGCAGGCAGCTGCCCGGGGCTGGGGGAAGCCCTGGGAGCTGGTGTGTCCCAGGGCACAGCCTGACCACCTGCATTGCTTCAAGTGAACGTTTCCATCCACGTGCCCAGGGCTGCAATCATGTTCCAGCATTCTGACTGCACTCTGGATGGGAGCTCTGCTTCACACTGTGATTAATTCCCTTTAAAGCTAACAGTAACATAAAAAGAGGCTACACACAAGTACCAGCCTCCAACCAGCTTGTAATTGCTCTTTTGGCAAATAATCGTAAAGCGCTCTGTGTTTTCAGAACTGCAAAGTTCATTCACAGATCCATTTGGCAACAGAAATCACAGACCCAGCATACACTCTCTGTTGGATTATCTACTACAAAATCCTTAGCCAAAGATTAAGAGGACAATTCACAGATGCATTTCAGCTTTCACAGTTTAAGTAGCAAATGGCTTCAGTAAATAATTAATAGGACAGAAAGAAGATTTGCTGAGTGAGGCAACAGGACCAACACTACCAGATCAGCTTGGTTTGTTCTGCCTTGCTGGCGAATCCTGCCCTGAGTATCACTAAGGATACAAACCAGAAGTCTTGTGCTGATGGACCTCTGCTGTCCCCAGTCTGCAGCCTCCTTTGCTCGGAGCTGGGTGCAGGATGAGTGGGTGGAAATTGGGAACATTTAACGCTGTAGCTATTCCTCAAAAACGTTTGAGGTAATATCGGTGGGTAATGCAGGCAGCTGCCTCTGTGATGCTTGCATTGCTACTTAGAATATTCTTTGAAGTCTCTTCACTTGGCCTAGTAAGCATTTAAGGATACATTGCATAGAGACTGTGCGCATTCATCTTAAGAACTAGACTTTTGAGCATTAATTTAAAAAAACAACCAAGTTTTTTGTTTGTTTGTTTGTTGTCAATGTGAAGAACATTTCTGCTCTCACTAGTTATTTGTATCAGGAAAGAAACCGAGCAGAGAAACTCTAATTTAGAAAGAATTATCCTGCAGCCGCATTTCAAAGTACTTGTTCAGCAGTAAAGAGTCTGGATTAAAGTGAAACATAAGGGATCAATAGTTCCCATTTCAGAGAAAATGAGGATTATTGGACAGAAAGCAAATCGTGGCCTTTGGTTTGATGATTGGAAATGTATACAGTAAATGTACCTGCAAAGCAATCGATGAACACAGTTGGTGCTTTCCATCTGGGAACTGAAGGGAACAGGAAACAGCTCCCTGTGAGCTTCTTCCCCCTTTCTGAAGCAATGAGAACAATCACTGCTGGCACAGGGACACTCCTCGCACTTCACCCTCCCCAGCAGTTGAATTTATTTTCTCATGAATGATTTTTTCTTACTTATAAAATATGCATGGTTTAAATTTTAGTCTATTATATATAACTTCATTTATCCTGCTGAAACTTCAGCATTCTTACAGTTCTTGTACATGAGTGCAGCTTAGCATGGGAGGCTCTCCTGGAAAAGAAGGATAACTTTTCCCGTTGTTCTATTACAAAAAGGTTTTTACTTTACTTACTTTGAATTCTATAAGCTGAGTTTTTAATAACTGATATGAACTTGCTTTCCTGTGTTTATTATTTTTGGAAACTTGTTTTGAAGAACAGTCTGTACAATATACCCTTGGTTATTCTTTACCCTTCAAGAAAATACTGACTTAGTAAACTCTACGTGAAACAACTGGACAACATGAATATATGACCTAATTTATGAGAGTTGCTTTTTTTGGCACAACTTACCCCTCATTTAAAGTAGCCCCCTGTAACTGCATTATTAGCTTGGCAATGCCCACTGCAATGAAGAGGCAGCTGAAATCTGTGCTTCTCCATCCCATTAACCATCCCAGCTTTACAGCCCCACACCTCGGAAGAATAAATTGGCAACAAAAAATCGTTGACTTGCAAAACACGCCAGTTCTTCTTTTCTTTTTTCTTTTCAAGTGGTCAGCTTTGTATCTGAAGAAACAAAATCAGTATTTCAGGGTATTTCCATGTGCTATAGATTAATTTAAAATAGAGATTTTTTGCATCAAAGGTTATTAACTGAGTTCTACTTTCATTGGTTATGCAATAACTGCTCTGATTTCAATAAAAGATGTTTTACATTCGGGCAGAAGAAAAATCAGGAAAATGTGCTTCTCTGTACTTTAATAAACAAACCAATCCCTCTCTCTCATTATCCAAAAGTCAAAGTTTGCCCGAAGCTTCTTGTTAATAGATTTTATTTACATTCATATCAACCTCTTGCTACCTCCAAACCTTTCACCTCTTATTATCAGAGCATTTTCCCTTCAAAATGCACCAGCAACCCACATTCCCAGTTTGCCTTCAAACTGCAGGGTAAGGGTCTAGGACATTCCAATTACAACAATTTTCAAAAAGAGATAAAACGTTGCAGTCACAATCAAAACTAAGCAGTAGAGGAGTCAAGTTCATGCTCAAGGCTGTCTCACAGAGGCACAGCAGAGCTCGTGGAATGATGGAGAGATGGCTTTGAATTAAAATACCTCGTTCCCAATATCAGCAGTATTGCCAAACAAATGTGGGATTTCTGTTAATTCCATCATTATTCTCTAATAATTAGTGTCCCCTCTCATTTCAGAGCTCCATCACCCCACACAATGCCCTTTGTTTCCCATCTCAACTTCCTTGGTTGTCCCACGGTTCCCCAGACCCCAGCAAAAGGGGATGGTTCTGTCCAGCTCCTGCACAGCTTCTCCTGCCTCACGATCCAAGGGGCATTCCACATCTGCTGCCCAGGGGGAAGGGCGTTTTTGTTTGATTCACTGGGCTACAGTCGGGAAGATTGGTTTTGTGATGTTGGGGTTGGAAGGTGGGGTACCAAAGCAAGGCTCTGCTCCTGGAATGGAGTACAAATGAGGTGTATTAGACACGTTAAACCATATCCAGTATTGGTGAAAAGGAAAAGAAAAAAGAGAAGAAAAAAGAGAAGAGAAGAGAAGAGAAGAGAAGAGAAGAGAAGAGAAGAGAAGAGAAGAGAAGAGAAGAGAAGAGAAGAGAAGNGAAAAGAAAAGAAAAGAAAAGAAAAGAAAAGAAAAGAAAAGAAAAGAAAAGAAAAGAAAAGAAAAGAAAAGAAAAGAAAAGAAAAGAAAAGAAAAGAAAAGAAAAGAAAAGAAAAGAAAAGAAAAGAAAAGAAAAGAAAAGAAAAGAAAAGAAAAGAAAAAAGAAGAGAAAAGAAAAGAAAGTATCAAATTGCACCATCTATTAGGTTATCTGATCCTTTATCTCATTTATAACACAAGGACTGATTAAGTCTTTCCTTGGAAGAGAGAATAAATGCTTTACTGGAGCACCTTTATTGCACATTTGGTTACTCTCATGCAATTTGCTGTGGTTTAAATCACAAGGGTGCTTTTGTTATTACTCCTGTGCATTGCTGCAGTTACATTTCTGGGTGGTACAGGTAAGAGAGATTTCAAGTTAATTATTCAATAGAATAGATGGGAAACGATGAAACTGTACAATTTTTAGCTCTGCTTTCTGCTTGGCAAGCTCAGCAGAGTCAATGCTGGCAGTATCTTCTGCCTACAGATTCCTGATTTTGGGATATTTTGTAGTAGAATCACACTTAAAGGAATTTGAATTAAAAAACCAACAAAAGCAAACCCCCCACAAACCTTCAAAACTGGAAAAGGCCTAAATTCCCAAAATACTGCCTCATTCTAAAGACCAGGAAGAAGAGGAGGAAGAGGGGAACAACAAAGAGGTACATGTCATATTCACTACATGAATTCACACCCCAACACAGTGCAAAAACGGAATTGGGATAAAGTTTGTTCACAGCACACACAAGAGATAAGGAAACAGCGCTGAAGAGAAGGTTTGCTCTGTCTATTTCATCGTGTGGCCTCACTGAGTTTTAGGGTGATGAAGAGCATGCGTGCTCACCTGGTCTGCCATGTCTGTCTAACCTGACTTCACAACACAGTAACCACTAACAGCGTAGTTTTTATAACACTTGCACATAAGTTTAATGTGCACAGAATTTTCCAGTGTGACATCTGCTTTTCTATCGAAATGGGACAATAACAGCGTTTGGAACAGCAAATGAAAGGCACAGGGACTGAATATACAAATTTCATAAACGTGGTGGAAACCATGACCAGAAGGGCCAAGAAACGTCCAAAAGGGCACTGACCCCACGCTCCCTAAAGGACTCTGTCCTACTTCATTCCTTACAGACAGGCCGAAGCAGCCTTCAGGATGCCCATTTGTTTGGTGCAGACACACCACAGTTTTTACTCTGGAGCTGATTAATCCCCGATTTTGCTTTGCACAAGGGAATCAAAAAGGGATAACCTGAAAAAAATCTATGCACTGATATATCCAAAGCTGAGGCATATTGGAATTTAAGTGGCAGAATTTCTTCCCCTGTGTGTTTCTGTTGCCTTGCAGGCATCACAATTGCAGCTGAGCCGCTTTTGTTGTCCTGGTTTGGTCCTGCCTCATTTGATGGCTCGTGACCAGAGGTGTTTATGCCTTGCGTAGTTCCCCATTCCTTCCTGCTTACGGGAACATCCTGCTTGTCCTAAGTTTCTTTGTAGGGCTAAATCTCTCCCCAGAGGAATTCTTCCCTCGAATCACACAATCAGTTCTCATCAGCTTTGGCTTCAAACCACGCTGACTGTCCGGCTCGCTTCTTGGCACAAACGGAGGAATTCCACGTTTTCTCGTTCCCTACTCAGGTGAGCCAGCCTCTCAGAGAAAAGAAAAACTGTGTTTTCATTCTGGTGCTGTATTGCACTCTTCCTCAACATGAAACACGTCAGGAATTATGTGAGGGACAAACCAGAATTACTCGGCACAGGCACTCACACAATCCCTGCAGTTCGGCGCGTTCATTTCAGCCTCTGAGGGCAGGCCACATGCAAAGCCCAACTCTCGTTATTAAATCCTGGGAGCTTGTTCCAGCCCTACCAGTTTATCATAGCCCCAGAATTTGGCTTTGTAGGAGAGGCTGGAGCAGTGAGTGGCCAATGCTGGAGCCTGCACAGGAGAACACTGGTGTTGGGAACAGTTCTCATTTGGTTTGTCCACGGCACCTCAAGGCGGGACGTGGAATCCAGAGGGGATGGTGCTTTATAGCCAAGTGAAACTTTCTTCTTCCTATGCTGACTGATTTAACTGTTGGGGAAAAGAGCCATTTGCTGATACTGAGTAAAAGCGCAGCAATTAGGCTTCACCCCCTTTTTGTGACAGTGCTCAGACCTTCCCATGTGCTGTGCGATGCCCGCACAAAGCAGCTCCTGCCCCCAAAGCCTTTGCAACCGGAACTCCTTGATTTACACCTAGAAAAGCTATGGCCACTGCGACAGACATCCTCTCCAAACTCTGCTGCCTTTTTGACTCGTGTGGTTTGTAAGGTTCTAAATCCCTCTCAGTACCACACCGGGAGAGGTGCTGCTTGTGTACCTCTACAAGTTCTGTGGGAAAAATAAGGTGCAAATGCGGTTTAATTGCAGCTCCTCTATGCATTCACAGTCTGGCTGTTGCTAAGGCAACAAGTGATTGAGAGACATAAGACGGATAAACAAGAATCTCTCCAAAAAGTGACACGCAGTGGGCACAGTGAGGAAACAACACAAGTTGCTCCTGGCGTGGTTCTCTGACCTTGTCTTTAGCAGCACAGTTAAACATGGTGCTAAGCTGAGGCTGGAACCTGTTCCCAAAATGCCCTTAGGACAGTTTTACTAAATATCAGTTGTGCAAACACAAGCACTTGGTTTGTGGACACACGGACCCAGCTCAGCTGGGAGGCTCCACGTGGGCTCTTGCAAACCCCTCAGCCCTGCTTTGCTTTGGTGCTGGAATGGGAACAGACATTTAGGTACCACCTAAAAGCACATGGAATTGAGATGGAAAGGGTTGATGCTCACAGGAGAGACCTTCCAGCCAATCTGGGAGCAACACAGGCTATCGCAAGGACCATACCTGGCTCCTGAAGCAGAAGTTTCTGCTGCCAAGAACGTTCCTCTGTTTCTACCAGTTCAGCTCTCACGGGTTGCTGTTTCAAGCATTGGGGAAGGACAAGGGATGCCATGTAAGGTAGAACACGTTACATATGTTCAGGAGCAGCGACTGCTCTTCAGGACCACCAGTGTCTGCGTTTTCACCCTCAGTTGCTAAGTGACCGTGTTTAAGGCAAGATAAGTCACCTGCTCTAGGGGCGTCAGCAGCCACAGGGAGGGATAATTATAGAAAAGGTGTCAAGTCAGTCAGCGATAGCATCATGCCCAACAGATTTGTTTTCTTCTTCTTACAGGAGGGGACAAACCACATAATCTTCTTTTGGAAATCCTTGGCCCTCTGCTTAAGGGAACATTAGTTAAAAACAGGAGATATTTCTGTGCTGCCACATTGCCAATTCCCAGCTTCAATGGCAGCGCGGTGGCCTTTGGAATAAATGCACTGTGCTCTTCTGGCCCTGTGGGGCCCAGCATCAGGGAAGCAGGAAAACCAAACCCAGAGTGTCCATTAGCACAGATTTTCAGGGGGAGGAAAACCCATCACTCCTGTATTGAATTTTGTTGGGGAAAAGAAAAAAGAAAGGTTTTGTCAGCTTCAGTTTCATTTACATCACTGTGGCAGCCTGGACTCCTGGTGATCCACACCCTGGTGCCAAGGGCTGTTTGACCCTACCTGGAGACAGGAGCCTGATTTTAAGCACAGAGAGGCTGCTGGAGCAATGTCACAGGAGGGCCAAGCAGTACCAAGCTCTGCTGCCTGTCAGGCTGTGGTGTTCACCAGGAGAAGGAGAGCCTTGCCATGTGAGCAGAGTTTGCTTTGAGTGGTTGTTGGGGTTTGTTTTTTTTCCACTAACATTCATCCTTCTATTTTTGTTTGGACCTCTCTGTTAAAGAGAGCTGGAATGTATTTGCCAGTTGGCTAGAAATCATTGCAATGGCTTCTGGTTCAGTTAGTACGCTGAATAATCCATTAACCTGCATGGGATAAACAGCGTGTAAAAGGTTCTTAAATCAAAAATCCTGTTTAGATATTTGTGACAGCCAGTGGAGAGGAGATGTACAAAGCAAATGGTGAGAGGAGCCCCAGCAAGGGCATGCAAACAGCCCTGCCAGCCTCAGGTCACCCAGGCTATCCCAACACAAGGCACGTTTTGATTCCACAGTGAAGCCTTTCCCAGTGCCTCTGGAGGTGAACAAGGATTGATCAAACATTTTGTGTTATCTGCAGCAGAATCTCACAGATGTTTCCTGGCAGAAACCTTAAGCAGAACACCAAATGTTTCAACATCGCATACAAAGCTGGTGCAGAGCCAGCCCTTTACGGTGCTGCTTTGTGTTTGCCTATAGTGTTGCATGCGCCTGTCAAATCCGCTTCCTGTTTTGGATATGAGATCTGGGGATGGAGAGCTTCCAGCTGCTGGCCAGGTCCAAAGTAAGCTGTGCTCTGCAAAAATAAAAACAATAATATCAGAAGAAGTATTAATACTCGGATGAATAATTGTCTCTCTATTATTTCCTGACTTGCAAGCTTACATGTGTTCCTAGGAGGGGGGCAATTTTAAAAGGCATGTGCTCAATTCCTGCTGGCCAAAGAGGTTAAAGTCTGTTGCTCTCACAGCCTTTATATCTTGCACATCAAAGTGATATCCAGCATACACATACATACCCCAAACACACTTTTAAGGACCATCCTCATCCCTTTGGATATTCACACAATGGGATTTGGATTAGGTGTGTGGGCTTGCCCACTGCTAAGTCTGCTGAAGACAAAGGAAATGCTATTTTGCTATCGTGGAAGGATTTCAGACAGATGGGAAGAGCGGTGAAGTGTTACGAAATTGCTTGTGAGAGATGATTCAGGAGGAAGAACACTGGTGGGATACCCAGCCTCAGGAGAAAGAATGTGACAGCCAGATGGAAAAGAAAGTTGTGTGTGAGTGTGGATGCCCATAACAAACAAAAGGCTGGTATTTTGAACACCAGGCCTACAGCCAGTGTCTCCTTGGCTTTAGTTGAACCTTACGTCTTCAGGAAAAGTATTTCCCAATTTGCAATTTGGATTTATTTGTTAGGGCTGGTCCGACAGGAAATTAAAGAAAAAAAAAGTAAAATACAATAGAATAAAATAAAGGTATTTGACTAGTTGAAAACAAAGTTTAGACTAAAAAAAAAAAAGTTAACATTTCTCATTTCTTAAGTAATTTCTAAATCAAATCTGAGTTTTCTGGTCATTTCTATAACACTGAAGTTACAGGTTTATGTCATGAGGACAGCGTTTGTAAGACACTGAATTCAGATAAAGCTCACACCTAATTTAGAGCAGTCATTGCCTTAACTTTGTTTTCAGCCAGTTGGGCGAAATTAATCAAAATAAGACAGAAGAAATGGGAGAATTTGAAGCAAACCAAAAGCCCACTGGAGAAGAGCAGCATGTCCAAGCCGCAGGTGAAGCAGCTGCACCACGTTGTGTCTGTCCCTGCTCTCTCCTCGGGCTCTGCAGCAAATGATGGCAAAAAGAGCCGGTGGCGGCCCCGGCTGAGCCACACCTCAGGGCAGGGAGAAGCCAAGGAGGCGTTCCCAGTAGGAAAGATGCTGTGGGGAAGTGGAAACAGCCCACCAGGATGGAGAAGTGTCTCCACTGGCAGCCAGGACCTGCAGCAGTGAAACTCTGCCCTCCGGGAGCTGCACGCAGAGCTGTCCTCGCCCGAGGGGACAGAGTGTATTTTAGCCAGACAGCTGCAATTTTCCACTCTGTCCCTCCCAAACACACTTCAGTGTACATGGAAAATTATTTTCTTCCCAGATGTTCCTCCTTCTTAGAGCTCAGGAGCTGCCTTCAACTCTATGAGCACCACATTAAAAACACTAATAAAGAGACTGAAAACATCAACTTGTGGTCCATTATGCTATGGTTAACTGGTACTAAGAAACTAAACAGTTTCCTCAGATTTTTGCCTTTCTAAATCATCCACAAAGCTCTGAACTCCCCTGATTTTTTGATTGTTTTAGTGATTTGAGCTGCTGGTTACCACCTCTTTAAGGCTGAGCAGGAAGAGGAGGATTCAGGGCACACAGGAAAGCACAGGTGAAATGTTTCCCTCTGGGGAAACCTGCTGTTGCCTGTGCCTAAAATGATCATTGTCTATTAATTTTTCTTTTCTGATAGGTCCAGAGATGTTAAAAATCACACATTTTTGCCACAGTGCTGAAGGATCAAATGGAGCTGAAGCAGCAGAAAAGATGGGAGCCAGACAGCATCGAGGGTGAGATGTCAGGGATGGGTCCCTCACCTGCTCCCTCTGCTGTGATTCCCAGCCTGGAGAACAATTCATTAGTGGCTGACCACGTCTCCAGCAGTCCAGGAGGGAAGAAGCAGACAGGATATTAAATAAAGTTCTCATTATGCTCACTTGCCAGTGATCTCTTTCTGAACAGGCAATAAAAACCTCAATGCCAACCCACCCAGTGCAAAAAACATCTAAAAAAAAAATAAATGTAATAAGACTTAATAGTTCTAGTTTTTTTAAGGATTTGAATCATGTGTGGACTAAAAGGATGGTGTCAGGTGTCCCAAATCAGCACAGAGTTGTTGGTCCCAGGGGTGCGTTGTGTGTCTGCCCTCGGAGAACAGCCCCTGCCAGGGCTCTGCTCGTGTCACGCTCAGGGACTGATGCACATTTTCACACTGTGCATCATCTCTGTGGCCTTTTACAGAAAATTAAACTTCTGACAAAGTGATCTGGCAACGGCTTGGTGCCCTGTGCGATGGGCAAGTGTAAACACACCCTGGTCATCCAGAGGGGTTACAGAGTGGGTGCAATTTTGATGATTTAACTCACATTATCCTTTTAGTGCCCATAAATCAGCCTGAGTATCCCAGACTGGGATTATCAGTGACTGAGTCAGCGAAAGCTTTTAGAAAAGCCTTGGTTACTCTTACCCCCTCACACCTGCGGTTGTTAAAAAGTTCCATTATCCCGTACCCTGCTCTGATTTATTTATTCATCTGAGTTAAAAATGCGCTTTAGCAATCTCACACCCTTGTTCCTAGAAAACAGAAATGATTCATTTGAACTCTTATTTTTCCTCTTGCCCCCGTGGTTCAGGGTATTTCATGACAGTGAACTGGAGGAGTCAGAGAGGTTTTCTCTGTCTGCCTTGTGCTTTGCTTTGTGGTGTCCAAGCCAGAAAGACTTTCTATTCCGTGATCATTCTGAATCCCAGGAATTTCTGCTTCAGTTCTTGCTTTGGGTCTGCCCATTATTCTTTTTTTGTCCCAAGGCCAACAAAATCCTTCTGGATGACAGATTATTTATCCACAGGTATGTTTTTCTTGCTACTGATGAAGTTTTTCTTAGTATTGAAGTGAGTAACTTTGCAAACAAGACATTTTTAAAGTACAATGAATGTCCTTCAGCCCAATGTTAGAGTGGATTAGCAAGAATATAAGACTTGAAACATTTTGTTCATGAACTGTAGACAATTCATGGACTTGGAATTGAGAACTAAATTGAGTAAAAAGAAAAAAAAAAATATTTATTCATCCTAAAGTTTCACTGGCTTTCAAAGCAAGATTTGCTTCCAGAGCTTCAAGCCATTAAGAATGTCTGTTGGAACCATCCCCTATACTTAAAAAGTCTGTAGATTCCTCTGAGAGTAATTATAGCCCGAAATTCCAGCTAATTTGGTTTCTTCCTCCCTTCCAGATAACAGTAGCTGTCAAATATTTTCACAGATTGGATTTTTTCCCTGTACCACTAAATTACATTGTGCCTTCAATCATTTGTTCTGCCAGATATTGTAGGGATTGAGGGTGCCTTGCTCTGTGCACTTTGATCTCATCTGTTGCTGCTTCGTTGCTGCACAGCTTAATCCTGAAGGTAAATTTCCATTCTTGCAGAGAGGAATCTTTTCCCCTCCAACTGTGATACATGTTCGCAGTTAAATTAAGTGCTGCTGAATGTATTTTGTCTTAATTTTTGTTATAAATCCAAAATTTAATTGTTTTTCACTTTAAGGAATACAACTCAGCATCCAGCCTTGGATTTGGAGGTTTCCCTCAGCTTTGGAAAAGGCCCAATGCCACAGCTCAGGACCATTGTCCTGCTTCTCCTGCCACTCCACACAGAGGCCGGAGTGAGAGAGACACTTCATTCCCTTCAGCAAGGGCTTTGCTCCACCACTGAGAGGTGATGGGACTTCCCTCCGATCAGCTGGAGCAAGTCCAGAGGAGGCCATAAAGATGCTCAGAGGGCTGGAGCTGCCCCATCCTTGGAAGCATCCAAGACCAGGCTGGCCAGGGCCAGGAGCAACCTGGGATGGTGGGAGGTGTCCCTGCCCATGGCAGGAGGTTTGGAACCAGACAGTCTTTAAAGTCTTTTCCAACCCAAACCATTCCATGATTCCCCCTTCCTTCACGGAGGACTGGTCCAATCCTAAATAACTCCTCCACGAGTGTTTCAGACCCGTGGTCTCATTGCTGGCAGCCTCCCCTACACTAAATTCTCTCTGGTGCCTGGAACAGCTGCTTATTCCTCCAGCTCGGGCCTTTGAGATGTAAATAGTGTAATCCGACTTCAAGAGGCAAGGAAATATTAGCAGAATTTAATGTAAATATTGTATAAATCATCCCAAAATAGCACGGCCATGGGATCAGCCAAAGACACTAACTGAAAGTTAAACAGACTAAGTAAATATAGACTAAATATATTCCCCTCCTGGAATTGCCACTGGAATGGATCCAGACAGGAAATAGGTTAAAATGCAGTCTTGTGGCAGTGATATTAAAAAGCCATTGGCCCGCTTGGTGACATTTATAATGAATTTTATGTACTCCATACATTTTTAATACACGCTGAGTTAAATATTATCAAATCTATAAAAAGATTATGGAAAAAATGTCTGGTTTCATATGGGTGGACGCTGCCTGGAACTCTCTCTGTGGGTTTTGTGTAAGAGAAGTGTTTGAAAGAAAACATGAAAGGGTAAAATTAAAATCCCTGTACAGCAGTTTTGGAAAACTATTGCTTGCCCGTCCAGAGCCCAGGAGACTTCACATACCAAGGCAACAGAATTTCCAAGACACAAACCGCAGTGGGCAGTGAGGAGTGAGATGTATTAATTCCATCCCTTACATGTGCAAATGGAGAAAAATCAATTTAATTTCCTAGTGAGCCTTTGTGCAGCTTCTGTGTCAGTGCAGCGTGAGTATCAAAGGGTCCTTTTCCAGTATGGGTGCTTTTCCAGCTGGAGCAAACATGGTAAGCAGCAGCGTTGTGCACAGGTAACTAGAAAATAAAACATACCCTGAACTCAGCTAGAACAAACCTAGAATACAGGTGCTTGTCTTGATGTCCCAAAGACTCTTTTCCAAAAATCTACTGTGTCCAAAAGCCCGTCCACATGACAAACAGGACGGGATTTCTGTGCCTCCTGCTCTCACACTGGTCCCAGGGACAGCAGTGGGTGTTGATCCCTGCACACCCAGCTCCACACTCAGCTCCCCAGCAGGATCCGAACCAGAGGCTACAGGTTAAGTCCAGCAGGCCCAAAGGGAACGTAAACCTCTACTGCACCTTCCCAGGGTCAGAACTGCGCAGCAAAAGTTAATCCCTAAGTGTTGCTTTGCCCAAGTCCATCTTTCTGGAGCACCAGGTAAAACTCTGGTGATGTGTCTGTTGCCGGTTCCCAGTTCAGACAGCACCTGGTAGTGCCAGGATGTGATAAAACGCAACTGGTGGCTAAATTTCCTCCGGGCAAAACACAATAAAGCCAGGAAAGGCCTTTCCTGCAGTAAGGTTTGCAAGTTGAACACATCACAGACAGGTTTTTCCCTGACTGAGCACCAACTTGTCTCCACTTTAACAAGCAAAGCAGCAGATCAGCCTTGTCTTCCCAAGTCTGCCACCCAGTTCATAGCAAACTGCTGCCCAGAGGATGCTGCTGTCACAAGATAAAGAGCAGGGATGGTCTGGACCACGGCAGAGACATTTCTTAATTCCCCTGCTGCCTGTGTCAGCTTCCCCTGGGCCATCCTTGGGTGACAGCAGCACAGCTCTGAGAAGGAAGCGAGATCTCCTGAAAGGGTGCGTTAGCTGGTGGTTGCCAATCTCCTCTTAAAGGTGCTGGGCCCTCAGCTGCAGGAATTTGAATTCTAAGACTTACAAACCAACCCAGAGGCACCTCCTTGGCTCTGTGACCCTGCTCCGCATCCTGTGCGTGCTCAGGAGGCAGCTGAGGAGGGGGAGGATACCTGGGTCCCTGGAGTTTGGGGGTCCCCAAGTTCAGTTCTTTACTTTGACACTGAGGTGACCTTCAGCACCTTTGAGAGGTTGGTCCAGGGCTCCCCATAGCGAGGAGGATCCAGGGCACAGCAGTTTTACAAAGCTCTGCAGGTGCTCCCTGGCCAGTGTGGGAGTGTTTGTGTTTAAAGTTGCTTAAGTGGTGCCAGAATACACTTCAAGTGCAGTCCCCTAAACCCAGAGGTCAGCCTCTGGTGTCTGGAAGGGTTTCCTGTAAATAACTGCTGCTCTTTCCCACAGAAGGGCCTGGCAGTGATGGTGGGACACGCTTGGGGCGGCTTCTGGAACCTGCTCACCCCAGGGATCAGCAGCAGTGGCAGCTGCAGGGACAAATTCCAGCTCTGCTGCTCAACATGGTCCTATTTCTTATCTTGGTAATGACACCACATATTAATTTCTGTATCTCTGCTATTTGACACGAGTTTTGGGATCTCCCCTTTTGCAGATTGCTTCCAGGTCTCACACCAGAATACTTCAGGACAAACACAGGAGTTAAAATTGCCCAGCACCCAGAAGCAGGTGAGTAAACTAAAGGAACTAAAATTCTACTCGTCAGGGGTTAAGAAACACTGAGCTTAATGGGAATGATCCCAGTGCAAACTCTGGGAAACACAGAGGGAAGAGAATCACTTACTTGGCAAATACAGCTCACAAATCACTGTCTTGTATAGGTCCAAAGCTTGTGCTCTAGAGAATAGACCTTTTGTCAAAACAGGAGGAAATAATAACGTACATGAGGAATAGCAAGAGATTTTATTACAGATCTGAAAGAAAGAGCCTTGATTTTTATTTTGTATCTCTGATACGGAATTTTTTATTATTAGGTGTTGAATTAATTTATTTTACTGTCCTTTAGCAAACTTAAGCTGGTTTTCAGTTTTTGATTTCCCAAACATCCCATTTTCTTTTCAGGTGTTTCTTAATAGATTGTTTTAATATGAGGTACTTAATTTTAAAAAATGGCTTCTATTAAGTGCCTTCCAAACTAAATCCAGCAGAATTATATGCCTTGAGACACAGCAAAATTGAAAAATATGATAATCAGCCATCAAAACCAAACTTCTCTGTTATCATTCAGTGAATAACATCAGAACTGAGCCTCATGCCACAAAGCCACAGGCTGCCTTTCATGTAAAAATCTGGCAAAACACTACATTTCAAAATTAGAATTGATTAATTTGAAGAATGCTTCTACAAGATGAAGAGTGAAGACGATCTCAGAGCACTGAATTTAGAACATGTTGCTATTTGCTTCAATGCTCAGACTGAGTGTGCAATAAAAAGAACTTCATCAACACATTTAATAAAAAGAACTTCATCAACACATTTCCCACGGCAGTTTTTGGTACCAGGTAGGGCTTCATACCAACTGTCTAGAATGACCAAAGGCAGAACTCATTTAGATACAGATTTTGTTAAACCATGCCAGAACAGCAAGGAAGAAATAATTACAGGAAGTAATGAAGTTCTGGGCTTGGGTTTTTTCTTTCAGTTACATTTTGTCTATCAAACAGGGCCACACAATCAGAATGAAACACATTCCTTCTCTCTTCTGCATTAAGCTTCCATGAAGTCTTTAATCAGAGACTCTTGTGCAGCTCATTGTTGGAAGTCCAGCTAAAACCAACACCAGTTCTCCAGAGATCTCTCAGCAGGGAAAGGGACAATCCCTCACGGCTCAGCCTGGCTTGATCTGCAAAGCAGCCGAGGGAATGCTGGGGGGGACTTTTCACCATTGACACTGCTGGAGCCAGGAAATGATTCCAAAGGCTGCTGCCGGAGCCACAGGGCAGGGACTTGGTGTCTCTGTTCCCAGCCCTGCCATGACATAAACTGGGACCAGTCACTTCCCGTGGGTGTCCCAGCCAGACCAGTGCCTGGAAGCTCCTTGTGACTTGTACTGAGCATCCCTGACTGCTGCTGAATCAAACAAATGAAGAGAATCACAAAGTTCTCCACAACTGCCCCAAACCACTCAGGGCAAGCTGTTCCTCTCTCAGCTCTGAGTGCTGGGAAATGGAATGTGGACTGGGTAATGATGTACACAAAGTTTTGGAGCACTCAGTGTTCTCAGAAATGTAAATAACACCACAAAACACCACATGGGATATGTAAGCTTCTTTAATAATAATAATAAATTTATTAAGTGGCAAGAAGCCACTCTGCTTTGTAAACCGATTTTACTCAATCACAGTCCCTCTATTGTTTTCCTCATTTAACATGAATACATTCTGTAATTTGTATGTGAAACAATTACACAGAGATATGTTCTGAACCCTTCTTGCTGATTTTACTGGTCAGAAGAACATTAAAACATGCGGAAACAGCACCTTATTAGATCTATAGGCCTTTTCTCATTACATCTCCTTTGCTGCTAAGCTAAATTTTCTCTGAATAAGCCAAGTCTACACAGTTTTTTTTTTTTTCCTTTGTCCTGTGTTCTGAGATGTAGTGGGGCCTGCAGAAATGTCTGATAAAACCTCACATATAATAAGTAATTCAGAAGGCTTTGTAAGCAATAGCTGCAGTTGCTTCTTCAGACTAGAGAGAGCTTCTCATGCATTAATGCACTTGGTTAGGTTTTGTGAGGAGCTCAGAGGAGGACATGGCCTCTTCCTGATATAGTTAGTTGAGCCTGGACTCTGCACCACTGATATTGTTCAGCAACTGTGTGCACCAATAATTTAAAAAAACAAACAAACAAACAAACAAACAAACCAAACAATACATCAGGCTGTTTTTATCAGAAACAAGTAATAAATCTTATCATGATAGTAAAAATAAAAAAATGGCAATTTCTGACGTGTGACGTTTTCATTGCTTGAGAACAGATCAGTGCAAAGTGAGGTAACCCCACACCCCTGAGGGCTGGGGCCGCGTCAAACCAGGCGCCGTCTCTTGGAGTCCCTCTCCATCTCCTCAGGGGGAGAGTCTCCATTGCACCCAAGAGGAGACACCAGGTTTAGCAAAGGATCTTCAGAGGCCCCTCCAAACAGGGACAGCAACAAAGCCACGCCATAGCCAGTAGCTCGTTCACCCTGGAACAAAACCAAAACCACACAGTTCACACTTCAGATGTAGGATTTGAATTAGTTTTAATTTAGCTGCTCACTCAATGAGAGCTGTGGTGGTCAACAGCCACAGCCAATCCCTGCTCTGTGCTGCTGTGTCCTCACTGCCACTGGAATCTGGCCCAGCTGGATTAAACCAACACATGAGAACAGAGCTCCCACTGACTTGTGGGTGGATGGAGGCCAGCATTTTTCAGGGCAGGGGATCTCCCACCCAGCCTGAGCACGGATTTAGAGTATGAGCTGAATAAACTGTGTTTAAA
>VZRN01003130.1:483747-495428 GCA_013397935.1 Dasyornis broadbenti | reverse complement strand
AAAAAAAAAAAAAAAGGCAGGTGGAGTGAATCGGCTTGATTTTTAGGAAAAAAAGGAATATACACAAGTTCCACCAAAGGGAGGAAAGGAAATCCCCAAGAGGGATCATGTTTTTGGAAGGACAATCAACTCTGGTCAATCATCTTAAAACAGTATGGGTGAAAATGGAAGGCTGGGATTACTGCCAGGAACAGAAAGCAGGCAAGTTGTCAATGCTTCCAATGATAAAGATGTCACTGATTAAAGTGACTGTTAGAATATTTTAAAACCAAAACGAAAAATACGAACAGAGGAAACTACCAAACCAAGAAACTCACAACACAGACAAGGCAGTGCTTTTCTAAAGGATCCTTCTCCACCTATTTCTGTCACTCTGAACTGGATGGACACAATCCAGAGCACCTGCAGGCACCAGCAGGTGTGTTTCCCCAGCCTGTGTGCTCAGGGAGGGGCAGGAACACTCACGGCGTGCACAGGAGCAGCGATGTCTATGTGCACCCACACCCCAGGCCAGTCGAAGCCGATGTGAGAGGCAATGAAGAGCCCAGCACAGGAGCTTGGGGTATTGTCTCGGTCCTGTAGGAGCAATTAAAATAGAGTTGGTCTTGCAAGGAAAGAAAATGTCAATGGTTTATGCTGCCTACAGGAAAGACAGTTACGTAAATCTCGTTCAAAGATTAATGAATGGCCCTAAAACAGCCTTACAAACCAGCTTCACTATAAATCCTTGACTTAGTCCCTGGTGTGGTCCTGCTCAATTCCTCTTCTGCCTACACTCCTTTCTGCAGTGTTTTTGGAACCTCACTGCACACCAGAGCTCTCAAATGCAGCAAAAGCTGCTGCAGCAATTCTGAGGCCTCCATCCTCAACTTCCTGGTTTCGGCATTCCCAGCTACTGTCTCTGCTGGTGATGCAAGACCTGAGGAATGCCCATCCTGACTTCCTGAAAGATCTCCATCCAGGAATTCAGCATTCATTTAGGGCCATGTTTAAAAGGCAAGCAGCCCAAAGATAGCTTTGCAGCAGGTCACCCTGTTTAAAACTGACACTGAATACAGCTTGCAAAGCCCCAGGTGAAAGACCCTGAAGACCAGCACAATATGGCCCACTTCTAAAAGGTTACAGCCCCCATGAAGAGCTTTCAGCCAGCTATCAGCAGGCCAGCTCATTGTTTAGAAAACACATGGTTTAATGTAACAGAGAAATTTGAAAGAAAAAATAAATCTTACTGCTACAGAGTTCTTCATATCAGCTACAGCAGAGGTAAATTCACTGAAGTGGAGCTCAGGGCAGTACACCAGAGGATGGACCAAGTCTCCACAGTTCCTGCCAGCTTTAACACAAGCCTTCTCCCACTCTTCATTATTGGTGAGGACAGCAGCATGGTATTTTCCTGTAGCAATTCCCTGGTGAGGTAAAGGACAAAATCAGGAAGAAGTCACCTTCCACCACTGCTCACCAACAGAACTTTCCAAAATCAGGAACAGATGTCAGAAAATAATGGTGTTAAATTTGTGCCTGTGTGCCATTCTGTGTGTGACTTAAAATGAAAGCCATTTCATGGATGAGAAAATCCTGATCACTATTAACAAATCAGTTCTGGTAATTATAAATTGAATTGCAAATACGGAGTACTGGCCTGCTTGCATTAGCTATTAATGTCATCAGAACACCATTTTTAATTTAAGTATGCAAAAGCAAAAAGTTGCATAAAGAATAGAAAAGAAACTCAATTATAAATGTAAGACTGTTGTACCTGAGCTCCAGTAAGAGTGGCCATATCCAGAATGATATCAGCTCCAAGGTCTTTGCAGGCGTAAGCGACTCCATCAGCCAGGATCAGGCGACCTTCTGCATCAGTGTTATTGATTTCCACAGTTCTGGAGGAAGAGGGGGCATTTCAGACAGGAGTGCTTCAGGCTGGAAGTTAGGACTCACCTGTCTGGACTAGAATACTTTAGAGAGCAGCCTCCAACCTCACGTGCTTTTCTTATTCGACCCTGCAAGCCTGTAGGGCTGCTTTGCCCAGCTCCAAGCACCCAGACAGAGCACACAAAGAAAAGGGATGACAGTACTGCCCTCATGGCAGGCTCTACTTGTTGGGCCTGTGTGATGCCTTGCTGGGGTTCTACAAATTACTGCCAAAAAGGTAATATCTCTCCTTATCAGAGATTCTGATCCAGTGGTCGCTGTCTTTGCTTCTTTGCTACACAATGCAGCTACAGATGAACACAGAAAACTGGCTGTACTACAAAAAATACCTAAATGGGAGTGCTTTACAGAAAGTTCAGCTGATGATATACATGAATTTTGATGTGTATTTAAATACCCAACAGGAAACGGAGCACATGTAAAACTCACTACTACGGATGTATGAAATACCATTATCAATATTCAGGGAAGCCGATTTAGGGACAGCTTCACAATCTGCATCGCTCTCAGATAAACAGAAAATGAGGCTTGCTCTGTTTCTGGGAAAAGGATAGATGCAATCTTACTTTCCAGAGTAAAGAACATGAATGTCATCAGGTCGTGTTGCACATGGTCCCACTGCGTTCTCGGCCAGACAAAAAACAGCATGAAGATTGTCCTTAAACCCCTGTAACAATGAGAGGGGAGAAGTGGCTTTTGATTCACATCAAGCAGATTTATTGGGACTGAAATCAGTGAGGGATTAGGACTTCCTGTCAGCAATGCAACAAATTTCACAGGAAACCTGGTGGGGTTTTTGGAAGGGTGGGTGGGTGTTAGTTGGGTGTTTTTTAAATGCATCATTCCTGCTGGGAGGCAAACAGCATTTTTAACCTGTTTTGGTTTTTTTCTTCCCTTAGCCTCCTCCCTTCTGGTATATCTCATAATGTTTTATTTTGGTTTAAAGTCAAGTGCTTATGTGGTTATGGATGATATTTTAAAATGGATGATGATTCTGTTATTTATACAGCAATTGTATTGCGTGGAGGGATTCTAGGAAGAAACAGGGAGACAGCAGCATTTAACAAATAAAAACACAGCTCCTCCTTAACTGGGATAGCTAATCTTGACAACATCAAATTCTGGGGGAAAACCTGGGCCAGTTTTACTCTTAATCTCTTGATAAAAGTCTGTGGCTGAAGAAATCTGGGCTTGCTGAATCAGCTCATGTTCTGAAGTCTAAAGGGCAAGGGCATCAATCAAAACCTTTCAAAATAACAGGCAGCATTTAGAAGGCAGAAAGCAACTGCAGAGTTTCTACTCCAGCTGGTGGGCAAACAGCATTGCTGGGGAGACAACCTTCCATCCATGACCCAGCTATTCACAGCATCTCACTGCACTGCACTGGATTTTTCTCCTCCAAGGGAGACATGTTGTTAATCTACTGTCAAAAAGTGAAAATCTGCTTCCAGTATCAGTTGCCTTTTCCTGAATCTCATTCTTCGTGCAGCTCCTTAAAAGCAGGATTCACTACGCTAATATGCAGGATAACGTTAACAAGAAAGAATTCAAAAATTTAAGTAAATGTTTTTCTCCTTCTCTTTGGAAAGCTCACAATGAAGGAAATGCATCTTTCTAGGAAAAATCACTTGTTTAACTTTGCCACCCAAAGCCTTTTAAAATCATGTTGTGTAACTGTTGAACAGCATGCAGGCAGATATTTAATGAAGATCGCAAATAACCTCTGCCCTGCTTCTCACTGAGCTTTCTATCCAACACACATTTCCCATTTCAGTCTCTGTGACAAAGCAGAGCTCAGTGAAACCTCTTCCACCTTTCTTTTATTCTTAAAAGCATTAAAAAAAGAAAAAAAGTCTTGAAACAGTAACAACAAATTCTTCCCTTCCCACTGTCTCACTGAACACATTTTCTGCAGGGATGTCATTTACAGGTCTTCTCACATGAGACTGTAAAATTAAGGAGTGAGCCCTTTCTTTTGTTTTTACATATAAAGGCATATGAAGATTTCTCCAGGCTCAGTGTCTCCAAACATATCCCTGCCAGTTTATTCACGGCTGCAGTAATTGTGTATGAACTGACAGATTACTTGTGCTCACATCTACTCTGACTGTGAGTGGAACTTCTCTCGGTGCAGACAATACCACACAAAACCACTCTGGAAACAAGGACTGATCACTGAAAGGATGTCCCCCACCCATGGCATTCCCAGAGCCTCCCAAAGCTCCATGAAGTTCTAGCTGTTGACCCTTGCAGACCTCTGATCTGACTTTCTGAAGGATTTAGTTATGCAAGGTAACTGCTCTGCCTGAGATGCAGCTCACAAATCTGTTTTCAATTTTAATTCTCAGCAGATAACTGTGAAGTTTACAATCTTTCCACATCAGACATGCTGTTAGGGCCAAGGCACAGAGCTAGACTATTGAGAAATGGGAATTTGGCACTGATCAGCCCCTGGACGAAGCATCCATCAGATCTATGCATTAATCTGCAGCAGTAAATATTCTTTGAACTTTGGATACTCCTTGGAGGCAATAGCTGCTCTGTCAGCAAGACTCAGTCACTGGATTTGTGGAGAGGGCAGAGTTTTATTGGCAGCAGCTACTTTTCCCGAGTTCATATTGTTAAAGTGCAACAGGAATACTTTTAATTCTTCATATTTCAATACCTGGCTTCTTCTCAGCTCCCCCACTACTTTCTGACCACAGAAACAAACCAAAAAGCAGCTCTTGAGGAGACAAGAGCTGCCATTTCCCCACTAGGTTAATATTAGATCTGGCACAGGATTTGGAATATGGAGACTTCACATCCCAGAGTCACTCATTCCCTTCTTTGCTAAGGTGACAACAGCTGCCCCAAATCCCACAGCTTAAACAAAATCAGCACTGGATAACTCAAGTATAGTCCTGATTCAAGGAACTAGAAACCACTCAGCCCACAGAACAAACTCTGAAATTCAAGGAAGACCCTTAAAAAAAAAAATATTAGCACTCAAGGAATTTCTCACAATTCTCAAGATCCCAGTAAAGATGCAAAAGATTTTCCTGAAATAGCAGAAAGAGGAGAATGGCTCAAGCTCACGAACAGCAGTGGCGGGTCAGAGCTTCAGGATTAGACAGGCCTCTGTCTCTGGGAATAAATCCAAGCTCCTTGGCAGTCCTGGGATACATGATATCAATTAACACATTTTACTTACTTGCTTTACAGTGGCTTTGAAGGCACCCAAAATAGCAGCTGCTCCACCACAGTCTCGTTTCATTCCAGGCATAGTAGTCTGTTTAAACAGAACCATAGAATTTTTTTTTTAATCTTTAAAAGAGACTTTCACAGTAATGCCTGCTAGAACTCGTGTTTCTGATGCTTCTGAGACTCTGATTTTGACAGTGCTCAGCTGTCAACAATACAAACAAGGAACATGTGCCTCTGCTTATTGGTGGGTCTAGTCTTGGAATTGAAAAATACTAAACCTGGGCTGCTACACTGTTAGAAAAGTAAAAAGGAAAATGTTTTGTATAAGTTTCACACTGAGGCCAACTATAACGGGTCTTGATTCTATCTTTGAAACCAGAAATTAAACATCTTTGTTCCCACTTTCTGCCTTTCAGCAGGCAATATTTAAAGGGCAAAATACCATGTTGCTATTTAATTGTTCTGTAGTGATCTTTGAATCCCATTTGCTCTTCTCCCCTGATAGTTTGTGTCCATATGGATGAAAATACATCAAGCATTTTAACTCAATAAAAAAGTACTTTGGTTTCCTACAGACATTATCTGAACTATTTTCATCAGAAAACATCAGTGTAAACAAAGACAGCAGCAGAACAAATGTTTCTGTACCTTTCCCTTAATGCTGAGTCCTCCAGTGTCATACACAATCCCTTTGCCCACCCAGGCAATGGTCTGTGTTGCACCATCTGGAGTGTGACTGAGAACTGCCAGGGCTGGAGGATGCAGAGCTGCCTTTCCAACTCCATAGATACCTGGAAAACAGAATTAAACCGCCTGTGGGGAGCCCCTGTGGCTATTTTCTGTAAAACATCTTGGAATACTATGGGCAATAAAACAGTTTCAAAGATGTGCAAATAAAAACATTACAATGGAGATGGCAAAACATTCTGGTCATCTGCTAGGAAAAAAGTGGAATACTCAACGAGATATACCTCCAAAGCCTCTCTCTTTCAGCTCTTCATCTCGGATAATGGTAGGAGTAATCCCAAGATCCTTGCCAACTTTTTTGATTTCCTTAATCATTAAAAATAAAAAAGAAAGACATTGTCAGTGAGTCATCGGAACACATTTGTGCCTTTCCAAATGGGTACCCAATTAAGGGGTCTGTGTGATTTTTGCATGCATACACACACAAACATTCACAATTTTGGGAGTGATGCTGCTTATCCAATGGCCTAATTCCACTGAGACATCCTTCACTCACCATGGCATGAAACAAATTTGACCTTTGGCTCTGCCAGTAAAAGAAATCTTCTGAGGTAAAGGACAACTGTTCACTCTATTGGATCATGATGTAATGGGACAGGAATAATTTCATTCTCAACAGCTTTCCAGATCTTTATGATAAAGCTCACTTGGAGATATGTCAACTGTTCCATAATTTCAGTAACTCTGGTCACCATCAGGTTTAAGACAAGAATCCAGTGCCAGGACCAAATGAAGAACTCATGTTTTCAGCTTCCCAGTGCCTTAGTCCAAGCTGTAAACTCTGCCTCCTTCCAACTTTGCACAGTTCTACGAAACATTAAAGGCCAGAGGAAGAGCCTGAGCACCCCTGGTTTGATGTGCTGCCCACCGTTGACACACAGCTATCACTGAGAGACAGCAGCACTGGGGTTTGATTACTGCAGTCTAGATTTCCCATTAGCAACCCCTACTCATCAGGTGCATCACCAACCTCCAGGAAGTGATCAGTGTTCATCTCATTGCACGGGGTGTCCACGATGCGCGCGGCCAGCCGGACCCCTTCGGTGGCACTGGCCAGGCACTGCAAACACAAGGGAGGACAACTGAGAAGGGGCTGTGCTTTGCTACAGCTTGGCATTTATCCCTCTGCAGCCACCACCAGATGTGTGCTTCCTCTGGAACGCTCCACTGCCACCACCACGGGCACTGAACAGTTAAACAAGGCCAGCCAAGCGAACCATTACTTTTTGAATGTGTCCAACTTCATTTTCCATGTGCTCCAACTTCTAAGCAACTGCATTTCCTCGCCCCAGCAAACTGATACTGCAAAATTAGTATCCTTCTCCATTATCAAAGGGAGACCAAGAAGGCAATGTGAGGTGGAGGAAAGAAAGATAAGAGGCAGCTAATTCAGGAAGTCACAATGAGCTTATGGGCTGCTGGGGTTGGAAACCTGCAGAGATTGTGTAATCTGCAACATAGGAAACTGCAGAGTTTGTACAGGGCAGGCAGGGTGGCTGAGGGCAATAAAGATTGCTGCTGTGAGACATTCTTTATGGCAGGCCCATGAGGAAACTGGAATATTTCATGTTTGCGTAAAACATGCACTGTTTCCTGATTTCTGTGGCAAAATGGACTGACCCTCACTTGGACTGAGTAAAAACTTCTCTAAGCCAGAGTGGACAGAATTAAAATGGTCAAGCAGCCACGGCTGTTTCCTTACAGAAGGATCCTCCTGGCAAAAAATCAGGACCATGAAGACACCAGACACTAAGCTCCAACTTTTAACTCCCATGAATTAACAACTTGAAGCTGTAACACCTGGGGGAAGGAAACTTTGTGCAAGCTTCCCAGCAGCCACACTACACTGAGGACCACACACAGCACATGGGTGAGTCAAGATGGGTTTCACAGGAATCTGAGGTGTTGGACACTCACTCATGCTGAGGTATCTGAAGTTTGGCTTGGCCGGACTAGACCAAGGACTCTACACGTTTTGTATCCCAGCACACTCCTAAACCTTGGCTTGCTTTGGAATGGTGCCCAATTCCCTGCAATTACTTCTGATTGCTTTACTGTCCCTAAAGGGGTAAGGACCTCCTCAGGAGCCAAGCTCTGTCTGGAGTGATTCCTTGCTAGGGCCATGCAGGTAAAAGGAGGTGCTCTATCCCGAAGGCCAAGCCTCAGGGGAGCAGCATGACTTAGAGAAATAAGCTGTGCCTGTGTTTGTGTTTCCAGAGTGCTCCAGAGAACTTGGATAATGGCAGTCCTTAATAAGTGCCTTGTAAAACTCTGACAATCCCTGCGAGTCCTCACCATGAAATACCCTGGACAATGCAGTAGGTGTAAAATACAACATGCCAGGGGAGAGGTTTAGATAAAAATGTCCTACCACATGCCTCTTCCATGCTCTGCATTAGCTGTCTGGTGCTGGTTGAATTAAAGGGGCGCAAACTCAGCTTGGAGGAAGCCAATAATATTTTTGGCATTGACATCAAGGGGAAGAACAGGAGGTAGAAATAATTGCACCTTTGTTTTTAAGTTAAAAATAACCCAAGCGGTTTGGAATCTACCTATCTGAAGGAACTACTTTTGACACCAGCTACGCTTTTTCTGATTTGGGGCATGGAAAAATGAAGTGATCAAGAGTTGTACTCTCAGCACGTCTGTCTTTGCCACTTCGCTGAAAATTGGGCTGGCACCATTTTCTGGGGCCAAATCAGATCACAGAGTAAGGACCGAGCACAGAGGAAAACGTACAGAAGAAAAACATATCCTAAAGCTGCAATTCTGTGAATTTCAAATGCAGCAACACCATATCCCTTGTCAAATGCACCGCCAAAACTTCTAAGGGATTTCTGTAACCTCACTGATTGATCTGCCAAGGGAGTATCCATCTGTAGTGAAGCACAGAACCTGGAGCACTGAACAGGGATTTCCCTAACAGATTAACTGCAAACCTTGGAATAGCTTTTAACTTTCTGGATCCTGCAGAGCAATGACCTGGCATGCCAATAGTTACCTGATGTGGAGTTTCCTCTCCGTAACAGTCAAATAAGGGAAACAGTCTTTGATTTTCTGCCATTGAAAGATGACTTAGACATATTTCACTGCCATGCACAGCTCATCTCCAAGCTGTTTTGTTTCTAAGGGTCTTGTTTCTGGCTACACTTCTGCCAGAAAAACTGAGCCAAAGAGGTACATCAGACAGAAATAGCAGAGGCCATATGTGATCCCTGGTAAGCAACTTTGAGTGACTTCACTGTGGTATTCACCTGCACAGTCACAGACAGCTTTTGCCTGGGTAGAAAAAGTGAGAAGCCCATACACTAAAAGCAATGCAATACTAAAGGCTAAAAATACACTATTTGCATCTGTGACACAAATGAGAGAGGAGACGCTTTCTCTGTGCTGTTTGTTTGGCATTTTCCACCCCTGAAAAATAAATTCTGAATAACATCTTCAGCCTTTGCTGCAGTAATATGTTCAGTATTTCTACTCAGAGATGCTGTGAACTGATCAAGGAACCTCAAGCTACGATAATTATACACAAACCTGTTCCAGAGGAAGCTTGAGACAGGTGCATTTGTGCATGCAACAAACTGAAGGAAAAATAAGAGAAAACCCCCAGACTCTTACTTTAAGTGTTGCCACTTCTATTGGTCCGTTGTTTTGGCCAACCAGGAAAAACTCCACTGTCACAGTTTTCTTCTCTGTGCGTCTGGAGGCGCTGGACCGGTGCGTGAACAAGGGGAAGGCCCTGGCCAGGGCACACGCGGAGGCGAAGACTTCAGAGCGCTCACACACCATCTGAAACAGCAGCCAGCAGCAAAACACGTCACACACCACCAGGGTGTGCAAGGCCGCACTCAAAACGATCTGGTATCTGGGGTATTATTGGGGAAGAGGGGAAAAAAGGAGGTGGGTGGGAAATAACTGAGCCCTGAGTCAAGACAAGCTCGTTTGTCGTGTTTTGCATCGACGGAGAGGCAGCGTGAAAGAACCGCAGTGAGCAGGCCCAGTTCATTTCCTGCATGAAAATGAATTACACTGCTGGACTGTGTGGGAATTAGTTCATCCTTATAAGGGAGCTGGACTGCTTTAATTATACCAGTGCAATTAACACAGGTTAGCCTACAGATCAGGACCAAAAAATGCATGGGAATCACCAATATGTGCTCAAAACAAATGAAACAAAGACAGAAATTATATGAGAACGTGAAGGTAGAAATTATATGAGAATGTGGCTAATATTAACCCAAAAGCTTGTTAACAAGTAGATTATTTGTCTGAAGTTCATTACAGAAATTACCAATGGAAAGCAGTTTTAGTTAAACATTTTCAAAGGGTAAATATTCAGTAGAGTTATTACTCTTGCAAATAAGGTTTCCAAGTGAAGAGTACTATTAAATTTTGTCACTGACACTGACTGTATAAGTCTTCTCCAACAACCCACAAATCTGATATTAACTGGAGAACCCATAGAAACAAATTAATCAGGCGCATATAGAAGATGACCAAAGAAGTCCAAGAACTTATCCTGCAAAGGACTCACACTGGAGCATTATTTGCATCAAGACTTTTAAAACTCACTGAACAACACAAACAAGACACCTTTCATGGTGCATGTGACACAGACGTAACAGCCCTCATGCAGGCTAGTCCATCTCCTAAAGCATGTCCTAACATCCCAAGTCCTAGCTTGGAAAAACCCTCTAATGGTTTCTTTTGCGTGGGCATTCCTGGTTGAAGATGTTCCATACCTATCCAGCCTTAATTCCCTCCAGCTGCTTGAACTTGCATAAGCCATTATAGTTGGGTCTTGCCTACATGCCAGTGCAAAACCACTCATGTCAGTATGACTGTATCAGTAAAACCTGTCCACTTCCAGTCTCCTTGGAGACAGCTACAACCCAGAAAAGTCGAGAAAACACTCATCAGACATTTCACCAGAAGCATTTGAAGAGCCACTTACAACAATGCATCTGTTGACCCCTCCTGGCAGGCAGTTCCTGACCAGGCGGGTGATGAACTGCGCTGCGGACGGGCTGTTGTGCCGGCTGACCCTGGACGGCAGCGCGGCCACCGTGGCATAGTTCAGGTACAGGGGACAGCTGTCCGTGGGGTTGGGATTCAGAGTGCTCAGAGCAGACTGCCAGATCTGGGGAGAAACGAAGGATTTAAAGACAAAGAGCTGTGCCAGACTTTTCCATCCCACCTCACTCCTGCTGTATTGAGGCACTTTTTAATGACAGGGGTTTAGGTGTTGGAAACAAAGCAATTGTACGCAACAATCTCTGGAGTGAAAAGAAACAGGAAATTTGACAAACCTGTTCATTAAGCAGAAAATATAAACGTACTTTCCATTACAAGCATCTCATTTTACCTGTATGAATTACAATTTAAAACCTGACTCTTTAGTGCACAGGCTGGTTCAGAGCTTTCTTAAGTTGAGACAGTTTTCCTAGTGATAACTAAGAGAACTGATTTACTAGCTCTGAATTATTATTTCACATAGCAATTTAATTAAAAACAAATAAAACCAAGAAGGGTAAATATTGTCGTAAGAGACTGGGGAGCCCTGTATAAAAACCCCTGCCAAACATCTAGCGACCTAAAAGCCGCAATGCAAAACGTTTATCATTCTACCACAAGCCATCACCACCACTAAACAAACAGGTCCGCAGCTCCCACCGCAGTGGCTGCGGGAGAAGGGGCTCTCAGCGCTCATTGCAGCCGGTCCTCGTCCCCTCAGAGAGGGCAAAGCGACTTCCGCCCTCCGGGGTGGGCACAAGGACTGCGGGAGCGGCTGCCGAGGCGGCCCCGCCGCAGCAACA
>VZRN01003130.1:470725-483129 GCA_013397935.1 Dasyornis broadbenti | reverse complement strand
GCCTCCTATTCATGTTTGGGCAGTGGACAATTATCAGAATAGGCCGATTTGGAAGGAATCCACAGAGATCATCGACTCCAGCTCCAGCCTTGCACAGACAGCCCAACAATCCCACCCTGTCCCTGAGAGCGTTGTCCAAACGCCCCTGAAGCTCACACAGGTTTGGTGCTGTGACCATTCCCTGAGGAACCTGATGCTCATTGATCTGCAGCCAGGAAAGCCGGGAAGATCTGTGCAATCTTCCACTTATGCGGGAAAAGTGGATGCTGCCGCATATAATGGAAATAATAATAATAATAATAATAATTAAAATAATAATAATAATAATAATAATAATAACAATAATAATTTTTTTTTTTTAAAAAAGTGTATTCCAGAAAAAAAAGCTTCCATAGAGTAAGGTCTTTGAAGGGACATCACAGAAACTTTATTGAAAATAAAAGTTGTAGGAACGTCTGTCGCAGAGGTTGATTGTACATCCTCACAGACGGGACAGTAAGTCAATATACAGGCTCCAACTTTAACGAGTCCCTTTACTGAGCCACAGAAAATACAGTTCTCAGTCCACTGTTATCCCAATACATACGATCAGCGTGGGAATGAGAGGACACACAGCACAGGACTAATACATTCCAAAGATTCCTCCAGGCAGTAAGCTCCCAATCACTGAGTTCAAAATATGCTGTTCCTGCTGCTCTAAGAGTCCAAATGCAGCACGTTCCCTGAACCCACAGCATCTGAAAAGCAAATAAAGCAGTAGGAAACACTCACCTAACCCGCGATTCATTTGTTGCTGTGAAGGGCAGCAGAGGAGGGTGGGTCCTCGTGAGGGGAACGGACTGAGGCAACCAATTCTGTCTACAAAACCTCCCTGTCAATGTCCCACCAGCAGCAGCTGCAAACGTTTCTATTTGAGCTTCAGCAGAAGCTGCAGCAAGGACCTGTCTTCCAATTATTGATCCTCTACAAGTATTCATGGAATGAAGCCACTAAAATATAATCTTATACAATCCATCACAATTAATATGCAGAATTCTAATGAATTCCCTGTTTTAATGAGTTTTGTTTTAGAAGGCTGTTTGGTTTGGGGTTTTTTCAAAAATAAACATATATTTTTTTCCAACAAAACCCGTTTCACTGTCACCTATCCAGGAACTTACATTTTGTAAGGCTGTACCAAAAGCAGAGTTTCCAAAAATTTAAGCAAAGGAGTTAAGACTCCTTTGTTTTAAGTGGTTCATAAAAGCAAACCTTAAATCAATGCAGTCTAGGCAGTGGACACTACATCAAGTATAGATATTCCAATTTTTAGCACATTCCAAGAATGACTAAAGATGAAACCAATGTTTCCACATTACTTTTCAGTTTCTAGAGAAAATTTGCAGAAATAAATTTGCTATTATAGTGCTTTTAATACTGTCCTTTTGGCATAATATCTGTTAACAAGTTGCAGCTCATTTTTTGCACGCTCACATGCATTTAAATGGAGAAATTCTGCACAAGCCAACAGCTTTACAGGCCATTCCCACCAGGTGAGGAGACAGGGATTGTTGGGAGATGCTCTAGCAATGCTGTTCTGTTCTTTTGTAAGGAATTTGAGCTTCCACACAGGCTGAGGTGAATCCAGCAGCATGAAGAAGCCCCAGCCTGAGAGAGGGTTCCAGCTTTGTCTGCAGCAGCAGCACACAGAGATCTACAGGGCTGGACAGAAGCGCAGGCAGGAGGCTCAGGCAGCTCCTGGAATACCTGAGTAGGCAACAGCTGCTGTGGCTTTTCTGGGCTTTCACTGCCCAAAGGCACAGACAGCACCCTTTTTGTGGGGATACTCCCACAAAGCACAGCAGCAGGTTTGATTTAACTGCTGAGTTATTCAGACTGACTCAGAATAAGCCACATACCTGCAACGATTTAGAAACCAGCCTGTCCCGAGTTTTCTTCCTCAATAGAATTAAGCTTCAATAAATTCCAGCTCAAGTTACACAGGACACTTGACATCTGAGTTTAGCCTCATTAAAAATGCATTTCCTTGGACAGGATTTGGGTAGAAAATAGGTAGACAGTGGGCATAACTCGTGGGAAATAACTCTTGACAATGCAAATAACGTTCTGCTACAGAAAGTTACTTTTTTTTTAGAAAAATGGTATGTCACATCACTGCCACTTTCATTTATTATGAAGAACAGAAACGTTAACATCACAAAAGTATGTTTCAGTTTATAATTTAAATTAAAAAGAAAGAATAATTGGCCAATTAGGTTGGAAGTGTTTTATTACTTCTTTGAATCCATCTGCCATGATAAAATGTCAAAAGCACCGGTCAAGACAGAAATAAATAACACGATCTCATGTTAGAAAGTTGCAAATACAGTATATTAAATTATAGCAATTTGCTGCTTCACACCAAGTGATGCAGTCAGCACGAGGGAGACAGTAGTTTTACTCACGATCATTGAAAGATCTATCACCAGAACAGGGGAGCTGCACACCCGACACAAGCCTCATTCTTCCTTTTGCCAATTTACTTCATGAATTCAGTGAAGAGTTTGAACTGGCAGTTTTGGTGGTTCAACATCCCCCTTCTCTAGAGGTAACAAGAGTGGTACACAGCTTTTCATAAGCCCCACAAAAAGCCAAAACTGTCATGTTTTTGCAGTCTTTGCTTTCAGGTCCATCCCTGAAAATGGTCAGTTTAAAGCAACATCTCAAGTCCTCTTTAGCACAGAGTAAAGAAACTCGGGGCAGGCAACAGATGAAACTTCAGTATCATAGTGTTTTGAAACTGCACTTCAGGGGCTTGGAGCAGAGCATCTCTGCAGGTCTATGGGGAACACTTGTATCAGTCAAAAAATGAAGGAAGTTACAGTCCCTTTGGGAAAAAAAATAAAGCCCCCAAACATAGAAAAAAGCAGTATTAAAAATATTAAGACAAGGCCTCTACAATTGCACACCACTTCAGGCCTGAATTAAATTAAGAGTATTCTATCACTTATATGTTGCCCTAATTTCTGTTGTACGGCCTGCAGCAAAGTTTTCCACTGAAAAAAATAGTGAAAACCCCAAATCCTCCACTGAAGGCCTTGTAACGTCACTTGCATGACATCAGTCATGGTCAGTAAAAGACCACAAACACGTCCTCTTCCAGGCAGACATTTGAAAGAGAATCTTCTGTCAGGGAAAATGGAAGTAATATCTACTGTAGTGAAGCCACTTCTTACACAAAAAACATAACCCACATGGACAAATGCACTATAAAGTAAACAGCTTGTACAGCAGTTACAGTTTGAAACATCCAAGAACCACTACAGCAGACCAGAGAGATTCTCTTTTTGGGTTTCTACTCTTATTTTCTCAGCTTCACTTCACCACTGCTTTAATGTAATGTCTGTACTTTAAACTAAAAAAAATATGCATGAAAAAAATATATGATCAACCCAATGAAGGAAAATCATTCCCATGATTACTCAAGCTCAGAAAATTTTTTAATTAACTAAACATGTTAAATTATGCCAGTGATTACATCTTGTTATTTACAAGATCAAGTACCACTGATTCTTAGTAATGGTGCAGTATCTAAATTAAGATCACAGGGGTTGGATTACGTTCTGGTTGCTAAAAGCTTTCCTTTTTAGCTGTCTATCCAGTTCTTTGGAGTTTTTGAGTCTGGAAGAAAGGGCATTCAATCAAACAATTTTGTGTCTCAACGTATTTTACATCTAGATTAATTTTTGATATCCAGTCCCATTGACTCAGTAACATGGCTTAAATTTCAAGCCTACAAGAATTATGACATAAGAATAGAGAAGACAACACATTTTTGTTCACAGTAACACACTAATTACTGTAGTCACTGGTAAACTTCAATTTTTAATTATTCTTAAGTACTGTGTTTCCAAATACCTCTGCATAGAGCGCCAAATATTTTTTTGTGTGGGAGCATCAAATTTCCTGACATTTTCCATATAATCCTTACAAACACCTCACAGATCACCAAACTTGTACTTTGAAGAATTCTACAGAAACATTGCACAGACGTTGCACCACGAGGGCTCGTACATTCAAAGGCAGCTTTCTGGAGTGCAGGTCCATCCATTCACATTGGGAAAAAAGTTCACAGAAACTCCAAAAATGAGAAAATGAAGCGAAACCTAGTGTGACTTTACACCAATAAGAACAACAATGAGGACAATTACTATAACAAACAAAATTAAAATAACGAGCATCTTCCGATTCTTCTTTTGATATTGCTCTGCCTACAAAACAGAGAAGAAAGAGTTAATAATTAGATTTCTACAAGGCTAAAGTACAGGCTCTTGTTTACTGTAGGTGAAGCCCATGTGTTTCAAATTGTTCTTTGGTAACCTGACATTTCATACAATGTACATTGCAGGCAATTCCCACAAAGTCAGTCTGATCCACACCATAAACTCCAGTGAAGGTAAATGTGTACTGAACCTACATCCATCTGTGTTAAAGAGCAGGCTCACCTTGCTGAGATAAGATTCCTGTATTATATTTGAAGGACACTACAATTCACACCAAAACTTCCATTTTTAATATGAGTATTTGTTGTACCTGATCAGCTGTGTATTTTCATTTAATTTCAATTTGAACTGAAAGCTTTATTTTTGACTTGGTTCTCAAGTTTTCTGCTTCATTCCTTCTTTCTTTTAACTGTATTTTCTCATCCCTCTCCTCATTTTCCCAGGGGAATTAAAAGGACACAACATGGAGGAAACTCTCCAAAACCCAATAAAAGTCTACTAATAGAAGCTAGACAAAACAAAACTTGCATTTTGTTTTTAATTAATAAACCTTTAAAATAAAACCAAAACCAAATGACCACAAAACTCTGATCTGCGGAGAGCAGTACTTTTGAAACTTCTCAGGTGTTCATAGTAAAAGCTTCACATTAAAGCAAGAGGTTGGACCTAACATCCCGCAAGTGTCAGATGGTAAGAGAGAACATTAATAACTATTCTTTCTGCTCGCATGACTGAGATAACATTTTCAAACGAAAATCTGCATTGAGGTACCCAATACCCAGCCCTATTTCCCAAGTGCCTGGCTCTCCAAACAGAGAAGGAATTGCAGACAGGTCCCACCAGGTCAGCAGTATAAATATCAAAGCACATTGGTTGGATGCCCAGAAAGTCATTTAAGAAATTAACTCAAGGCATCAAGCATGACATTAACAGAAGTTCTGTGGAAAGCTCCTCCTACAGTACAGCTGGACATTTCACACTGTACAGAAATAATTTCTAAAAGGAACAATGTCCAACTGAAAATTGACTGAATAACTTAATAGCTATTTAATGATAAAAGGTTATTAGATATGCAAAACAGCTAAAATATTCCATCAGCTTACCTTATGCAGTTGTTTTAGACCTTCTTCAGTTTTCATACATGACTGTTCAATATTATAGTCAATTCTATCTAGAACTGTTCCCTAAATAAAATGGAGAAAACAAGCACCAAATTGAACCTAAATGAACTTCACAAAGCAATTGTTATTATAAGCAGCAGAGTAATTAGCAACGCTCACAGTAAATAGCTCATGAACTATGTAAACAATCAACTTACACAGAAGAACTAGTTGGGACTTCATTAAGAAACTTCCTTGCTCAGTGCCTAATGGCAGCTCTGTCACCATCTGACATCACATCCCTAAAAATCATCTTAATTCCAGACCAGGTGCTTTTGGCTGACACATTTAACATAAACTGCATCTCTGGGAGAAATAACCAAGAGAACTTTGGCTTTCTATGGTCTTTTTATTTTATATTTTTTTTTTAGTTGAACATGCATTACCAGTTGAATTTTCGTTCATTTATTTTCATTAACTTAACTTGTGGCATATTTCAAGCAGAGGAAACCTGAGCATGAAGAAGTAAGTTAGGAAAAGTGAGTCTGGAAGCCTTCACACTACATGGCATGTCCCATTTCTTACTACCCCTGTGCTCTCAATGTACCTGTTCTACTATCATTGCTCCCAGGTCCCTAAATATTTCGTTGAGATCGGAGATTGACTGCACAATCTGACGGATTTCTCGTTCTCTCTCTTCCACCATCAGTGTGTTTTGCTCCACCAATGCCAGCTGATCATCTGTAAAACCCTGTTGAAAGACAAGACTTACATGTTGAACTAATATTAACAGTATGAAAACATTAGAAATAATGAAAAGGATAACAAGATTTCATAACTTGGACAAATATTTGTAACCTGAGAAAAGGCAATTCATGTTGAATCTGTGTAATAACTTACTCTGTCATAAAGTGTATCATCCTCCCCATCATCCATCAGTGGGACTGAGGTGTCAAAGAAGTGTTTGGATCTTTCTTCTCTATTCTTCATACCTGTAAAAGACAGACTATATTTGAGCATAATATTTAAACACACTATAATCAGAGTAAGGTGTGAAGCACCAAACAGAAAAGCACAAAAAAGAAAATCTGGCTAGTGAATTACACAAAGCGCAATTTTTAAATTTTAATTGTCAGGCTTACTATTTAACAAAAGAATAACAAATTCAACCAGACTTGCAAGACTGATTAAATAAGTGATTTTTGAGTTGTTATGTTCCATGAAGTTAAAAAAATTAGGTAAATTAAGAGCCTTAAAGTGTGATCACTGCAGGCTATTTTGTAACAAATTCTCGCAGGAACACCCCTTGTCTGAACTGTGATCTTCAGTTCCACCTGTGCCGTTTATACCACAGGAGGAAGAAGTAGCAATGTTAAATGTGAAAATCAAGTTTTTGTCGGTTTCTTTCAAGATTAAAATAATCTGACTCATCTTAAAACAGAATCGAACAAAATTTTAGAGTTTTGAACAGAGGTTGTTCCACTTTCAATCTGTTTATGGATGCAGAATTTCAATTTATCACAGACTACCTTTTATCTATCACAGCCTGCCATCTACAGCAGGTATCATGGCTGAAAACTAAAGGCTGCTTCACCAGTGTCACAGGAGCAGCTTTGCAAACCACACTTTGAGAAGCAAAACGCATTAAAAATGTGGATGGATGAAATACTCTGTTTTGTTGATACCCTTAACTATGACATTTCTTCTTTAGTAACATGAAAAAGAAGTAGAACAAAGCAGTTTGAACATGAGCTGTGAACCAGAAACACTCAAATTCTAACCTCCAGTTAGTCCTGTGTGCATCACTTAACCCTTCTTTGCTTCAGTTTTCCCAACCAAGAAAATAAGCACACCTCAGTGAGTGGGTTCCACAGGAGGTGCCCATGCATTACTATTACATCTCTTATGCTTACGTTTGAGATAGTCAGACTGTGCATGCCTAAAGTTGGTGGAGAGGTCCTGAAGGGACTGTGCTAAGGAAGACACTACATTCCTGAGAACACGTGCTTCTTGTTCTGTACAGCTACGTGACCTGCTCTGCAACACCTGCACTGCTCTCTGGCACCTGTGGAATAACTGAGAAAACAATTCCATTAGTGGAAAAGCATACAGCAGCACACACCTTAAATGCCACATTGCAAAGTGCCACACTGAAGACTAATATTTTGATTTGTACATTTTAAATTTTTTTGACTGCCCCATGCAGTGTTTAAAAAGATACAGAAACAGAACATAAATGAACAAACAACTTCAAGTTAACAAGGTTGCAGAGTAACACAACTACCTTTATCAAAGACATTTGCTTCATTATAATTAGCTGGACTGCAAGCCTTAGAATAGATGCCTGCATTTCTCTGAGATATCTGTAAATTTGATTTGATTAATCACCCAATCCTATTCCCAGCAGAAAAGCAATCAGGTAAGGGAAAGAACAGGGAGGTTTTGTGACTCGTTGGGAAGCTCAGAGCAGAGCCCAGGACTTCTGGATCACTCTAACACTGAGCATAAAATAATTGCTTTCCTCTAAGCAAACCACTGCCTTGTCCTAATGCAATAAAGATGTGCCAAACTGGAGGTTTAGGACCCAAAGCAGTCTGTACCTGTGTGATCTCCTGGGTTGTTATTTCTATTGCCCGTTCCTCTTCACTGCTGTCATCCAGTGTGGGTCTGTTTAGATGTTTATCATGAAGACTGGCTAATTCTTTCATCTTCTGTTTAACCCTGGCAATATCATACTGAATCTAAAACAGAAAGCCCAACAGGAAGAAAGGGAAGTAACTCATGTTTCAGGGGAAAAGGTTTCGACAAATGTTAGACAAAAATCATTGACAGGAATCTGTAACATAAAAGCAGGCCAAGTGTCATTAAAAGCCACATAAAAAGCTGACTAAGAAACTGAATACTCTTAATAGACTTTGAGTTTGCTACTTTTTTAAACTGACACGTTAATCTTAGGCAAGACTGGTGTTTTCAAATATGCTTCATTAAGCTGGAATAATATTTTGATCATTATACAGTATCATAGAAAGAAGATTTAGCCAACTTCCAAAAATATAAATGAAAACTCTGGTCACATCTTCAACTCTGTCAAATACTGAATGGCCTCAATTCAACAGCAGACGTTAAATGCCATGCTATCAACCAAGTAATTAAAAATAAATCTGTAAGGATGATTATTATAGCAGTAAAAAGGAATCTAAGCACCTTTCTGCACAATGGGTTTTGGACACACAAAACACACACTGATAAGCCAACACGTGTTCTGAGTGTACATTTAAAGAAAGGATTTTCTGAAAGTCAAGAATAGATTCACACTCCAAATACTGGGAAAAGTTTTTAACTTGATGCCTCCAGAATCATTCCCTTGCATATGTCCAAATATTTCCATAACTTGCAAGGCGTCCAGACTACAGAGGCAGGAAAATTTTCCTGCTAGAAGACACTGATGTTTCCTTTTTCCGAACACTGAACTGCCCATTCCACCATTTCAGAGTCTATTCAACAGGACTCCTCACCAGGTTTAAACAAAAATTCAAACTGAAATTTTTATGTTAATCTTCTAATACTACTTCTGTCGCAAAACTGACAGAATGGAAGTGACAACACCAATAAATGCCTCCATGGGAGGTCCACTGTGTGCTGGATGTGGCCCAGCACAGCACTTACTTCGTCTGCTCCATCGACCCATTTGGGAGGTAAGCGCTTTGTCACTCCGATGGCTGCCTCGGGATCCAAGCTGATTCCCGACACCAGGGCCATGCGATCATCAGCCAGCTGCAGAAGGAGAAAAAAAGACAGAAAATTAGTTTTATTCTAATTAGATCCAAATCCCTGAGCATCAGAAAATGTGCATGCTTGCTTTCCCATAGAAATTCACCTCAGAGATGTTTGCTCATGATGTGAGTATGATCAAACATCACATCTCCTGGTTTGTCCCTCTGTGCTCATGACCTACACCCTCCCATTTCCTCCAGGATCTAAAAGATCAAAGGTACTCTTAGAATAAATTCTTAGCAGGTTTTCCAGGAGGAAAGATGGCATTGCAGAGAGAATTCAAGTAACACTCATGGTGGTACATTTCTATCAGACAATAATTCACAGCCAATGGTGCAGCACATTTCATATCAGTCCTGGTAAGTTTGAAAATTGCATTTGGGAAAAATCTCAGAAAAAACCACTTATTGTAACTTCTTGTTCTCAAACAAAGCTGTTTTGAAGAGCATACACTTACAAACTGACATCCAACTCAAGTGGTTAAATTACTTAGTTAATGACAATTAAAATGTGCTAAACACAAATAGTCAAGGCAGTACTGGAGATGATCATCAATGATAACACTTGAAACATAATTAATAACTTGGGAAAGGTTTCATACAAACACCTCCCTTCCTAGTTTCTCCCAAATTTCTAGTTTTCCTTTACCAGACCTGGAAAGTTTTGTTGTTCCCTACCCCATCCCTTTTTAAGAAACAATCCCTCTTCCTTCCTGAGCAACTCTTTCTTGAAAGCAAGTTCTTTATCCCTGACCTTATTCCTGATCAATAAAGTTTGCATAATTTATGCACAGCATGAAAAATAGTTAATGGCTTCATTGTGCAAAGTCATTCTATCCCATGTGTACACAGTAAGTCAGAGTAGTTCATATATTCATCTATTCCCAATACAACATTATATCACAAAATGCTTCATTTCTCTGTGCAGCCTGTCCTTCTACTGTGCACAGACACTTCATCCTATATAACGGAATTCAATAAACTAGCAGAATAAAGAAAGAATATTTTAGCTCCGTGATGTAGGCTTGATGCAGCATGGCAGAATAAAATGTGAAAAACAATACCTCATCCAGCTCCTGAAGTGATTTGTGGATCCCATCAGCCCCATCCAGTTAGAGACAGCAAAAGATAAAAGGGAAAAAAGAGACATAGGACAGATATAGGGCATGGTCAGTTGAGAAAATACTGATTTATTTTTAAAGCATGGTGGTTTACCAAGAACAAACAAACTGGCTTTTAAGACATGGTTAATCAATAAATACATCATGATATTGCATTTTAAGTCAGCATTTTGCTTAATGCACCAACTTTTAAAAGAAATATTTCAGTTCCTTGGTAAACAGCAAGAACATAAGAGATCAAGCACAGAGCTTGGTTTGTTTCACAAAGTAATTGCACAGTGAAGTTTCTAAATACTGAAATGTCAGGGAGAAAACCTGCAATAGAATACGCTGAAGTATGAAAGCAAGGGCAGCCTGACTGCAGCACTCAGCATCCACTGGGTTTGATTATGGGAGACATTTACTGACAAGGACCCCAGTTCTCACAGGATAAAACAGACAGCAAAAGGCACAAAGCAAAAGCAAATGTTCAGTCACTTCTGTACACACTTGAGCTGTGCTCTACTTTCAGGGAACAGTAACCCTGCAGGGATCTGAAAAAATACACAAGGCAACATATCTGCACCTTCTCTGTTCATCAGTCCTTGTACTGTGGAGAGGATGTGTGAGCAAAAGGATGTTTCACTCAAAGATTAATAAAATCAGACCTAAAATTGGACAAAATACTTGTGGTTTAACAAAGCAGCATCAACTGGTGATCTCTTAGGAGGTTCCCCAGGCTTTTGAATCAGGACAGTACTGTTAAAGATGCTGCTTTGATTATCTGCCTTTATGCAATTCTTGACAGAGAGTTCCCGCAGCAAAGGATTTCTTGAGGAGAAACCTGGAGATGAACTAAGGGAAGCTGAAGTCCTATGGGTTAGAATTTGCAACCCTGTCCTGCTGGCACACAGCAGCTGTGCCTTGGGGGTACCACCCAGAAGGAAATCTGCAATTCTGACAGTGACAGGCGCCTAAATCCATGAAAGACAAACAGCTCATGCTGACGTCTTTACACTTCTTGCTAAAACAGTTCACTTGTAGCAACTATGGAACTCTGAACTGCCCACCAGGGCCAAAACTGAGCCACTGACTCCCTTCACCCACTGCACAGATGGACAATTCACAGTCACTGAGAGCCTCCATTGCAGCTGAATGGGCAGCCCTGCAAAAACCTTCAATTAATGTTAACAAACACTGTCAATAAATATTTGATGCAGGAGCTAAATGTTATTGCACTGGCTGCTGAGTAAAGTGCAGTTTCACTGCTCAGGAGTAGTGAGTTTAAATTATCACTACGTTTTCTAGGTGTTATTTTAATATACCCAAGAATCTACAGAAGTGACATTGATATGGAAAAGAAAAATTAACAAGGACTAAATGCAGAGCCTAAATACACATGTATAATACAAATGACTATTGACATTTCCCGTTCTGCAAATGCAAGTTAATACACAGCTTATTAGACAGAGGTGTAATAAAGATAGCAATGAAAAAAGACCATTGACAGCAACAGGAAGCACTGTTTTTCCTTAAAAAAAAAAATCCATTAATGTAATTTAGAAGGATGAGACTGCCAGGAGATATTTACTGGTGGCTATGACAAATAAATGATAAGTTTAAACAGAAAGTGTGAAAACCTGAGCAGAGCTGAGCTGCCAAGCAGCCCATCACAGTCTGACTAGCCCAAAACCTAGAAATAGCTTCAGAAACTGCCTCTGAACCAACAACTTTTGGTAGTTTCTGTAAAGAGGAGTTACACTAGAATCTACTGACTGCCCTTTCTCACCGATTTGTTTGAGTTTTCTTTGTATTTAGGGGATAAATAAAAAGGGCAATGAACATCATCAGTAATGGGAATAAACTACACCAGTGCATTTATCAGTGCCCACAGTGAGGTGAATAGAAGAGTTCTGTTTTATGAATTTCTTTTTTTTTTTTTTTTTTGGAGGTAAAGAGGCATCAAAAACCTCATGGTAATGCTAACATGAAGCTGTTAGAACAGTAACTGATTTATTATGCACGAAGCGAACAGAGATGCGATTAGCACACACAGATCTCTTCTATTCTTTTTACGTGAAGGGGTGGGAAAATAGGAATCAACAGGGTGGGGAGGGAGGGGCAGAGGGAGGAAGGTCAGGGGACGGGGGATTTTGAGGAGAAGGATCA
>VZRN01003130.1:337011-470152 GCA_013397935.1 Dasyornis broadbenti | reverse complement strand
CGGGACCCCCCAGCCCGGGCCCCCGCGGCCGCCGGGCGCCGCCATCGCCCCGGCCCGCACCGGCACTTCCGCGTTGTGCAGCTGCGCTGCCTTCCGGCCCGCCCGCTCCGCACCGCTCCGGCCGGAACCGCGGCAGCGACAACAGAGTTCCGGCCCTCCGGGGGCCGGGGCAGCAACACCCGCGGCCATCCGNACATCCATTCCCCGTCCATCCCCACGACCATTGCCATGTCCATCACCAGTCCCACCCCATGTCCATCTTTACATCCATTCCCAGTCCATCCCCACGGCCATTGCCATGTCCATCACCAGTCCAACCCCGTGTCCATCTTTACATCCATTCCCCGTCCATCCCCACGGCCATTGCCATGTCCATCACCAGTCCCACCCCATGTCCATCTTTACATCCATTCCCAGTCCATCCCCACGGCCATTGCCATGTCCATCACCAGTCCAACCCCGTGTCCATCTTTACATCCATTCCCCGTCCATCCCCACGACCATTGCCATGTCCATCACCAGTCCCACCCCATGTCCATCTTTACATCCATTCCCAGTCCATCCCCACGGCCATTGCCATGTCCATCACCAGTCCAACCCCGTGTCCATCTTTACATCCATTCCCCGTCCATCCCCACGACCATCCCCACATCCATTACCAGTCCAACCCCATGTCCATCTTCACATCCATCCCCAGTCCAACCCTTTGTCCATCCCCATGTCCATGCCCACATCCCATTTGGTTTTTACTTCTGAATCCCTCCCACCCCTTCCTTGCCATTTCCTTTGCTTCCAGTCAATTTTCTGTTTTCCAAACAACCACACGCAGCTTTTTTTCCCAGCCCCAACCATTCAAAACCCAAGTTGTTCCCTGAAAGTGAACAAGCCATTTAAAATGACAATATGAGTTTTGACTTTTCAAAAGAGACTTTTCAATATGGTGAATAAAATGACTTTTCCCAGCTGCTCTGTCAGACCCAATGTGGGGCAGACATGACACGAGGTGGGCTTGGGCTCCTTCCAATGCATCCCATGCCTTTATTCCAAAGGCCATCCAACAAATCCCCCATGGAAACAGCAGTGGCCACTGCCCAGCACAGCCAGGGCAGCTGCTGTCCACGGATCATCAGGAGACTCCTTCACTTAAACCCTCAAAAACCCCTCCCAAACCAACCAGTATTTACACATGTGGTAGGAACAGGGACTATAATCACAACCACATTTTCTGGAAATGTTATCTCGTTTTATTTAACCGCCTGGGCAAACTTGTACCGTGAAAAATAGAAAACCAAAATTCCCTCTGCTATTATAAGATGTTTGGGGAGTTTTCTTGAGCAGCCTTTCTGCCTCAGTGGGAGAGACCTGAAACTTGGAATTTAGCAAGGAAATAAGCTCCAGCCATACAAGGCCTAACACACACATTTCATTTTTCGTGGTCTGGTGAAATCTGCTTTCACTTTGGCTGCCTGACAAAGGCTTTAAAAATATATGTGTGTGCTTCATTTCTTCATGCTAATTTTTAATCTACTGTAACAATTTTTATACTATGAGAACAGCTAATGACCTTCCTGCCTTCTCTTGGCACTGCTGCCGTGGCTGGAGGTCAAGAGGAATTTCTCCTGCCATCCGTGGTCTCACCATGATTTTTTTAGGAACAACCATTTGGAATATCTCATTTGGATCAAGATCATGAACCTAGTGGGAAGCCCAGTGTGCTGGAAGTTGGTACACAGCAGCAATTAACTTATTTTGCTTCCTGATTTTTGCCAGCTTAAAAGGTTTTGCATGTTGGGCAGGCTTGGAATTTAAGCAGGGGCTATAAAAAGTACTTGGGACTTGTACACAGAGGGATAAAACTCTGCAAGGAACGGGTCCAGACTTGGGGAACAACCACTTCAAAGTGAATATTAGGAATAAGCAAAGGGAGTAGAAGGAATGGAAAAAAGGATTAATCAAAGAAAACTATGTCTTAGAAGTTAGGAAGTGTAGGCATAAAGGGAAATGTGCCAGAAGTAAAGCTAAGGTAGATCTTGCAAAGGAAATTAAAACAAATAGCAAAATGTTCTTCAGGCGTACATACCAGGAGGGGAAGGAGAGGAGAGGAAGAGGCGGTGAAAGGGGGAGACGCAGGACACAAATGAATGCATAATATGTAGTGGAAATGTACACAGAGGAAATGAATGCATGGAGACAGAAATTACCTCATCCAAGTGGAACAAATCATAAAGATCATAATGCGACAATAATTTGGGCTAAATGATCGTTATAGACACCTTTCAGCTGGAATATTCTAATTTCTGACTCAGACATCCATGAGCACTTTGTATCTGGCTGTGTAACAGCATCCCTGCATGAGCAACACAACACAATTTGAGAACAGAAAAAATTCTTTCAGCCTTTAAAAGAGGAAAAGTGATTGAAGTCTGATCCAAATAAAACACAAGACTTTGGGATAAATTTAGCAAGAAAGAATAATAGCAGACATGATGGCAGAGGGCAACGGGCTAAAAGGCAACATGGAGTTATTTACTGAAGGTGGACAGTGCTGGATTAACCTGATGACTTTGTTAGTTTTCATAGCAAATAAGAGCTGGTAGTTCTATTCTGTCTGGTAATGGATAAATGCAGGCTGGAAATTACAGGAATATGTTCTACCATCTGAAGAATTGGGTCCTGGTATGTCCTTCCTACAGGCATGGCAAGGGCCACATTAGAAGGTAGTACTTGATCTGATCATGAAAACCCCAGAGCATATTTTCCCCTCCTAAGACAGCACATCTCCCTAAATACATCTTTCTAAGCGTGTACTGTTAATATTTAGGGCTGCTGCATGTCTGTGCCTGAGCCCACTGCCGTAGGTTTGGAGCCTGTGTCTTCCTTTGCCCTTTTATCTGCTGTTTTAATGCAGATACTGTTCTTTCCTGCTGCTCCCAGTGAGCCATGAGATAGCAATGCTGCCTGCACTGGCACATTCCTGCACCCACCTCCTCCCACAGCCAGGGCCTGGTGGGGAACTTTCCAGTTACTATTGTGGCATTTGGATCAGGCTTCTGATGGAAAAAACCACTCCATATTCAGCAGAACATTCTATTTCGAGGGGAATAGATAAGCTTTTTTTTTTTTTTTTTTTTTTCCCCCTTAATGGCAAGTTAATCAGAGCCATATTTCAAACTCCAGCTTTTAAACTGTGCTTACAAACTCCTTCGTTGTGGTCCAGTCCTTGTGTTACTGGTTGGGTACCCAGGCCACATGAAGGGCAAGCAGACCTTATGCTCCAGTGATCAGATGAAGGTCAATCCCCACGATGTTTTATCTTGTGTAATTGAGTAGATACACGGAGGAGGTGAAATATTGCACTCTTTTGAAGCCTGAACATTCAGCTTGTGCCAAAGTTAGGATTAATGGACCGTGAAGTGCATTTTGCCCTGAGAAATCCCACCATCCTTTTGCAGATGGAACACTTCTCTGCCAGAAAAGTTCTTCTGCAGGAAAGTTTCTAAAGAAAAAAATCCAGTAAAATGTCTGGGTTAGCGCTGTCATTGCTAGAGGTGCCTCTCCTCTGGCTCCTGGGAAAATTGATCATATTCCTGCCTTTATCTTGCTGCAGAAGGATTTCAGGTTTCAGGGCTATCAAACTCGCAGTTTCCTGAGCAGGGTGATCACTGAGCCAGGATTTGTTTGTCCAGAGAACTGGAGCTTCCCGAGGTTGCAGTGGGTGTGATTCTGACAGCATCTCTGTAGATGGTGCTGCAAGGCAGGGAGATGGGAACAAGAACAGCCCGTGTTGCTTTTAAAATTCAGCCCCTTGGTTTCTCAACCAGCTCTTGGTATTCCAGCTTCCTTACAAGAAAATGAGACTTGGTTGCCCATAATGTCTTTATTTTGATGAGCTATAATCTGAATGCACCCATTGGAAACATAAACAGAGGAGAACTGTTATTTTCTCTGGGCTCAAGCAGTTGACATTCTGTAACTCTGCCTAGAAAACTGCTGTTGAACAAACTGGCTTTTCATATTGATCTCACTGTACCAGCATTTTAACAGCAGATTGTGGAATCTAGTAAATTCCAGAAAAACACCTGAAAAAGAATAATAATTTGGTCATGCAGAGACTCTAAACAGTGGGTGTTTAAATAAGAAAGAGAAAGAAATTCACGTCTTTAAAGGGGCTCTGCCCTTTTTTTGCTCAACGTCAAATGTTGCCTTGAGTTCAGCTGGTCTTCTGCACACTGGAAAATGCTAGAATGGATCCTGCAAATGTGTCTATACTCCTCCCCTGCTACTGAAATGCAATCAGTCCAGGTGGAATCAAGTCTTATTTTAAGCTGGGTAGGCAGCGAAGACTGATGTGTCTGCTTGGAGGGCTGGGAGGAATTTTTTAATCAAAATTCAGCTGCATGAATTTGGTGTTTACAGGCAGACATACTTCACATACATAATTACACAAGCAACCTTGTTCAAAGGCAGATGTGAGAGGCACAGTCTGTGAGTTTGTACCCCAATCTCGTGACAGACTAATAATGCCTGTGGTACTTAAACAATGGAACAACTCTGCCATCTAATATTGTGCAAAATTCCTTCCCTCAGCTGGACACTATATTAAATCCTCTGTGTCACCACAGTGCTAGGTCACCTCTGCAACAAAGATAAAAGAGTGCTCATTGTAGACATTTATATCTCTGCTTACCCTAATTCTCTCTCCAGTAGCCACGTGAAGATATTCTGGTTTTAAATTGAGCTATCAGATATAAAAATTTGTTAGCGGTCTTTTTCTTGTGAGGTATTGATAATTTTAGGCGGGCCACCCAGCAGTCATGGATGTGGTTTTCAGTGGAGCAAAAGCCACGGGGCTGGAGGTACAGCAGTAATTAGATGTTCATGTGCAGAGACAGTGTGAATTCAAGATGTTCTGTCCCCTAAATGTTTGCTGTTGGCCACAGTGAGGACGTTACCCTGCAATTTAGCTACCACAGTGCACTCTGTGAGCACTGCTCTCGTGCCTTAGTGCAACTCAGGCAGTTCAGTGACTGACAGAGCAGCTTTTCCTGAGAGGTCAAACCGCCACAGATAACACAGCAGACATTCAAGGGTCAAACAGTACCATGGCTGCAGTGAGAGAGAAGAGGAATGTGTTGTTTGCATCCTGGGGAAGACTCCCACAGTACTTCAAGTACATCCAAACATGAACAAAATGTAGTCAAAATAAGTAGACAAGTGAAGTATTATTATTCCCCTTTCGGAGATGAGGAGGCAAGGCATGAGGAGATTCAGTGAGCAGTTCTCCTGCAGATAGGTGTAATGTAAGAGCTGGCCATAAAACACAGGATTCATCATTACTGCCATTTTACAGATGGAAAAACTAAGTCACAGAACAACAGTGGCTTACTCAAGGTCGTACAGGGTATTTATAGCAAACCCGGGGCCTGAATCTGGGGCTGCTGAATCCTGGTCAGCATTTTTCCTAAGGGAATCATGGATAAGGAGATTAATGTCAATAATTTCCCTCAAAGCAGCAGAATTTCGGTAAGAGAAGGCAGACTGTTCCAGAAAAATATGCCTCTTCTTGTGTTAGAATAAGAAGCTTAGACTCCAGTATCCCCAGCAACTCATACCTATGTTCTTGTTATCCTAATTAGTGGCAATGTTCCACTTCCAGAAGGTTTTATCTGTTTAAATTAGGTGGTGGTTTTTTTTTTTTCCATCTAACAGAATTAGAGAAGACAATTCAGAAAGATATATTACAGTAGATCATGGTCTGACATTCATTCCAGCAATAACAACTGTTATCAAAGGAAGATCTTTTTCATAAACGAAGGAAACAAGTCAGGCTAATAAAGACATGAATAGGTTTTTGCACATTACAATGTAAAAATAATCAATGAAACAGCAAAAAAAATCTAGTCAGAAAGTCTGCCTAATGAGTGTTATCTTGCACAGAAGCAGTCTGACTCTGCTTTATAATGATAGCATTTAGCCGTAAATCATTCTGAAACAAGAGGGAATTTCAATGCCAGTTGGGAGCAGCAGAGGGCACATAAGAGTGGGGTCCTACTTAACAAATCTTCACTTTTTTTTTTGCCTTAGATCTTCCTGTAGAGTTAGGAACTGCAAATACTGAGTTTCTTAATGAACTGGTGCCCAATTATTACCAAGTGGGTATCCTGTGGTGGAGAAATCTTAGGTTTCCAATTTTTCTGTCACTTAGAACTGCTGCCTGCAGCTGATGTGTTATGCCAAGATACTGCTGTGGGTGGTGTTTATTGCTGTCCCCAGAGGTGCTTAGAAATAGGAAATGACAGAACCTGAGATAAGTACAAAGATGATGTAAGAGATGAGGTACAAGGAAGGAAACTGGACCAACCAAAAAAAAAAGTTTATTAGACCAAGTGGAGCAATGCAGGGAGGGGGGCAAGAGCTGCTGCTCAGAATGGCCATGGGGAAATGATGAAATCCCCTTTCTGCCTTAAATAGCATCACAGTAGGAAAAAAACCCCACCAAAAATGCAGAGCAGGCCATACACCTGAAATCAAAACAAAGGGATTGCAAGGAACATCAGAACAGCAGCTCCAAGAAATGAACTGCTTTCATTTCTTTCTCTTTTCTTCATGTTGCCCAGATAAAAAAGTTACAGTGTCTCCACCATCTGAGAACTTCCACTCTTCAGATCCTCATGAGAACATATCCTATTGCCCTCAGTTTGAGGAAACTCAGGCAAGGGATTGTGAAGCTGGTTTGATGATGTCCTGGTTTCAGCTGGAAGCAGGTTATTTTTTCTGCCTAGTAGCTGGTACAGTGCTATGGTTTGGGCTTGGGATTAGAATAATGTTGATGGTTGAGTTGCTGCTGAGCAGTGGCCAAGGACTTTTCATCCTCTGTGCTGCCCTGCCAGCGAGGAGGCTGGGGGTACCAGAGGGGACATGGCCAGGACAGCTGATCCCCCAGACCAAAGGGATATTCCAGACCATGTGGCATCATGCTGGNAAAAAAAAAAAAAGAGGGGAGTTAGCCAGGGGTTTGTGGGTGCTGCCTGGGGACTGGCTGGGCATCGGTCAGTGAGTGGTGAGCAATTGCTCTGTACATCACTTGTTTTGTGTATTCTTTTATTATTATTTTTCCTTCCTTCTCTGTCCTATTAAATTGTCTTTATGTCAACCCACAGGTTTTACTTTTTTCCCAATTCTCTTCCCCCTCCCACTGTGGGGGATTGAGTGAGGGCTGGGGAGTGTTTTGCTGCCCGCTGGGTTTAAACACAACAATTGTTTTTTCTCCAAGCTCCCCTTGTTTCATGCCTCTGGAGACATGGATGCCTGATCTTGGATGACTCCTCCAGTTCACCTCCCACTGATGTCCCTGAGGCTGGCTTTTGGCCAGGACCCCTCAGCTGTTGTTTGTGGGCTCCAGCTGCTCTGCAGTGACAGTGAATACCCCCTTCAGTGACCCATGCCCTGAACTCCCCAGTCATGCCCATTGCTGGGAGAGGATCAGGACATGAATGATGTCACGATGAGGACGATGTGAGCGGTGGGCAGAGTGGGCAGACGGTTGTTTTGACCTCACTCCTCCCTGCTGCTGTGTGTAGGCTGATCTGGTTGGTTCTGTGCTCTCCAGGGTGTACAGCCCCGTCTCTGTGCACTGCTGTCCTTGTTGTATCCCTGCTGGGAAAGGTAGTCCAGTGCCTGTTGGCTGTGCTTTTTAGGGGTGGCCACATCTTCCCATGCTTGGAGTATATCCACTTTTGACCACAGAGGGCTCAGGGTTCTTGAAACCCTGAGCTGAGTTCCAGGAAAAAACCAGAGACCCCTGGCTGAATTGTTGCACCCAAGGGGGGGCTGGATCCAGCCTGTGCCAGTTACTCTAACACAGCCACCTCATTTTCCTTCCATGGGAATGTTCACCCTGGCTTCTCTCCACTGTGTCCCTCTTAAAATCCATAGAAGAGGCTGTCAGAATCACTCAGCAGCAGGAAGCACTGGGCACAAGGACTGTGGAATCTGGGATCTGCCTGAATCTGCTATTCTTGGTGCTTCAGTGTCCCAGCTCGCTGCAATGGCTTTCACCACCATTGAGAACGAGAGCACGTGAGAGCCCAGGAGCTGTTCCATAGCAGGGGCCAGGGAAAAGGTCCCAGTGCTGCTGTGCCTCCCCTGCAGCTGAGCTGTGGAAGGTGTCGGGCCGGGACAAGCTAGCGAGACATAATTTGGCTCTGCGTGTTTTCTTGAAGTATTCTGTCTAAGTAGGCTCAGCAGCTTTGCCTATCCCCATCTCAGTTTCCAGACCAAAGATGAGGTGCGAGGAACTGAACCACATTCCCTGGGAAGAGCTGATAGAGCCTCCCCCGCTTCTCCCCCTCCTCTGGTGCTTCGAACCAAAACAGCTGGAAACTTCTTGTGGCTGGAGATGTGCTGAGTGGCCTGGCTGGAGTTCAGGGAGAGGTAAAGCAATCCCACCCACCAGTAGCAAGGGCTCTGTGCCACTACCAGCCCTTGTGTGCCCTAAATCCTGGCTTCCTGGTAATTGCTATCTGCATAAATACCAGTCGTCCGGCAAGAGAAGGGACTCGCATCTCTGGGCTGTGTTTTATCGTGTGAAATATGAGGTGTGACACAACACGTTGGCATGAGGTGCAGCAGTTGTGTGCTGATGTGGTGACACACTTGAGGCAAAACTGGAAAATTTGATCCCTTCCTGCCCGCGGTCTCCCAGGCGCTGTGGTGAGCCTGACTCGCTCTGCTCAGGGATGTCGAGGGAAAATGGGACCCGGGGCCAGCACCAGCTGCAGTTCACGAACTCAGACGTGTCAGGTTGGCAAGTACCCGCCAGGCCGATGGGTTTGTTGGGCTTGGGTGCTGCCACAGCTGGATTATCCAGGCTGAGCACAGCCCAGCCAGGTTTGCCCCCGCTGAAGCTTAGGGGAGGTGAAGAATGCTGAGCTGGTTTTGGCACTGTTCTATCAGAGATGACTTTGGCCAATTGTTAGTCTGGCTCCAGATCCGGCTCTAAAGGTCTCCCTGCTGCACCAGTTACCCTTTTCTGCTCCCTGAAGAACCAGGATTTATTCCTATTGAATTGAAAACAACTGAGATGCTGAAGAACAAGAGCAATAGTTGTGTTTGGTTCTCCTGAATGTGCAGTCTGAGAGTGATAGAGACCCGTGAACACCTTTCTATGCTCGCTGCATTTGCTTCTTCACCTTTCTCTCCCTCATTTCTGTTTCTGGGTAACTTTTCTCCCTTTTAAAGCATGATGGCAGCTGTGTTGCAGAGACCAAACCCCTGGACAAGGAGAATTTGCCCTCTCCTGCAGCGCAGTTGTTAGTTTCTTTCTGTTTTCATGGACCAGGGACAGAATGATGCTGTCCATTAATGACCATAAAAGCATATCACTGTGGTCAGTGCAGTTGTAGATCCAGAAATGCCTATCTAATCTTCTCGTGGTCTGACAGCAGAGCAAACATGGGAGGGTATAGCAGGCACAAAATGCTGGGGGGTGAGAGGAGGAATCTCCCTTGTGTTCTGAACTTCATGAGAGGCCTCCTGTAGCTCCAAGCAGTCCTGCAGATACTCACCCATCTCCCTCCAAGTGCCACTCCTGAGAGTGTCCCAGTCAATTACCTTGGGATTCCCATGTGGATTTTGTAAAACCAATGTCAAAACCAGCCCAACAAAGCCACATAACAAATACTCATTTCAGCCAGTTCTAGCACAGCACTTGCACAGGGAAATGAGGACCAGCGACGCTCCCTTGGGTGGATGTGTACACACACACTCATCCTGAAGGGTTTCTGGCTTTTTATGTAATACAAGTGTCTTGAAACAGATCTGTTTGCTCTGAAGAGCAAAGGATTAATGAATAATGTGCAATTACAGCCTGTACAGGAGGCAGCAAGTAAGAACAGCTCCAGCTTTGCTCCCTTCCCAGGATTTGTTTCATGTGCACATTGAGGAGTGCTTGTTTAAACTGATACCTCTCTTTCTATTCTTTGGGGCAGATTCCTGATGTTGACTGCAGAGAAGAGCAAATCCCAGGAAATTTGGAGCCTGTTTTTCCAGCTCAGGTCATTGCCCAAATGGTGAGCACATGAACATGGACTTTGTTTCTAATTTGCAGATGGGAAAAGCCAGGCACAGGATGATGTGAGCAATGGAGAGACAAACCTTTGGCTGAAAGTGACACAAATAACACTCAAGTCTTGGCCCTCACCAGCAGATTGAGACCTCCATATCACTAGAAAAATGTGCTGATTTATTCACGGCACATACTGTTCTCCCTCAAAGGAGCAGAAGTGTGCACATCATTAAAAGGAAATATTTTATGCTGATCATTCCCACATGCCTGCTCTGTATATATCTGGGTTCTTAAGCAGCACCCATTCTGCACATAATGTCATGCATTTACATCTTACAAAGAAGATCAGACCTCCTCAGGCTAAGGAATTGTGTTCTGGGTCCTGATAAAACCATTTTATGGAGATGTATAACTTGTGTGGTTTCATGCTTCCTTTTCCTGAAATGCCATTAGATGAACATCAAGTGCTTTTGTATTTATGTGAGGGAATTTCCTTTTAGGCTTTGCAGGCAGAGAAAAGAAATGGGCATGGGAAGGGAGCTGGGACTGAATTATGCCTCTGACTGGCAGTGCCTCAGCGAGAGCCCAGGAGCTCGGCTTGCTGCCTCATTTATATCCATCAGAGGTGCCAGGAGCTGCAGACTGGGATAAGTTACCTCGTCTGAAGGACTGAAATACCACATCAAAGCACCACGTGGATCAAAGGTGAAAGCAACAGGCATTCCCGTCTGGCTCATCTTTCAGACCTTTCTCTTCTTTAGTTCCCACTTTGAATCTGATAATGCGGCCTGAACGCAGCCTTTCATGCGCCTTCATTCCTCAGGGCACAGGTGGGATGGAGCGTGTATTTCCTTGTCAGCGGCCTCCGTGGGGCTTGGGATTTCCAGGGCTTAGCTCTCAGGCAGCAGTGATGGAAAAGATCTATCATTTTGAACAAGGCAGAGCAAGACTGATGGAGTCGGTGCAGCAGAGCAGAGCTCTCCTGCCCCAGGTACAGAACGGGGTGCAGATCTGCAGAGAGCTGCTCAACAGTGAAGCACCAAAATTCATCTGCAGCACGTGGCCTCGCAGGGAATCAAACCCACCATTCAAGACTTTATACGAAGAGACGCTAAAGCATCTGTGAGCCTTGGAAAGGACACACTCAAACACACGGGGTAAAACACGGGAGAAGGCTGCATCCACTGATACACAAGTCCCAGTGGCACTTGGAAGCACAGTGAAAATTTTTATGCTAAATAAAGTAAATGTAGAAGTAAATGGCTTCAGAAACTCTGAAAGGAGCCTTTCACCCCACTGCTGTGTGATTTCTGTCACAGGAGGCAGATGAAGCTCTGTTGCTCAGTGTCTATGAAAATCTGGATGCTAACTCTTCCATACTGTAGGTTTATCCTTCAGTGTTTCTTGTCAGAGAGGATTAGAGTTATCACAGCATGAGGGAAAGGCCTCATGACCTGAAAAAATCTTGATTCTGGCATTTTCCATCATTCAGACCCTTTCACTCATGTCACCAAACTTCTCTGAGTCCCTAGTGGCTCTCTCTGTGTGGAAGTGTCTCTTTGATAGATGTTCTCAGCTGTGTATTCCTGCTGCAGTTTGGTGTCAGAATCAATAGATGTACTTAAGTGGGATTTGTGGAGATGCCTTCTGGATTCAGAGCTCGGTGCTACTGCGTACGGCCTTAGCAAATAGCTTTTGAATTCTAGACCCTCCTGTATCTGTGGGTTCATGTAATATGAAATACCACGTTATGTTAAAGCTGAGCTGGATTCCTGCATGTCAGGGTTGATCCCCAAGGTTTATAAAGCTGTTCAGACTGGCAGCAAGATGAACAAGGCAATTGTGTAGTTCTTTCCCCTGCTCCAATCTGCAAAAGGAAAACATTGTGACTCACCAGCCAGAGAAGTTGTACTTTCTTCAGCAGGAAGCTTTGCAGATTCTCTGCTCCCAGATCTCATTACACTCTTCCATCCCACCACTCTGGAAAAACTCCCACGGAAAGACAGGCAGATATTTTAATCAAGAAATGGCCCTTATTTCCATTAGCAACAGCTGTTTTCCTTTTAATTCAATTCTCCATTCTGCAGTCTGTTTATGAAAGCTGCCATTAATTACGTTTTTCATCAGTCAATGTTCAGAGATGGCTAATGGCCCAGCACACCTAATTAGTCCTTCATGTATGATAATGTTTCATCAAGTCTATAGTTAGTGTGCAGGGCAGATATCCGCTGTGCAGTGGAGCTGGGAGCGGGGCTGCCCAGACTCTCCTGGCTGGGACAGATCCGGTTACAGCTGCGTTCCTGCTGCTGCCAGTGTGGGGAGCTGGGGCTGTGATAACAGTGGCTGCCAGCACTGTCACTGCTCCAATGTCACTCGGAGCATGCCAGCAACAGGGTGAAGAATTCAAGCTGCCTTTGGAAGCTCTTTGAAGGCAGGGAGCGCAGAGACTGCAATTACAGCTACTTTTGGTTTTGTTTCTAATGATGCACTCGATAAATGTTAGTGATGGCTAAATTCACTGTGTTAGAGTGCCTTCCTTTAGCTTCTTCCATGCAGGAGCCTTCTGGTCATCCTCGCCTAGGTATTCCCAGTTGATCCATCTGTCTCTAGCCACAAAGCTGGCTGCTTGTGATGCAAAGAGTGTTGCCTTCTTTAATGTCACCGTGGAGACACTGGCATGACTCAGCCTCACTTACCCAGTGATGCATCTGGATTCAGGCAGGTCTTTGGCGAGGTATAGCCAAAGGTTTGGCACAACTGTCCAGAAACTATGGGCATGGAAAACAACTCATCTTTGTTCAACAAGATGCAGGAGTAGGTTGAATGGGTTCTTCACATACCTGAACGCTGGAGCTGGAGTTTGAACATCACACTCAGTTGGAGCTTTGCCTTCATTTTGAAGGTGTTTGCAGCTGCAAAGAATAGCAATAGTTACTGGCAGGTAGCCTCAGGTAAGAAACATTTCAAATCCTCCGGTACAGAGATAGCTTTGAAAAATATCCCCACCTGTCACAACTGTGTATTGCAATCCCATCAGCGTGTATGCAGAGCTGTCTCTGTTCCCTCGCCCAGGCTGTCACCTGCAGAGTTCAGGGCATTGTGGAAAATTGCATGAACTGAGTAGGGGCATGTTTTGTTTATCTTGGTAGGAAAGTGGCAAACGACCAGGGCAGGATTTGCAGTCATGTATTGCACAAGGCAGTCACTCACCTTCAGCCTTTCCTGAGCCATCTCCTGAGGCAGTCCGGACCCACGATCACTCTTTGCTCACTTCATTTGCCTTTGCTGTGAGCCCCACGGGAGGCTGCAGAGAAGTCAAACTGATGCAGCAGCATTTGCTGTATGTAATAATAACAATGTTCAGCAGTGAAAGCACCTCACTGTGTTTGAGTAATGAGATGCTCTAATATTCTACCTGATGCTGCAGGTATTTCTCTGTCCTATAGAATCACATCAGGCTTATGCAGAGGTTCTCTGGTGAGTATTCAGTTGGCCAATTTCTGACTATGTGACCTCACTAAATTAAAGCCTTTTGACTGTTGGAGGAATGAATCTGCCATGCTGCTAAACAGACAGAAGCTTTTTCACAAGACATCTGCTTCCAAAGCAAATGAAACCTGCTTTGATTTTCATGGCCTGTCGAGGGATGAGAGCAGCACTGCAAGGAATCATACAGGATTGGCTCAGAAACAGTTTAAAGGAAGATACAAGAGCAGCCAAGGTGCTGGCATTTGAGAAGAGAATGAGAAAATGCAAGTGACCTCTTCAAGAATACGTGCTGCTCCCAAAGCCTCCATGTCTCATGCTGCAAAGGGGTGTAATTGCAGACAAAATAGATTTAGGCACAGAATAACTCTGCATTGAGTATTACTCTGGCCTAACATGATTTTTTGGCAGGGGAAGGAAGGCGAGTGTCCTACTGCTATTCATTGTTCAGTCACCTCTTTTCTGGCTGTTTGATCACCTCAACTTTGAGCTCTCCTCTGAAATGCCTCAGCTGCAAAGTGCTGGATTTATGGACGTCTTGCAATGGTGATATAAAAAATGTTCTAGCAGGGTGTTATGGTCCTGCTGTCAAGTCCTTCACTAGAATCCCAGAGTAATTCTAGTGCAGCTGATGGGTTACTGTCGTGTAAGTGAAGGCAGCATTCATCTCTTGGACATCACCTTTTGGCCTCTTCTGTTGGCAAATGAACCTGATGTAATATTGCAAAAACACATCCTTTGAGTGAAAGTGATAAGAAAGACAAATGTTTGACTTTAGCCAGGGAATTTAAAACTCTGAATCCTTTGAAGATTGCTGAGTTCTGTGCTGTGTTAGTCGTCCATATCTATCTAAGAAAACACTCATTTCATCACAACTGGTGACATAAATTCAGACTTGTGAGCAAATGACTAGGTTGAGTTAAATCACCTTTCTATCTGCTAATGGCATTTTTGCTTTTGCTTCATGATGAAGGTTATCTCCCTGTTTGAAAATTATAACCTACAACTGTTAGACAGCATTATCTGCAGACTTGGGTGAGATAATTTGTATGAAAAATCCAGGGAATCTGGAGCTTATTGGCTTCCATTCGCATGAGGCTGAAACTCTTCAGGACTTCCAGTCGCCCTCACATATTCCTGCTGCTATACAGTGGGGAAGGAATAGCAGCTGGCAGATGATGGATAGCAATGCTGCAGCCCAAACTAAGGTTAGCAGTGACATCACTGATAGAAAGGGAAGCAGCTTGAGCTGTTTATAAAACTCCAGTTGGGAAGTTTGCCCCAGACTGCATTAGCCTCTGTTCTCTGCCTACCCTGCTTTTCCCCACTCAAATTCCAAGCTCCTTCAAGGGAAACAAACATCTGCAGAGACACAATGTTAATTGTTCTACTTAGGGCTGCTGTTTACATTTTTGGTGCAGGCAAGTCAAAGCATGTCAAGGCTATCCTGATGGCTAAAACAAGCCAGAAATCTTGTTCCGGCTGAAATAACACGGGGCTGGATTCTGATTTCACCTACCAAACCTTTTGGGATTGGCCATGGAGGGTGGAAATCAGAACCTGTAGAAATCAGAGGGTGCAAAAAAAAGTAGCAGAGAGGCTGGTAAGAGGGTGAATATGCTGGAGCCACCAGGGAAACATCACAAGGTTAATGCAGTTTTCCATTATCTGAAAACAGGGGGATTACTCTGCATTTGTAAGCTTAAAATTGCCAGCTTCCCCGGGTTCTGCTCCCATCACAGTCCAGCCTAATGGCTCCTTATCAGGAATGATGAATCGCTCTTGAGCCTACACTTTGGTCCCTAATTTCCACTTTCCTTGCATCTGCTTAAAGTCCTTTTTAATTTTAACACGTATAGCAGCCTCTGAGCCAAGCGTGGCCCTGGTGCTCACAGTCATTCTGGTAATTACCACGCTCACCAGGTCCCTTTAGGATGCAATTTCAATGGGGTGTGACTTTCACAATATTTTTTTTCTTGTTGTTGCTCGAGCCACTCCAGGAAGGAACTGTTAAACACGAGTCTCAGCAGGATCCATCATGACTGAGGACAGAACAGAATGTAATGAAACAGGGTGAATACGTGTCTCGCTGAGCAGGATATGTTCTCTTATTTATATGGTTGATAAAGCTTTGGCTGAGGTTCAAAAAGGTGTTCAGCTTTCATCTCTCTGTCTTCCTTCCTCCACTCCCCTAAATATTAATGCTGCACTCATACCTCCCATATTCATGGGTACTTTGATTGTTTATAGGTTTTTTTAATAAAGGATTTGACCTCTTGCCTGTGCAGTTACACAAGCCCTTCTCTGTCCTCACGCCGATGCTCCCTCCATCGCACTTTGTGCTTGGCTTCCCTGCAGCCCGGCTGGCTCGGTCCGAGGCAGTGCAAGGGAACAGACACTAAGTCACTGCAGTCAGGAATTCTGGGGAGCGTTTTCCTAGCTGAGGACAAGGAGGGACTGCAGTGTCTCTGCTCGGGCTGTGACCCCGCTTGCACAGGGCTGTGTCTGGGCAGCGGTGCGTTGGTGTCCCCTGTGCCAGGGCGTTTGGCACCCGGGGCTTGTTTGAAATAATTCTTGCCCTGGTCCTTTCCTCTGGGCTTGGGGGAGTGTGACACGGCTCTGTGGGAAGCTGAGGTTGTGCAGGAAGTGTGTGGCAGCGCTGGGAACAGAAGTCACATCTTCTGAGTCCCACCTGGTCCATTAACCATAAACCCATTTTCCCTCAGTAACTGAGTACAACAAGAACAGTCCCTTTTACATTATTTATATGCTGGGAGAGCAGGGGCAGCTCTGTGAGAAAGTAATGTGGCAAAGCAAAGGCAGCAGGATTGTGAAGTGCCAGGTGACAGTGGGAGGAAGGTTTTGTGGGGTCAGGGTGTGCCTGTTGAACCCCGAGCTTCTCAGTAAGCACAGTTTTAACATCTGGGTTCCCAAGTCAGGAGGAGATAATACAGCACCCAGTGACTGTCTGTCCACATGGATACCCATGCCAGGAGGAGTGGAAGGACGTGTATCTCCTCTAGTGCTCACTGTTTCTTCCTGGCACCAGTTGCTCCCCTCATGGGATCCCATGTCTTCAGACACATTTCACAAAAATTACAGCAGCTGGGAGTAAATCAATCACACTGTTCTGCTTTGATCATGTGCTCTGCTGTTTCTGTATCAGCCAACATACAGATCATGAAATTCTCCTTTATCACCTTTTTGGCTGTTTGCACTGCAAAATTGTGGTACTTGAATTAGGGCCCGTGTTTATGAGCAGAGACAAGAATGATTGATATTTATGTGAGCATGAATTAAACCAGTATTTTTAATTCTATGACAATTAATTAAATCAGGGCAGTAGCAAATAAGAGCATAGACATCCAATTAAGTGCTGTTGCACAGGCGTATGAAGAAAACAAAAAAGTTTTTCTGACGTAATGTGATTTGGATCAGGCCCCTAAGAATGCATAGACTTTCTGCTCCAAATAATTATTCATTTGATTGCTATCAAAACAGGAATTTACTACAGTGTCTCTGGCCAGCCTGTCCTCTCAATCTGAAGAGGCTTCAGTTCCTGTCCTCCCAGAAAGGACTGTGTATATTCAATGCAGCAGCAAAAAGCTGTGAATGAAAAAAATGTTACAACATCATTAATAGTTGGTAGCTGAGAAGGAGTGTGTAAGTGATGCAATATAATGTTTATTTTCTCTCAGAGTTAAGCACATTTAGGGGCATCCCCAATGTGCGGGTAGATGAGCTGGCTGATGATCTGACCCTGCATCTGCAAGGGACCAGGCAGCACAGAGTTTGTGAGCAGCCTCTGCTCCTCGTCCCACATCTCAGCTCAGAAGGGACTCGGATTATTTGCTTTCCTTTAGCCCATCTCACACCACCCCTCTGCGCCCCGTGGGCTGATGTGTTCCAGAAGCTGCTCCAGAGGCGGGAGGGCAGGGATGCTGGCGGGGCTGGGGCAGATGTGGGTGAGCGGGGCCAGAGCTTGACCGCAGGCACCGGGATGGGAGCTGGAACGCGTTGGGAAGCGGGAGCGCAGGGGCCCCGCGGAGGGACGGAGCTGCGGCTGCCAGGGAGCCGCTGGCAGAGCCCCGGCAGCCGGGCAGAATTCCGTGCTCCGCATCCCTGCCTGCCCGGAGCAGCCCATGAGCACTCACTGTACCCACAAAGTATTCAGGAAAATAAAAGGAAACCATGCTTACGTTTGGGTTTTCATGGCTGGCTTTTTATGGCTGGCTTTTTACATCTGCCTTTCTTTTTCTTGGTCATGAAAGCAGTCGGGCTGCCCAGCAATCCAGATCTGAATTCCTTAACCTGGGAGGCATTTTGTGCAGTCTAACGTCTACCAGCCTAAGACCAAGCCATCATGCACCAGTGATCTTCTTTTTCCAGGCTGGTAATTCTGGCTTTACTGGAATGAAAGACAAAGGCACTGAATAAGTAAAAGAAATAGGGGGAGAAAAAAATCCATATGGAATGGACACATTGGTTGAAACATCCCATTTCCTGAAAAATTGATTTTGAGGTATCTGTCAAAGCAATCCTTGTATTTCTTATGATTATTATATCACATGGCCTTGGCGTGGTTTTTGGGTCTTTCACGAGGACCACCCAGAAGTGGGCCAGGTTTGGTTATTGGATTTACTAAACAGAACAAGAAGCACAGAACTCCTGCCTGCTGTTCAAAAATAATATCGCAAGGGAAGCAAACCACAGGGAGACCACAGGGAGGTGAAGCCCATTTTCCACTTGCTGAGGGAACTGCCCTTGCTTGCTGCAGAATGCAGTCTCCATATGCTGGGAATGATTCCCAAAAGTACTCCATCCTTGCCGACTCTGCTTCCTTTCAGAAGCTGCATCCACTGGGATGTAGGGCAAGGAAGTGGCTCTGAACAGGATACTCTGGGGTGTTTTCTCTGTGCAGTGAGGTGGAGAGAACAGCCTGGAAGAGAAAACACCAAGTGGTGTTGGAGTGGAACAGAGAAAGCCTGTTTCTCCCTGTCCGTGTTCCTCAGATTATGGATCCTGGACCACCCGATGGCCGGAGAGAGCTTTCTGGGCACAGCATGGAGCAGAAAGGGCTGCTCCTGTACCAGGCATGCCTCAGGGCTCACTCTGCTCTTGGTGCCCTGCTCCCTTCCTGCCTCACTCTGGGATGGGGAAGAGGAAGATGATGTTACTGATGGAGAGAAGGGACAGAATTTGCCCCCTCCTTAAGAAGTCATTGAAATGGCACACAGAAAATGGGGGAGGAAAAGGATAGGTGACTTGCAGTGACTGGGAATTAAGGATAGCTGTGGCAGCCAGGATTCTCCTTGTGGTCTGCAGGAGGAAACATGATCAGAAGGATATGCAGTGGGGAAGTAAATATGGCAGATTGTTTCAGAAACAGATAACTCACTGTTCTGAGGGCATTTGGATCTGAAAAGAGAGGCACTGGCTGTACATGGAGTTGTACTTTGTAACCCAACAACAAAAGATTCCCAAGCAATAGGGGCTAAGCTAATAGGTGGATGAGCTCTCTTGGAACAAACCCCAAGGGATCTGGAGGGACCAGCAGGATCTGAAGGCCAGGGCTGCTGCCTGTGTCGTGTGAGGGCAAGGTTTCACCACCCGCTCATCTGTGTGGGTCATTACTTAAGGCACCAACCGAATTAAATCATGCATGGACTGATAGAGGTGCAATGCTGCCACAGCCCTGCTGCACTCTATGGCTCAGGGGTAGGAGCCAAAACTGTGACCAACAGGCCAGAATATGCCAGAATCTGTGGGCACGGACTGCAGTTATTCTTGGCTACACAAAGCCACAATACATTTTGCAATATCAGCTTTGTTAGATGCTGGTATGGATGGGAAGGAGAAAGGCAGTGGAGATGTTCAGCTCTCTGTGCATTGACTAAGTGACATCTCTTTTCAGCTTCTCAGGAGTTAAAGGGTTAATGAGAAAAGCTCCCTCCCCTGACCTCTCTCCCCCAATGTGCTTGTTGATTTCTGTCCTCCCAGGCATGATTTTTGTTTGGGAATGAAATGTGCTTACTCACTCATATGCATTTATTACACAGACACGGTACATCATCCATCAGTGCAAATGTCACCCTGTGCAAAAGCCCTGTGTCCAGAGTGACAGCTGAGTTAGTGCTGTGTGTTGGAGCAGCTCCCTTGCCAAGATTCTGCAGCTGGATGGTTTTAAACAAAACTCAGTTATGAAAAGATCCACCAGAAAAAGAATCTGTGGTCACATGGTGCTCTTGTGGAAGCTGCCAGCTCCTGTGGGCCACTGGCCTCCTCATGGGGACACCGAGGTGGCCATGAAGGGCCACAGGAGGGGTTGCGATCACAAGCGTTCTCAGCTGATCGGTTTTTGACTTCTCCTGCAAAATGACTCCTCACTCTCCTCTCTGCGCAATAGATCTGAAAGGTGCTGGTGCTAATTCTGCTGCCCAGCTCAGGGCTGAGGATTAAATGGCACAAAACCTCATCACTGTCACTCCTTTTGTTGGCTGGAGCCCAGTTTGGAGGAGCAGCCTTTGATGCACAGCAGTTGCTTAGGCACACTTGCTTAGGCAGATTCATTTCTGGGTGTGCTACTTGCTACTTCTGCCTTTATTCTCCTGCACAGGCATCTATTTTTTTTTACAATGGTTTGGAGTTTTCATGGCAACAGCCATGAAAGCCAATGGCACTCATGCAAGTCAAACTTCACGCAACACTCAGCAAAATACACAGCAATCTATTTCAGTGCACCACATCATTAATTAGGAGAGACAGACCAGGCAGGTTTGGAAAATATGATCTCTAATGTTCAATTTTTAAATAGGATTTCGAAGTGGCCATTGAGATTCTCTGCAATTTCTGCACATAGATGAAAATACAGCTAGAAAAATTAGGTCATGTATTGATTAATCTCAGAATTGACATAAATTATTTATATTAGTTACCAGCTGACTCTCTTTGTGATGGTTCTCCTGGCTGTAGGCTTATTAACTTAATGTGGTAATAACAGGAGGAGAGAGATGGATTGATGGCGTAGGAGCCCTGAAAATCTGAAGAGTTTCTAAATTTATCCCTGCAATTCTGTGCTTATAGTAATAAGGAATTTCAATCTGCATCCATATAATTTATAAAATGCAGGTATTGTGCATGACAGGAATAATCTCCTTAACTCGTGTGGTGAGGCATTCCCACTCGAGAACCCCCGTGTGTCACCAGACAGTGCCAGCAATGATGGAGCTACAATTGTGCAGGTGACAACATGATGGGCTCACACATTTAAAGGCTGATGTCTATTTAAAAGTTGTATTTTTAGAAATAAAAGGTAATTCTATAATTATTAATTGACTAGCTTATTTTTCTCCAATTTTGTTCTTTTTTCTTTTCTTTTTTTTTTTTTTTAAGCTGTCTTCTTTTCCTTCTAATATTTTTAACTGAACATTTTCTGCTCACATTTTTTTCACTAGAAATGTTAGGTGGGAGATTTCTAAAGGTAACCAAATGTCAACATTATCTCCGCTTCAAGTCAAAATGCAATTAATACAAAAATCTACAGATTTCTAATATCTTTTTTAATATTAAAAAAAACATTAGCATTTTCCCGAAGTCGTATTTGATCCAACTCCCATTTTTGCTTTGGAAATGCCTTCAGTGAAAAGATTCTAACCAGCCTGACTTATTTTTAAAGCAGCAATGATCATTGCAGAAGGGTGTAATTATCTTTAGTTCCAAGATCTTTGATCACACTGTGTTCACATCTAAATCTGAGTTGGGATCTAGATCTGGTTTTTGTGCCTTAGGCTATAATTTGTGGGGCTTCTCTGGCAAAAGAATTTCTTTTATGAGATACACACACACCAGAGCAGCACCATGTTTGCTGTGGCTGTGTGGGAGTTTACAAACTTATAAAAAATGCATTGTGATGTCCTTTAGTGGGAAGGGAGAAGGGAGAAGTCATGTATTCCAGCCCTGGGATTTAGACACATTGGAAGCAGCATCAGGTGAACATCTTATATTTGAGGTTAATGACTGCCTTGCAGAAACCTGTGTGCTATGGGAGACACTGGATTCTTGCATAAAAGAATAATATAGACATAAAGCTGGGAATTTGGAGAGAGGAGTGGTCTAAGAGCAGTGCTTGGTGCCGACCAGGTGGGATGGATGCCCCGTGTATTTGTTTAACCACACTGCAAAACAACTGAGGCTGTACAAGATGTAATTGGAAAATATGCAGAAATAATTGCAGAAATGGTCCAGTTGTTCAGCCACTCTTTTGCAAGAGATTTCTGTGTCTGTAGGAGTATTCTCTCCTGTTTAGCTTTGATTTGGGTCCCTAAAATAGACAGCTCATCTTGCCAGACGCCCACGGAGGGAGGCTGGGGCTCCTCCACAGGCTGCGTCAGGAGGACAGAGCAATGCTGTGCATCCACAGCATGTTGTGAACAACCTCCATCCCTTCTGTACAGCCCCTCAAGAGTGGAAATAAACCTTTTCTCACACCAGCCAACTGGCAGACCCATAAGATTCCCACTTAAAACTGTTTATTTCAGTGCAATTGGGACTGGGATTCCTGGTCTCAGTAAGAATCCCAGATTTCTCTGAACTATCAGGTACATCTGTATTGCCACATGTCAGCTACAGAGTGTAACATGAAAACCTTTATTCCCAAATTTAATTATAGGACTTCCATATTAAAACATACTTTTCCAAGTAAATAATTTAAGCATGGCTAATATGTCTTTTCCTGATCACCATTATCGTGATAATGGATGATGAAAACAAAACAACTGTGTTCCTGAATTGCTAAATTTTGGGGAAAAAGAAAAGAAGCAAGTTTTAGCTGCATGGTATATTTTCATGTTAAATCTGTATAATCAAGATTGCACAGCCTCAAAGCTTACCATCCTCTACCAGGCAAAATGATTTAATTTCTGCCGAAATCTTAAATCATTGTCTGTTTATAGAAAAATGCCAGATGACAGGAGCAGCGAGAGGTAAATGGGAGGATGCTGGATGCTATCAGTTTTGACTGAGAAGGCACAATAAATCTATTTCTAGCAAGAAGAGAACTGCGCTGCTGGTGAAATGCTATTATCCTGCCTCTTCCAATATGTTTTCACCTGATGGATCAGAGAAGAAAATATCGGTATTAGCACACAACACATTTCCCTTCTGAGTGAAAGTGACTTTATATCAGAAACACATGCTAAAAATGTCTTTTGCATTCCTGCTAATTTCTCAGATCCAGCCTTGGGCATATGCTCCTTATCTAATCTCGACTGCTGCATTAAACCAATGTCTGCTATTCTACTTTATCCTTTGTGTCATTTCAGACATGGTTTCTATTTTCTTTGCACTTCACCAAGGTAACCTGCAACTGCTTGGAAAATGTTAACATCTGCAAAGGAAAAAAAAGAATCAAAGGAAAGGAATTAATCAAAGCCTTGAGATTTACGGGCTAAATCTTTGGACTTTGGTCCAGGTAGTAGGTTTGTTTCTCTGCTGAGGCAGCAGAAAGCTGGCAAGGCACTGCCTGTTTGGAGTGGTGGAGGATTCTCCCACTCAGGAGCCCCAGGGCTGAGCAGAGCCCTCCTGGCTGGTGTTCTGCTGCCTGTCCCGTTTTGATGGACTGATTGTGTCTCGCCCCCAGCATGACAGGGGTTGCTTGGCTTGCTACGAACATCCTTTGATGCAAAAGAAATGGATAAACACAGACACCCAGAGCAGAATTACTGACCTGCTGAGGCCAATGTGACCCCAGCCGTCCCTGTGGCTGTGCTTGGAGAGGGTGGGATGTGGGTCTCGCTCACCTTCAGGCAGCTCTGCAGCCAGGCTTGACCCCTGATGTGATGCCTGAGACCTGTAGGCCTTGTCACCCGTCTTGACTTATCTGAGAAGATAATTAAAGCTGGGCTCACTGGTGACAGCAAGGTGGCCCTGACATGCAGGGTGTTTGCTCCTCTGAGCTGCTCCCCAGGCTCACAGGGCTCCCTGACAGAGCAGAGCTGTGGGAACCTCATGGGCAGCTGGGAGGATTTACAATTATACTAATTGTATAAACCATTAGCAGAGAAAGGATAAAACTCCCTAATGGAGAATGAGGCCTTGGGAAAAGCTTGAACAAATTTAAACTTGTGATTGAGGTGTGCAAGGAGGAGGGGATGGGCCCATCTTCATTTGAACACTTCTTTCTAGATTTCAACAGCCACATGCTCAACATTTACCCCTCATTTTCTCTTTTACATTTTCAGAGATTAGTGGAGCTGCAGGCAGAGCAGGAACAGCATATATGCAGACGCCTGAACTATTTGTGGTGAGGTAAAAGGAGACTGGTAAGCCTGATTTGAAATTTTGAGGGCAGGGACTTCCACCGAGGGTACAGTGGATGGGTCACTTGGTGGGAAGGCAGCAACCAGGCGGCAAAGAAAGAAGTGGGAAAACATCCGACACTTTCAAGAGCTAAGATCAAAATTATCTTTTGATGGCACCCATGGTTTAGTCATCAAATCTTTGGTATTTCTAGACAGGATGGGTTGCTCTGCCACATACAGAAATGTAGCTGAGCAGAGCTGCATTACTGCAAGACACTTCACAGTTTTCTGCCATTGACCATTACTGTTATTATGATTGTTGTTGTTATTATGTATTTTGGAGGAATAACAAGAAATTAGGATTTGGAATGGAAAAGTCAAAGTTCCTGGAAATGTTTCACTATTCAGGGATTACCTGCATAGTTGTGGTTTCACAAGTGCCACTGGTACTTTGACAGTCGTGCTGTTAGAGTCTGCTAGAGACACACATTCAGACTGGATTCCCATTACGGGGAATGATAGTGGGTGTCTGGAATGGAAATGGTATGCTCTTTTGAAAGTTTCAGTTGTCACTATATGTTACTTGCAGCATTAATATTGCAAATTGCAATCCGACGTAGAAACATAAAGGGATTTACTACTACAGAGCTGGATGTGTTATGTGATGTAGTGCTGTGATATTAGACAATGTGACATTTCATGAATAAAACAAAAGATCTTACAGCACTCCCTATTAAGGGGAAAAAGTGCTTGAAGACGGTCACATTTACAGGGCAACTCTCTGAGGACTACTTCAAATGCTAGAAATTTAATGAAGGCTCTTAAAAATCTAATTATATACTGATAGAAATTAATAAAATCCATGGGAGCAAAGATAAGAATTAATGAAATAAGATCAGTGAAGCTATAATGCTGAACAAGAGGATTTATGTTAACATCTAAAAATCATAATAAAACACCATCTAAAGGCACAGAAAACCTTGTGAATGGAACTTGAAAGAAAAATGTTGCCACAAACTAATAAAGATACTTCTCCTCTTTAGATTAAGCCTGTTCTATGAGTCCAAAGGCTTGCTCAGCACGCTGCAGAGAGGGGAGGGAGCAGTAAATAGTTACTCTTGATTTGTCAGGATGACTGTTTGACTTATAGTGGGACTGAGCACCCTCAGGGGTGCTGGCCAGAGGTGAAGCATGGCCAGCAGAGCCTCTCTTGGCCGCCCTTCTCCTTCCCTTGTCCCAGTCAAGTTGCCTGGCTGGTGTTTGGGGATGGTGATGTGCATCCCTTTATGTCAACACTCCCTTCCTTGTGCTGCTGGAGGGCAGGACCTGGCCAGAGTGGCCACCATGATCCATCCTCCAGATCTAGACAGAGGTGGTGTCTGTGGCCACCGCAAAATTTGACTGACTGGTCTGGGAGATCCGCTAAATTCCAGAATGGTGCTGATGATGTGGCCCCAGCACCCAGCAGAAAGGGATGTGGAGCTGGGATGGATTGGGGTTGTGCTGTCCAGTGCAGGGAGAACCTCAAAATGCCCCTCTGGAGCTGCCGTGTTGCTGCTCCCAGAGCTGACTCATGGTGTGGCCCAGCAATGCTTTTAACCGGGTTAAAAAGGATGAGCTGCCACCACACTGACATGTGGAATGCGTGGACAAAAAGCAGGGATCTTGCAGCAAAGAAAAGCAAGATGTACTGGTAAAAATGCATCAGAATGCATATGCACAAGGGGAGTGAATTAAAATTGCAAAAAAAAAAAAAAATTATTCTGGAATCTTCACATTTCAAGTCTTCCTGCTGCAATAAAATGTTTCTTAGAAAATGCTTGTGCTTGCTTTCTGATGCAGGTGAGCAGCAGAGCTGGCTTGGAGCCCAGCCTGGGGTTTGTTTTTCCGTAGATGCAACCACTGTCCTTGTTTGCCTCTTCCCATGCAGCCCTGGGCAAGTGCAAAGCATTATCCTCCCCATTATTTTATTACTAGAGAATCATGGTTCTCCACGAGGGAATATTCTCATGGCTGAGCTGAGATTCAAGTGGATTTTGGCCTTTAAAACTTGCAGTAGTGTTGACATAGAATAATCTTTCCCTTATTAATCTCTGGACTTTGTGATTTTGTATTTGCATGTGGGAAGCATTAAACAAGGCAGCCCACTTGTGCTTTCTATTATTTATTTTTTGTTTAGAAAAGTATTTACCCACATTTCTCTGAAGGCACCTGTTCTGTTCAGACACAGAAATTGCACATTAAATTTTGTGTGGGCTATCCCAAGGCACACAAGACTAGGCACAGGATTTTGCACAACTAGTAGCTCAAGGTTGATACGTGATTGATATTATTATTTTTATTATTATTATTATTATTATTAGTCCCCACTAGGAAATTACTTTCATTATTAATAAGTAACTTCATAAATGCAACCAATTTTCAGCATTATCAGTGCTGAACCCTAATATCAGGACAATGCTATTCATCTTAACAGCTTTCACTCATTTCAACATTTCTTTACTAATTACCTGAAGACTTTCTACACTCAAAATATTTGGCATTACCACAGAGATCACGTCCAATGCAGGCTCTAGCCCCAAATCACGGGCTCTGCTGAGGAGGATGCATTCAAGGACACATATACCAGACCAACTCTTATGCGCACCAATTGCTAAAAGCACAAATAAAAGTTGACATAATTCCATTTTCAAAAACAAAACACATTGTGCTTTTACATCCCTGCTTTTATTATCAGCTCATAATCCAAGATACTTCAGTTCAGTGCACTGTAGTGCTTCGAGAACATTTGTTGGGACCTGCAAATATTCCTCATGCTTGCACTGCACGCCTAAAAACCCCACGGTAATGAGTGTTTTCCTTCCCAGTGTAAGTGCTGCGAGCACTGGCACTGAGAATATGATTAATGTGGCACATGTTTGCAAAACTGGGATTCCTCCAGTCCCCTCTGCTATTAGCGAATTGTGGGGTTGGAATGTGCTGAGAGTGACTAAAGCAGCAAGAGCAGAGCTGGAGAAGCCCTCAGGCTTTGGCACTGGGAAAGCTCCGTATGGCCCTGGGTTCCACTTTGGAAGCTTGCTATACATTGAAACATAATTAATGGGACATCTACTCAGTCTTGATCCTGAAGTTCATTTTAACCATGCTCAGCGTTTAATAGTCAAGACGATGAACACTTGATGTTGCAGAATGGTGCCAAAAAAGTAAGTCTGGAGCATTCCTACTCCTGATTTGTTTTGACAGACATTTCATTTTCTGAAGCTGCAGTTAGAGCAATAAAAACAAAATTCACCACAGAAAAACAAACACCAGCTCCCCTTCCAGCAAAACTGATGCATTTTTCAAATCCTGCAAAATTGTGCAGCTAGAGCCCATTGAGTTTCCACAGGAGGTAAAGCTCATTAGCAAACACATGAAAGACAACGAGCAGATTATTGTGAAAAAGATATTTGTACAGTTACTTCAGCAAGGTTTTATTTAAAGTTTCTGGTTGCTGGCACTTAGACACTGTGTGTGACCTTGGTTAGGGAATGCTTATTGCTGAAAAACAGACACTCCAAGCACCCTTACAGACAGCAGGAGAGCTGGAGTGATGGAATTCAGTGAAAAGGAGGCAAACCTGACATTTCTCTTTTTATTCCACCAAGAGATCATCTGTTCAAGGAGGTGTACAGAAGAAAAAAAGCATCCCTGGAGTGGGAAAAGGCGGGATTGAATGGGGCATGCCCAGGATTGTGTGCTGCTGAGGGAGGATCTCCGCTTTGCCCCCAATCAAAGGGGATTTGTGCTAAGCCTAAAGATGCCAGGCGCCGTGTGCCTCTGGAGCACAGAGGAGCTTTCTGTTCGAGCTTCCTGTGCTTTGTTCAACAAAATACATTAACGGGAGGAAGAGAGCTCTCACTACAACCCTGATTACTATTTCCTTTAATTCCATCAAAATTACTTCTTCCCAGCACAGCCTCCCCAGCCAGATGCTCTCCCGGCCTGCGGAGGGTTCGGGGCCTTCATCTGCGCTGCTGGAAATGTTTTGCAGATTTCAGCAGGACTCCTGGGCTGGGTGTATGGAAGAACAGCTTAAGCAGTGACAAATAGAAAGCACATGCCTAGTAAAGCTGCATTACACAACTCCATCCCACTTTAATGTCATCCAGTCCTAAAACAACAAACCTGTGGGGACTTGCGGCTCCATGTGTGTCTTGGAAAAGGGAGGTAGGGCTGAGGTTATGGAGACTTGTGAGGACAAGCTGGTGGAGAGATTTGGGTCCACACAGGATCACCATTAGCTTGAGGACCCTGGGGCTTGATCATCACCTGATTAGCAGACACATGAGTAATTCTTCCATGTGACAGGACAGCCCCCGGCTTATCTAAACACACAACACCCTCACCATGAAAACTGAGGCAGAAGTACACAATCAGAGAATCAATAAGCTTGGAAAATGCATCTAGGATCATCGAGTCCAACTGCTAACCCAGCAGCACCATGTTCACCACTAAACCCTAGACCCAAGTGCCACATCCAACACTTCAAGGATGGTGGCTGCACCACTTCCCTGGGCAGTCTGTTCCAATGCCTGACCAGCCTTTCAGTGAAGAAATCTTTCTTAATAACTGATCTAAACCTCCCTGGGCTCAGCCTGGGGCCACTTCCTCTAGTCCAACCATCCAGGTCACGGGACTGGGCTGGCAGCGGGTGCCTGAGTGGTTCCTCGTGCTGGAGCTCAGGGTGAAGCTGGTTCAGATCTGCCACCCAGCCTCTGCAATCAGGTTCACCCTTGATCAATATTTTATTTTACAGTGAGCTGTGTCCTGCTGGCTGGAGAATCCTGCTAGGATCCACTTTCAGGACAGAGTGGGCAGTAGAGATTAACCCCAGAGTAGAAGATCCTCCTCTGCTTTCATTCCAGACACCATTCTCCTCACTCTGCTCTTCCCCCCTAGTTTCTCAGTGGGTGCCAAGCACTCCTTGAATCTTTTCAGCCACATAACTTTGTTTTACTCGGTTGGAGCAGCCTTCACAAGACAAATTGGTAATCTTTCTGATTTGAGTCCCCGTGTGCTCAGCAGCCCCAATACTGCACTGGTAGCATTTGACCGAGACCAGTGTTCTCAGTGTAAACTCAGAGTTAGTGTCTTATCTAATTTTGTCATTTTCAATTAAACTTTACCTGTCCTTCCATTGCTGTTTTGAGCCCTATTTAGTCCTAATGTTTCATCTACATGCATTTCTAAGTGTTTTATTTATTTCAGCTGCATATCTCACTCATTCTTTCAAAGAAAAAAATGACATTTGGTTTTAGGCTTTTGATTTTTTTTTCAGTAACTTGTGTCACGACAGAAATGTTGATGGTTTGGTTCAATTATCATCATATCAGTATTTTTGTATATTTGGAATGGGAAGGGAGGAGGACAGAAAAACAGGCAGTGAAGGCACTGAACACTGCTACATGTAAAGCTAACAGAAGGAAAGTGAAATAACATGGGATATTATCACAATTTTTTTTCAAAAATGCTTTCTGAAGTTATCTGTATATTTTAAGTTTCCCACAGTGATACACTTCAAGTTTTTAAAACAACACAAACATTTGCCTTGGCTAACAGCCTAGTGTAAAGAATAAAAATTATCAACACAACTAAATGGCTTAAAAAGACAAGGTATTGTCCCTGAGGAGAAGCAGAGAATGTAAAAGTAATCTGTACAGGCACAATGCTATTCACGTGTGGCCAGCAAAAACAAATGAGTTGAGCCAGTTGTCTCTTTCAAATGAAGATATTTTGTTCTTTACCAGTCCATCATCTCTCCAGGATACACATGTACCGTCTAACTGGACTACTTTAAGTACAATTAATATTTGTTCTGTGTTTCATACGTGCTTTTTTGGTAGTGACACGACAATTATTTATTGCTCTTCATCAAGAACTAATAAAAAAGCCAGGGGAGCTATAGATCTCATGATCCCTTGGCAGAAAGTTGTGAGCAGGTTTTCTGAACTGTACAACCCCCCAAAAGTTTTTTTTTTTTTCCCATTATTTGTGCCTTACGGCATTCACACAGGTCACTGAAGTCCATTTTCCCCATCTTTGTTATTTGTTCTTTGGCCTTTTTTTTTGGTGAAAAACAGCAATGAAGTTCAAACCTCTGCTGCACTGAATTCTTTGGCAGCTTTTTAAAGCTGCCCGGAAACTATTGTGAAAACTTCTATAATCAGATAGTGACTGATATGCAGTGAGTGCTGATAGAAGTGTTTGAAAATAAAATGCGGGGTGCTATAAAACAGCTTTACTAGATAGTAAATAACATTTCAAATGTGCAAGGAAATCACATTCCAGCTCTGCTTTGTCTCTGCTGCCTTCTTTCCCTCCGGGATTTGTTCTAGCTGTGGGAAGTCCACTATTAGGAGATGTAATTTAGGTGTCCCTGTTGGCTGTCAGGGCATCCTGCATGGCTTTCACAGGAGATGGGAAGGGAGAGAGAGACCCTCCGAAGCCTGACTCAGGTTTCCCATCGCCCTCATCAGGGGCCTGTCTCTGAGCACTGAAAAATCCCTAAAGATCAGCAGTGTCTTGGGTAGGAGGGGGAGCATCCAGTCCCTCATGCCACGCTCTGGGCCAGTGCTGGCTGTTGTCCTCATCTGTGCACTCACAGCCTGGAAAATGGGCCAGGGAGCCTGGCCTTGGCACCTGGTGCATGGTGCGCAGTCCATGTGATCCTGCTGTACCTCCTCAGCTCTGGGCTTGATAAATACGAAGTGATCTGAGAGAGCTTAGTGCTAATGAAAGATGAGTGTGTGGACTTGCTGTCAAAGGTCTTGAGGGAGGCTGCTTTGCTGCCAAAAGGGAAAAAACTCAAACCAATATACGCAATACAAAAGCAATGTCTGACCAAAATGAAGCTGTGAGAGTGACCCTGCTAATGAAAAGAAAGTGTTCGCAAGGAGTTACACATGAGTGAATGACTAGTCAGGGGAAAATATTATTTTCCTGGGAAAGCTTAACATTTGAATAAGGAAAAAAGAGTGCTGCTTATCTGTGGCAGATTACTGTGCCCTATTGAAAACACTGCCCTGAATTTTTCTCTCCCTCTTTCTGAAGCTGTTCTTTTTCAGATCAGGCAAAACGGAAACAAATGTGTAATTGTCTCATATATAATCTCTAATCTCAGTTTCGGCACAAATGTGTAGCAGTCCTTAACAGAGGAAGGAAAAAATGTGCTTGTTTGGAATGAATGTTTGGTTGTCTCTGAGCACAGACACTGTGACATACTGTTCACATCTTGGGCAAAGGGTCCTTGTGACTTTTAACTTGTTCACAAAACTGACTATAAATGAGGTTTAGCCAGAAATGAAAATGTATGGGGTCATCTTAGAGACTGGAGCATAAGAAAAAGAGAACAAATGCTGTGGGATCTTTTCATGGATATGCAGGGAATGATTGTTAAGTGCTGGTTTAGGTATAAGTTCATCGAGGTATGGGTGTTCATTTCTGTCTATACCACATGAAAAAATCAATTTAATTTAATGAGAATACTCTAACCTTCAAAATGGAAACATGCTGAAATACCTTCCAGGGGCATTAAACAGCTGCCTCAATGTCGTCCATGTCAGTAATGTCAAAGTCAGCCTATTTGATGAATTTTGCCCTCTTAGTGTGAAATCACATGTGGTTAGCAGCAGAATTTTGTGAGTGCCTTTGAATGCAAAATCCAGGCTGTAGATGTGTGGATGAAAGGCTCTGTATAAATGTCAACCTTTATTATTGTTGCAAATTTCCGGCTTCTGTTATTAAGACATTTTATATGGATCTCTGCGTGTCTCTCCGTCTGTGAGTTTGGATTAAATGCCTGCCACAAATCTCCCTGGCACCCCATGGAGGAGATTGCTTTAACTTGGTGCTCTGCTAACCTTTCCTTCTGTTCAGGGAATAAACCTGCTTTTAAAAAATGACCTCATAAAATGGAGTAAACTCTGAGCTCTTTGTTTTTCTCAGGTCCAACCTCCAGGAAGACTATAAATTCATTTATTCTATAAAACACAAAGAAGTAAATCTTCAGCATAATGTGTGGGGAATTAGCCACTTAACTCCCATTAACATTAATGGGAACTGAATATTTATTTGCCCCACAGCACATAAATCTTTGCCTTGTAACTTCTACAGTTTCTAACTAAAATGTTTCCATTGTTCCAAGGATCATGGTTATCCTGCTGGAGTGTTTACTGGGTTGTCAGCCTATGGGAGATATATTGGATGTTTCAGTCCTTTTCCTTCAAGTAAGCTGTAAAATGCATTGGGGCTCTGTAATGTGAACTTTCTGAAACCTCTGTGTGATAAGCTCAGATGATTCAGACCTCCTCTGCTTGGTGCTGGTCCCGTGGTTCCTGCTGGGAGCTGGAATCATTTGACAGGAATAAACTGCTGTGACTGATGGACTTCTGGCCTGTGCCCGGGGTGAGGGATGGAGAGGGCTGACGCTCTTGGTGCTCTGCCACGAGTCTTCACCTCTTCCACAACCAGTTTTTCTTCATTTCTTTCTCCAAACCTGTGTTCTCGTTGTAAGAGTTACACTCTCAGCTCTTTCTTCTCTACTTAAAGTCAAGAGCAGGCAAATCAATCAAGCCCCAAATAACCCTGCTGTGAGATCTCTTGTGTCTCCCCTGGAGGGAGGTGAAGGGGCCATAGCTCAGTGAGACCTATTGGAGGCTCCACAGTGGTTGTGTGTATTTACCTGGAACATACCAAGGCTCCCTCAGGATGGATGAGCCAGTGGAGCCTCACAAATACATGAATATGAAATCTGCCACTTGCTGGCTGAAATCCAGGCTCTGTTTTACTCCATGGCAAAACTTCCCATGACTTCAGCACACCAGGTTTAACTAGTGCGTGAAACTACTTTTCCCTGAAGCATTCCACAGAAACCTATTGCTCTTCTGTGTGGTTTGTTTGAATCACTCTGAGGAAGTTAATAAATCCTCCAAATTTCTGGTTAAAAATAAATAAGTAACAATGGAAGCAGAAAGGCTCCATCTTACCTCCTATCGATTTATGAAGTATTTCACAAATAAAGCCTTCCTCTGCACCCAAGTGCATTGGGCAAAAAGCAAGAGGCTTAAACTACAGCTGGAGAGTTCTAGGCAAGACATCAGAAAAGGCTTCCCAGGGGTGAGGGTCGGGAAGTACAGCTGCAGACTGTGCAGGCTGCTGTGTCCAGGAGCAGGCTAGACAAATTGTGAGGAGGGACCTAGGTGGTCTCATTGAAGAGGAAAAGGGTTATTACTTTAGATACTCCCTTTCAGTTCTGTCACTCTGCTAGAGCAAGAAGGGATCCATCGATTTGCAAGGTTGTTGGATTGCGTCTGTTTCGTTCTGTTAGACTTTTTGAGGAACCAAGAATGTCATCTTGCGACCTCACTTGCCCCTGTTGTGTGTCCTTGTGATCTTGGGGAGTCGCAGGTAGTGGAGAAACTGCCTTCCTTCCCTGTTCTCTACCTTTTCCAGGGAGCTGAGCACACTCCAGCAGTGCAGGATCCTCTCATGGCAGTGGGACAGTCAGTCAGTCCTGAGCTGAGCTAAGTGTAGAGAAAGCCTTTTTAAACAGTGCCTGAACCTCTGGCTTTATTATCCAGACCAGCTCTCTCTCTGCACCTGTCAGGTTCCTCCCGAGACTGAAATAAGACCGGCCTCCACGTCTGTTTTCACAGCTCCAAAGCAGAGACAGGGATTTGTCAGGAAACCATTAAGCAATGCTACACCATTTGTTGTGGATCCATTTTCTTTCCTGAACCAAAGTAACTTTTCTTTCAAGGTTTAGGGAACAGAATTCTGGTGTGACTTTTGATTCACACACTTTGCTGCACTCGAGGCACATAGATGAGAACCACATCTGGCTCTGGAGCTCTCAAGCCACAGAGACTGGCTGCAGGGGTAGGCTCAGGGATGGGACATCTATGACATATTAAAACATCAAGTTGTTGTTGTTACTAGGTTTTCAAAGCACCATAAACAGTGGGCAAAGATGCAACCCCATCTTCAGTGTGCTACTGGCATGTTGAACATGTCCCTGGAGCCAGCTTTGATTTCAGGTTTAGCTCCTGTGAAACATATTTAATAATGTAATCTTTACTCAGACATTATTTAACTTTTTTGTTTTCTCAAATGTGGCAGTATTCATCAAAATCTTTGAAAATATCAAATCAATTTTAGCTGTGAACACATAAGGTTAATATAAGCCTCACTGCACCTCACACTCAGGGTATTCCTTCCTGAATGAGCCATTAGCAAACTCTGCACTGGGTATCAGTTACTGAATGTAAATATCTGAGACAAAAGCTGCTTAACAACGTTCAGAATCTCCTCTCAAGAAAGAAGGATAGGAAATGATCAAAGCGAGCGGAAAACTAGAGAGGAAATTGCAATTACACAATCTGAAGTTAAGTGCTTCCTACGGAAAAGAACGTGGTGCCTTTAATCATGAAAGGGTGAGATGCCCTTTAACTGTTTTCTGTCACCCTCACTGTGGTGCCACAAAGGTCCCATCCAGCACAGCCATCACAGGAGACTCTTGCAGCTGCGTGGATCAGGATCCGTTGGCACCATCCATGCTCTTGAAGAAAGGATTCTCCAGCTGGACTGAACCACCAGAGCATCTCCCTGGAGCAGCCTGGCTACACTGCCATGGCCTGACCTGGTTTGTAGGGTTCTGTCCTCTGTGGCACTGCAAGAGCACAGATACAGTGTTGGGCAATGCCACAGAGCAGTCAGGATGATTTATGCTCAACCATGTTTGGAGAAACAAATGCACATATCAGATAAAACCATATTTATCTCTTTCCCCCCCCTCTTTTTATTCTGAAGTGCTGGAAGGGTTTCCAGCAATAGATAAAATCATTTTCACAAAACTGAAATGCAAAATTTGTTCCAGAGCTTGTTAGGTCCTGAAATCTGTAGGTGGGGTTGGGAAAATGGCATTCCCAGCTCTTCGCCAACAACAAAGCTATTAGAGCCTTGATAAATGTTATCCAGTTCAGTGCTGCTGTTTGTGCCATATTCCCAACAGCAAATGCAAGCATCTTCAGGATCCAACAGGCTCCCAAGGATAAGCCCAGCAATTCAACTAAAAATAAATATAATTAACCCATAAAAAGAAAAATGTCTGTAAGATTATCATCCTTGCAGCTAGTTGGAATGTGCTTGGGAAATATTTTTGTAGCTAGCTGCAAATCAAATATGTTTTACATGGAGACAGTGTTGCCAAAGTAACACAAAATAGATTTATTAAATAAAAGATGTAAATGGAAAAAAGATTTAAAAAATGGAAAAGTCATTTTCCCATGTTTAGACAAGTTGCTCATAAATATTCTTTCCTTCTCTTAGAATCAATGAGTTGGTGTCTGGCCTAAGGTTGTGTTTTGTAACCTGTCAGACTGCAACCTGCAAGGGTGGATAGCAAACATCAGATGAGTGATCCAAGAGATTTACTCATTTTTAATGGCTAATCCTTCATTCTTATGATGTTTTAATCATTCATGACCTTTATCATAATCCATGGCCTCCTAAAATTTCCCTTGCTGGGAACGTATTCAGATGGACTATCAGATATATTGAATAAACTGTCTAAATCATGTTATCTTGTCTCTGTTACGTGTCTGGCTAAGTGAGGCTTTCCAATGAGGACAGTAATGAGCATCACACAAAGTACATTCTGCCACCTTCCCCAGTTTCTTAAACAACTAATCTTGGAGAATCAGTAGTAATGAGTTTACAGTATTTCTGAAAAGTGAAAAGGTTTTCATGAATAGATCATATAACATTGTCTGAAGAGTGATAAATTAATAATTTCATGTAACACCCACAAATAACTTCAAAAGAAAATGAGTCAGTGCTCAAATTCTGAAGGATAGAGCCTTGTGGCAGAGCCTCTAATCTTCTTAAAGATTCCTTTCTCAGACTGCCACGAGATGCTGTCTGGACACACTCTCACTGACGTGCCCAACAGATCAGCTCCTGTCTCTTCAGAACTAATTATTTCCCTTGACTTTCAGCAAAGGGAATGGTGGCACTGAGCACCTCTTAGGAGCCATCAAACTCCTCACAGGTCTGGGCTCGTTAGCAAGACCTGTAATTAGTGCTGCCACTACTGCTGTTGGTGCATTTGTTACACTGTCACCTCACAAGCTTCCAGTGTTTACCTGTCAGATAAATTTCCCAGTGTCCGGTATATTGAATTCTTCTCTTGCTAAGAGTGCAGGGATGTGCAGAAGGGAACACATTAGGCAAGGTTTGATTGCACAAAACTGCCAAAGAAAAAACAAACTATTATCTAGTTTGCTGGGCAGCTGACTGGGAATCTGAGAGGGAATTAATTAAAAATCATGTCACATATGCCTGGTGCGGAGGCACAACTGGCAATTGGTTTTGCTGGAACTAAAAGGCTGAGCCCAAACTTTTCTGGAAAACTCCCTAAGGCCATTTCATTTACAAAAAGACCACGCTTTTGAGAGCATATAATTATCCTTCATCCCTGCCATCTTATCCTGCATTAAATTTAATTGCTCGCAAAACTTGGCAACATTCTCAAATCCATTTAAAGAAATTAAGTGGTTCTGTCATTTTTTAGTACTCTTGATATGAACGTGTTTCAACTTTCACTCTGTGACAAGAACCTCTGCCTCCTCCCCTTCCCCCAAAATACACATTCTTCCCGAGAGCACTGAGCTCAGAGGGAACAGATGGGCTAAAAATAGTTGATTTTGGCCAAGACTATCAAAAGTCATCAGTGATTTTCAGTGCCTCTATTTTTAGAGGTGAGTGCTGACCACTTTACTGGAAGTCACATTCCTTCAAGCTTGCAGAGCTGGGCACCCTACATCTTGCTCTGTTATTTCCAAAGGAACAGGTCATGAGCATCAGGGCTGTGATGGAATCACCACCCTGGGCCTTGTTCTGTTATGCCAGCCCAGCAGCAGCTCCCCAGTGCCCAGGGCTGACCTAGTGAGCCACTGACCCGTTGAGCCACTGACCCACCAATGCTGTTCCACTATAAAAGCACGCCACGCCATTTGAATTTTCTCTCCACCCTTCACTGTCATTTGGTAGAGTCAAACCTGTCACCTGGAAATGAGAAGTGAACCAAAGGGTGTCCCCATGATGCTTTCCATCCTTGCCCAGTCTTTGTTGCCGGCACCTGTACTAGTTCTTTCAATTCCTCATGAAAAATTGTTTTGCTGTTTACCTGCCTAGCATATAAAGGCCTTTTTTTCCACAGGTCATGAAGAGGATAAGCATTTAAATAAGTTTCAAAGATAAAAGATGAACGTTCCCTACTCCTTTCCATAAATGCAGTGTGCAAAAACGATGTCAGCAGAATTAGAGATGGGCTGGAAATATTGAGTTGACTGAGTGAATATCTGTTAACATTGGCCTTTTATCTACAGGTCTCTTTTCAACTGTGAAATGCTGTTAATCCATCATGAAGTCTTGTCATGTGCTTGCTAATTATATGTTTTGTTGCTCTTCAAATGAAAACAAATGAATTTGGGGTTTGGGGTGGTAGGGGAAATTCCTGATGATCAAGTGAAAATACACTAATGGCACATGTGACAATTAAACCCCGAATTAGGTTTTTAAGAGGAGTATTTTCAAACGCCCTGAGCACCTACAGCTCCTGCTGTCTGTAGTGTTATGTGCTGAACTCCACCGGACCCAGCAGAGCACTACATTAAATAAATGCCACATTATATGTACAGTGTGAAAGAGAATTATCTGTGAAGCAAAGGTCAATGAAGTCAGATTTTCTGCTGTGTTTATTGGCGATAAACATCTTGAGAGAGAATGTGAGCATCTCCAAACACAGGGTTATAATGTTAATATAGTCCCTTATCGCTTTATAAACGATCTGTATCCTGACACGGGAAGTGAGCTTCAGTCCCACATGAATTACGAATCAGGGACTCCCTAACATAAATAAAAGCAGGAGGATGGGCCCTGTCGAGCTTTCTGAGCACAAGAGCTGGAAATAGGAGCCAGGGACTTATCTCAGCTTTGGAGAGTGAGCTGCTTTGGAGTCTGGACCAAAGCTCTGTTAATTAAGTGGGAGTCATTCCAGCCATATCAGAGGACTTTATCACTCTTTATTAGGGCTACCATATGTCCCCTTTTTTTCCCTTATATTTGTCTTCTTTTTCTGCCCCCAAGCTCTTTTTCGCTGGGTTTTTGGTAAGTGTCCCCAAACGCTGAAGTGCACGTGTGTGTACAGGTGTGGATTTGGTTTGCCACAGTGGGCAGAGGTTGGATATCAGTGGATGAATGGGGAGATGATAGAGGGTCCGGGCATCGTGGGCTGGCAGGACCTGTGCTGGGAAGCCTGATGACAAGGAAAAAGAGGGATTTTGGAGTGAGGAAATGAGGAGGAAAAAAAGCAGACAGGGAGGGAGAGATAAGTAAGAAAAGAAGACTGCTTTGGGATAGAAGGCTCTGGGATGCAAAGAGGGATATAGGGTAGGGGTCCTGGGGTCACTGCCTTGCGATTTAACCCTTAATTTGGACTTTGAGAGGGGATTCCCACAGACTTGTCCAAGCCGTCAAGTCAACTTCACTGCCCCTGTGTGCTGCCAATGCCTGCCTGGGCTGGGGGAGAGGGTGGCTCTACTTGTGGCCTTGGAAATGTCACCAGCTTCCCTGCTCCAATGCCCCTCCTGCACATCAGGGTGAGTGCCAGTCACCTTCCAGTCTGGGGAGCTAGGAGCTTCAGATCCTGGCTGTGAAGGTTTAGGGAGGAAGCCGTGCTGTGTTATCAAACTGATCCCTTGGAACAACAGAAGAAATGTCTGAAGCCTGAAATTTGAGGAAAATGTTGTTGGAATAAAACAGCTTAACGAAATTATATTTGGAAGTGAAGGTCTTTCCTGTCATAGCAGTGCAGATGACTGAGGCAGTGATGGTTCTTCTCCAGCCCCTCCTGTTCCTCAGGATGTCTGGCTGGGGTGGAATGTGTCCACTGCACAATGGGAGATGTGCAGGTGAGCTTTAGGTGCCTTCACCTCGTTCTGGATTCACCCCAGCCGGCTCACAGCCACTTCTCTCACTTTCTTCCACCAGAAGTGTCTCTCTTCTCCTACACTTTAGGTCTCAGGCAAGACATCCCGTGGCTTCATCCCTCCTCAAGCGTTTCCACAGTGTCCTGGTTGCAGCTGAACTCCAAATGCACACGTCTGGAGCTGGGGCTATTCTTTCCTCTGAAATTTTTCAGACCTCACACCTCTACAGCTAAACAAATGTAATCCAAGCATCAGATCATAAAATTTTGGAAAAAAAATGATTTGAACTGCTGGCATGGTTTCTAGCAGTGCACTGGGGGCAGCTCTCCTTTCACATGTCTCCGGAGGCAAGTAAAGCATTTCACTCCTGGTAACTGATCTATAACTGTAGGTCTCAAGCAGCCCATGTTCCACGTTACAACGTGAGAAATTTGAGGGTTTTGCTTTTTGTGCAGGAGATTATCAAAGCACCTTTAAAGGGAGCCAGATTTCCTGCCTCGCCTTTCCTCTCCCCTTGCTCCCACATCCACTCCTTGAGAAATGAAAAGGTGTCAAACTTTCTTCCACACGTCCAGACAAGCCACACTGCACGGGCAAGTGGGGAGGAGAGACTTTGGCCTTTTGAAGGCTCTTTGCTGGCAGCTCACAGGCAGGTAGCAGCTCTCTGGTACCAGTTACAGTAATGCAGGGGCACAGACAGCTGATAACCACGGGCACACAGGTTTATTTCCCTAACCTGCTTACACTCCATCATCACCAAACCCAGTGTGCTGCAGCAAGCAAGTCCCTTCGAGTTTTAGGGGAAAGAATGTGATTTTGCAACTCACTGCTCTGCTTTTCCCTCTGGTTACTTGTGGTCCGCACTCCTTTGAAGGCGTAAAAGCTGAGGGAAGTCAGGATAACAAATACAGGTCTGATCCTTGCTCCTCACTCAGGTCTCTCAATTACCTGAGATGTTATTAATTAACTATGAGAAACAGTTTATTAAAAGCAAACTTTTGGCTTGTTCTTGCAAATGACCTTGGAAGTATCAGATGTGCCAGGACTGATGGAGAGGGAGTGCTGGTGTCAGGGAGCTGGAGATGCTGGTGGGTACAAATGTGGGTCACCAAACGGTCACCATGCCACTCAAACGCCAGGGACAACCGAAACACCAACAGTTGCCTCTTGTGAAATGGGCAGGTGTCAACATTTGCTTTGTTTTGCAAAGGAATGAAATTGAAAACTTCTGGTGTTTGGGGGTGTTTTTACGGGAAAAATAAGGGAATTGTTTTATTCTGGATGGATGCCCGAGGCAGCAGGTTAGAGCATCCCTCTCTCACGGTGCAGAAACCAGTGATTTCTCTGCTCCATCACCCATTGGTTGGGGTACCAGGTGAAAGATTTTGCACCTTTCCAAGAAAAAAAGACTTGAAAATAACTTTCCACAATGCAGGTGAGGGGCCTGGACACCAGATACTCTCCTGGTTTACGAGGGCAGGAGAGACAGAAAGGGGTATGCTCCTGCTCTGCCTCCTTGCTCAGCAGTTTCACACCTTGTCTTGAGTTAAATTTAGCAGAACAAATACATTTGCACAGAAAACTTTGGTTCTAATTAACTGCCATTTTCCAACAACACAAACCCCGATTCACTGAAAACTTGCTGGTGACTTGGATAGAACTGCCACTGGTTTGATGGTGCTCCTGACATAAGGCAGGATCAGCCTCGGCAGTGGAAGGATAAATAATCAATTTTCGCATGCTGGAGGAGCAAAACTGAAAGCTTTTGATGTGAAAAAGCACCTGAACAATCAGATGCTGACATTCATAGCACTGGAAAATTCGACTCTGAGAGTGGGCACTGAGCTTGAAGGAGCAAAGAGAGGTCACACGGATTTTTTGTGGGAAGACAGTGGCTGCACCTGCCAGCTCATCCTAAGAACTCTGTTGAGACGGGAGGATGGAGCTTAAGGATGTGCCAGTTCTTTTCTGTGAGGTGGCTCTCTGCCCACTGCAATTACGGAAGGAGGAAAACAGCAGTTTTGTGAATAAAGCTGGCAGCAGCCCAACACAGCCCAGAGAAACAACCGTACCTTGGAGAACCCTTCCTTTTCCTCTCTCGGCTGGGCCAAGCTCTTTAAAGGAGTTTAGCACTCATGTAAGCATCTCCATTTCAAGATGCTCATTACTGATAAAACCCATCCTGGTCCCTGAGCAGTCTCCAGCCTGTGCTGGTATGAAATGCTTAAATGGTGGTGTGGGAGGTTCTCCTGCTTTAGACACTTCTTAATCTGTAACCAGTGAAAGTTGGTTTCAGCTCAGAAAAAATTAGGTTTAAAAATACTTCTAGGGTTTAACAGTAACCATTACAGCTCTGGACAAGTTTATTATCCTATATGGTTGCTGAACAAGCTTAATTCTTGACCACAAAGGCTTCCTCTGGTACTAAAGTCTGACTTTTAATTGGGTTTCACATGGGAAAAAACCACCCTTGGATCAGATGTGACCGCACTCCCTTTTGCTGTGGCTGGATGCAGGAGGGCCTTTTTTTTCCCAGTATGAGACATCATGCACAGAGCTCCTCAGCTCTGTGGATCATGTTGGTTTAAAAGCACTGCTTCTGAGCCTGCCTGTGTCCTTACAATCCTTCCCAAGCCTCTCCTGGATCACAGAGCTGTGCTCAAGTCTCTTTGCAGCCGTCCTTGGGGTTACAGACTAAGCCCATACACTTTGAGCTCCTCTCCATCATGTATTTCAGCAAGTTATTCTGCAGAGTGATGAGGCCATTTCCCACATCCCACACATCTCCTTACACCAGGGAAGTGAAGGAAAACAGTGCAAAGGAGTAATAATCCCCGCACATGCTGAAGCTGGAGGGAGAGGAACAGCTCTGCAGTTATTACTGAGTATTGGCAGCCTCCTGGTAACAGCAAAGCCTCCTCCAATGGGTGTATCAATAAATCAAATGCATGAACATTAACACCATGTGGTTCTTTAAAGTGGATCTTTGTTCATATGGTCAGAAGCTGTATTACCATAGTTTTACAAACAGAAAAGACACAAATTTAGTCTTCTGGAGTACGAGTTTTGGCTCGTACTGAGCAAAGGCCAACATTCCTTTGCTGATTGGTCCTAGTGTTTTTTTCTACGGAAAACTAACAGGATAAAAAGATTCAAGAAGGGCCGAGGAGTCATCAAGAGAAGATGAAATGAGAGGGAATGAGAAACAATGCAGAAAGTTAGAAAGATTTTGCTAGAAACAGAAGTTGCATAAAGGTTAAAGCAGAACTGCAGACAATGAAATGTGAGTTCTTGCAAACCCTTTTATGCAATTATGGCAGAAGGGCTAACGTGAAGAACAACATTATGCAAAGAAAATAAACATTGTAGAGAAAAAGAAAGGTGAATCCAGGTTATGGCAATGTAAATAGCTTTCTGATATTCACACACCCTCTATGTCCTTCATTGCTTCTGAAGAAAAGTATTACATTTGAAAGTCAATAGATGTGTTTATTCAAGTCACTCCTAGCTCACTTCACAAGGAAGGCTTTGGGGTTTTTACTTTTTGGTTCCAGACAAAGTAATTTTTCTTTATCCTTTTTTTTTTTTTTTCCTGTTAGAAAAATGCAATACATTTTTCATATTAACAAAATAAGAAATTGAAAGATTACTTTTGGCACCTTCCTTCCATGACCCATTTGCTGCTTATATGAGGGAAAAAAAGCAGAGGATGGTCCTTGCTGAGACTGCAGCCCCTGCAAATACCAGGTTTTTTCTTTTGGAGTATTGTTCCCTGTGTAATTTTAAAAGCAAACTGCATCAGATTGATTACAGAATTCCTGATGTGGCCAGATGAGGGGAGCAGTTATCTCCCCTGCTTTGGAACCCCAGCCCTCACCATCCCCAGCCCTGGCTGACTGCTTTGCAGCTACTGCTGCCAGCAGGTCTGTTTCCCCTTTGGTTTCCTCATGAACATTCCCATCCAAAGTATATTTTGCATTTTTATTGGTCGTCCCCAGACGTGTGGCCTTTCATCTCTTGACATTGAATCCATATGCCGATCTCAGCGGGGCGTGCAGGCTGCAGCAGCTTCCCATGCCACACCTTCCACGCATCGCTGCCGATGTTCCAGGTCATATCCCATCCACATCCCATGTTCCACGAGCCCAGCGTCCCTTCCAGGCTCTGTCCTGCACACCATGCAGCTGTCCCAGATCGTCTCTTCCACACTCCTGTGCCACAGCACTGCAACGAGCCTCTCCATGCTTCCTTCCAGAAGATACTTCTCATTTACCCGGTGACCACTCCTGCCCAATAACCCAAAATGGCTGTGGCCTCACTGGCACCCACAGTGGGGATAAAGCACCCTGGTGACCTTCAGTCACTGGGGGATGGTTCCAACCCCCACCAAAATCCACAGAGATTTTGTTAAACTGTGGGGATGGTGCTCTCCATCAGCTTCTCCAATTGGCAGCTGTGGGAAGGGGATCACAAAGGGCTACAAGGCGATGCCCAAGAGCCCCAAATTTTTCTGTGCTGCGAATGAACTCTCCCAGGCTTTTCCATTGGCCCTAAGCCAGCTCTGCTGATCTATTTTGGCCAGGATTTTGGTTAAACAGGGAAACGAAATGAGGAGTGCTGGGAGAGATGGTGGAGGTGTGGGAAGAACTCAGCCTTGACGTGGTGCCTTGAATGTACCTGAGGCATGACAGAGTCTGGAAACACATGGGCTTGGTCTTGTATTAACATTTGCTTCTCCTGCCTGGCATGTGCAGCTCCAGCTGATGTTGACAGGAGTCCCATGTGTGTCTGAACAGCAAAGCTGCAGAGCCCGAAGCAGCACCATGGTGCTGTCAGAGTTTCACACCTGGCTCTTCCTCATGCACTACAAAGCAAAAAAAAAAAAGAAAATCCCTCCTGCTTGTTCTGGTTTGATCTTTTTCACAGATCCCACCACAGCAGGCAGCGTCAGAGCTGCCCCCAGAAAGGGTTTCTGCTCGGTTTGGATCGTGAACGAGTTGTCAGAGAAAATTATGCTGTAATCCTGGGAGATCCAATAAAACTGTCCCACAGGTTAGGGCCTTGCCAGTTGGAGGCAGTTCTTAATGCAGATTTCACTCTGTGTGTGTCACATTTGCTAATTTTCCATGAATGATTCCTGATTTTCAATCGACCTTGGTCTTTAGGTTCATAAAACTTTGTTCTGCATTGAAGTCTTTTGGCAATGTGAAGTTTTGCCTGAAATAAAGCAGGAAAGAGACATCCTGAAACATAAATTCAGTAAGGTTTTGCACAGGGAGCAGCTTTACTGTCAAATGGTACATTTTGTGCTGCTTCTATTGAATGAGGACAAGTTCCTGCAGAGAAGGTGACAGGATTTAAAGAATATGGATTCAGCTTGTACTTCTGAAATACTTTAGACTGAGTTTGTAAATGCTTTGGGACTCAACTTTCCCCCTGTAAATACAGTCTCTATTTTTCCTGTTGTGTCTGTTCAGCCTGTCGTTTTCAAAGGGACCCGGTGGAATTGCTGTACAAGTCGCATGGAATAATCCATCTGTTCCAGTTTCATTAAATGCCTTACTGATGCCCTTTCCTGGGAGAGTAGATCATTCTCCCTGCTTTCCTACACACCAGCCTGGCCGTATTTACATGAGCTGACAGACTACCTGATGGAGCCATTATTCTCTTCTCACATACAGTCTAAACTATTTCCTCTTGCTGGGCACAGAGCAGTTTTAAATCAAGATGTCTCAGTTCACGGAGGGTAGGAACAGTCTTATAAAACGCCTTATTTCTTCCTTGCTTCTATGTAAATCTATTTTATTGGACAATTGGAAAACATAACACTTGGCTTGTGTGGATAACCCCCTGTGTGCTTCCAAATACTATATACAGGGTGTTTTCCAGAATAAGCTTTTCATGAAAGCCTGTTTTTCCCTGCATCCAGGCTGAGCTTTTGGAGAGCAACCTGCCCTTCTGCCCGAAATAACACCCAAACCCAACCCTTGGCTGGGAACTCTGTACAAAAAGGCATTTCAGGGCTGACATTCAGGTCAGATCGAGGTGGTTTTGTGCGATTTTAAGCCTGAGAATCCAGGTTTGAAGCAGTGCTGGAATCAATGGAAAAACCTCCAAGGGGTTTTAATAATTCTCTGTCACCTGCTCTGCCTGGTGAAAGGAGGTGCCCAAGCAGAATTTAACCCATGAAGCCCCTTTGCCTGTTGCTCTGCCGGGCAGCCTCTCATCCTTGCCATCCCTCCTAAATGCGTTCTGGCAGGCAGAGTTTGTTCTGGCCGGGATTTGGGTTTACAGAGATTAAAGAGACGCTGTGTGGTGGGCAGCGAGCCTCGGCGAGCCGGGAGATAAAGGCGGCATTGGAGGCAGAATGGGCACCGTGTGGACGGGGGTGTTGGGGGAATGGGCCAGCCAGGGACACGGGGGGAGGTTACACATCCAGAATACACACGGATTAGTGATAAATGCACCAATCTCCTCACTTGGAGCAAGAAGTGCTGGCCTGCTGGAAGCGCCTGTCCCTCCTATCGCAGGGCCTGGCTCTCTCTCGGCTCTGGGGTGATACAGTGCAACCCTTATGCTCTGCAGGACTCCTTGTCAGCTGCCCAGCACTGTACAAACACGGCAGGAAAACACCAACTGAATATTTAAAATCATCAACAGGCTCCTTTAATGCCTCTGCTTGACATTTAATGCTCTGCATTGAGAAAGAAATAGTTAACTGAAACAGCAACTCACTTCTGCAGTCAGGCAGTATCTTGCGCTTATTGTCACCATCAAAAAATGTTTCCACTTAAACCATGCTACTGCAGCACAGGGCACAAAAAAAAGGAAAGGATTTACTGCTGAATGCTAAGTCATACTTCATTTTGCTATTTAAGGAGCTAATACAGTAATGGAACAGAGCACAGGCCCAAATAAAATTCATATGTTACTGCCAACTCCAAGCAATTTAATTTTGTGACTCAGGCAGCATAATTGTGAAATTGGCTTAGAGCTCATCACGTTTATTTTTATCTGTTTGTATGTTTAAATGCATGCTTGAGGTTCATTATGACCCAAAGGTTCATCTCAGTTACATATTGAGGATTTTCAGTGTAATTGTATGGGTTATGAGGCTGTTTTTTATGGCTGAGAGCAGAGATCCTCTCACGATTGTCTGCAAGATTTGGACTGAAAGTAAAATACTAAATGCACCAAAACACAATAAAATAAAGAGGACATTGGAAGCCTTAGCACAGACATGCAGTGGTTCTGTTCTATCTGGCCACCCACCTCCCCTGCTCACCCACAGGGTGCAGGGAATACAGGGAGAAAGAGACGAGCAAAATACCTTAAATGCATTTTCTGAAAGGGCACCAAGTACAGGTTTGACTCGATTTGTCTCCAAACCCAGAGACGAAAAAAAAAAAGTGAAATTCTAAAACATTAATTACAAAGAGGAGGGTGACAGCTTTGTTTGGTGTCGGGGTGCTTTTCATAAGGCAGTCTGAGGCTGTGTGCGGGTGCTGAGTGTTTTCAAATGTAAATCTGATGGCAGGCTGCAGCCCGTGGGGTAGATAAACAAGCTGTATTTTTAAACGCAGTGTGAAATGTGGGGGCTGACGTGACCATTATCAGAGCCTCACACATGACTTATGAGGCCTCATAAAATACTTTCATATTGCAACAATGAAAGCTGAAGCTGCTCTGTGGTAGGCTTGTTTGATCCGACAGTTCACCCGGCTCTCCTCACCGGGGTCTAGCAGGAGGGAGAAATGTTTTCCAAGAGTTGAACTTCTGAATGCCAAGCTGTTCTCTCATAGATTTTCACAAAGGAAAAAAAAAAATTCTTGTTGAATGACTGATGAGGAGCTGACTATCAAGACAATGCAGGTAACATTTTCAGGGACTTAGACATTCCAACGTGCCCATGAATCAGCTGAACTAATCACCTGGATCAGGGTTGTTCTATGAACGTAGAGAATTAGTTCACCTCCTTTTATTAAATAGTTCATGAATGTATTACATCTGAAAATGAGCTTTCTTAAAGGTTCTTCAGACTAGTGGTACGTAGCTGGATGGACATAACAAATGCAGTCACTTCACCTCTTTCAAATAACCAGTCTCCAGATGACTTGGAGACTGATTCCCTAAACTCTTAATGCCACAAATTTCCTTTTCCTTTGATAGCCTCCTTCATCTTAATTTATTCTATTGCATTGGTTATGTAAGTGATTATTCTTAGCTTTATTTGCATAGCCAGGTGACACTTTACAGAATATCACAATATACAGATATTTTACCTGGCAGCTGTGTATTGTTTCTGTGTGTTAGTGTCCAGTGTTAGAGTTTAGCTGTAGAGATCTCAGGTGCTGCATTTTATTCCTCCCAGTGATATTGGTTTCCTGCATGATCTTGAATGAATAATCTGATTTCACTGTGTTTCACCGCTGCCACTGCTGCAGTTAATCTGCAAATGCAGGACACACAGCTATCTCTGTGTTTTGTGAAAATCCTCCTGCGAAAATGCTAGGCTGGGTCACTCCTCCCAGGAGATGAAAACGCTTCCTTTCATCAAGTGACAAGTGGAGCCAGCGGGGCAGGACAGCCCAGCGGTGCCACTGCTGCTGCGAGCAGCGGGGCTGAGACGACCCGACAGGCACAGGTGAAGGAGGGATCATGTGCCAGCACGTGTCCCAGGGGCACTTCCCACTCCGGCCAGCACCGAGCAGGCATTGGCTTGCGGACTTGGCTGGGATCCGAGTGGCTGGGAGCTGCAGCAGCGTGTGGCCGGCTCTGGAAGGGCCGCTGGGGCAGCCGTGCCCTTCCAAACAGCGAGTCCAGCTCTGCGGTTTCTGGCACCGCAGGAATGACTTCAATGGCACGAACCCACGGGAAGAGCTGGACCTCGGAGAGTATGGCAGGGAGTCTAATTTGTCTTCCTGTCATGGGCATGAGGTTCAATTACCTTTCCCCCTTTCGTTCAGTCTGTTGAAGAATATGATGAAAATGTATGTAAGCAGTCAAATATTCGGAACTGTTTCAGCTTGGCAGAACACCCTTCTCTTCTTGTTTTCACACCATTTTACTTTGGGGACACGCAGGCACACTGAATTCACGTCTGTGGTGCTTTTGCACTGAGCTGATTCCATTCAGCCTAATCACAAAGCTGGGCAAAGGAAAAACTGAATTTTCAAACTGATGACACATTTATACCAGAATTGTAACTTTATAATATTAATGTATCATTTAACTTACATGTATACTTTGGAATGTTTATAACTACTGTAAATCACAGGCAAGAGGGGCCAAGAGAGTGCCACACAGCATTCCTAGGACAACTCATAAAATAAATAGAACAATCGCAGGACAACAACATTCCCTGTTTCCAAAGGGAAAATAGAGCACATGGGAAATGTGCTTGGTTAGATCTTCACCAGGAACAAGCAGAGGCAGTGCCGTGGCCTTTTCTCTGCTGCCACACTGGTATTGGGCAGGGATTTCTAAGGATGAAGTGCCGTTGAGCCAGCACCAACCAGGAGTTGTGTCTCTGGGAAAGGACACCAGGCAGTTGCTGCTGGCATCATTGTTTCCTTCAGTGCAACAGCCCAGATTTTGGGACGGGATCTTCCTCCCTTTCCTGCACGGTGACTGCCCAAGACCATCCCCATGTTTCAGACTGTGGAACTCTCAGACCTCGGTCCACCTTGTCTTGCAGGACACCTTGAAAAGAACAAAACCTGCTGTTCCCTGACCTGTAAAATTCTGTGGCTGATTTCTGACCTATTAACCTTCAGTTTTTCCTTTAAGATTTAACTATACTTTTATGACTTGCCCGGTGGACTGTAAAATACACATTTAAATGCATTCAACTCAGATAAAGATCTCATCATTAGAACAGCCTAACTTCTTTGTTTGAAGTTAATCACTCTCAGATTCTTCTGGATTCATCAGCACACTTACCAATACCTAGTTTTTCTTCCTGAAGTCGGAAATGCAACCGGACACAAAGGCCTTCAGTCCTGAAAAGACATAAAAATTATGGTAAATCTTACTGAAAATTGCCCTCTACTTTAGAGACAAATCTACAGAAAACTCAAATCCCAGTTTGAATCCAGGACAGCTTTAAATATTAAAAATGAATAAGTTTCTGCAATTTAAGTGAGAGGATGATGTTTTCCCTAGCTGTATTATGCTAAAAACACAGTTGAGCAGCAAGCACAATGTGGTAACATTGCACAGGCAGCAAAATACCAAAATAACACCAAGGACAGGAGACTGTTTTAATGTACCTTCTGGTAAGTTATTTAACATGCTTTTGTTGGCAGGGCAGATGGTTTGGGGCTTTGCATCAGGCCTGGATTACTTAGAACAGGCAGTAGGCAGTGCCTCTCACGTAATGGCTGTTCCCAAATACAGCTGAAAGCCGCTGTAATGGGACACTCAGTTCTGTTTCTCTTCCTTAACACTGACACCACAAGTATCCCAACATGTCCTTAAGTTTGGAAGGAAAAAACCTCTCCATTTTAGTGCATCTGCAGATGCTGAACTGGGGTCCTCCTCCTACCAAGTGGTCCCCACTGCCCCATTCTGGCAGGAAGGACAGGACCTAGAGCTCTCTCCTGGGCCACACAAGCCAAGTGAGTTATGTGGAGAGCAAAGCTGATGTCAGAAACGGGTTGGCAGAGCCCAGGGCAGGTTGTTGGCACTGCTGTCTGCCAAGGGCAGGTGGAGAAGAAGAGCTGTGTACAGCAGAATCAGCTCCGCTGCCTGTTTGACGTTTCTGCACAGTAACTTCACCCTGGAAACACTCTGACAGGTTAACGACCCAAAAAATGTGTTTCCTTTTCTCCCCTATTGGATTATTTCTTGTTATAGTCAACAATTAAAAGTTTTATTTTAATACATATTAATACATTTTAATACATATTAATACATATTAAAAGATACATATTTTAATATTTGCATAACTGATGATGAGTTCTGCCCATCACACACAGAAATGTCCATTTTTTGAGTCAAATATAACCGTGCCTGTGTTCGTACACTTTCTCCATGCAATCCTTGGCCTCTGCATTTCAGAAATGTGACCCTATGAGGTGTTTATAGAAGGCTAAATATAGGTTTATCTGTTCTAGTCTTTCCATGAAAGATCTTTTTCCTTCAACACATGGAGATTAAACACACGGAGCAATATTAGTTAACACTTAAGTAATGGCATGCTGCGAAAAACGCCAGGAAATTCCGTTTTGAAGTTGACATTCCAGCCTGAACTTCTGTTGATTTTATATTTCTTTTCTCCCAGAGGCATGAACTGAGGATAGGGTGTTGCTGGAAGCTGAGTGACGCTGCTGCAGACGGGTGTTTGGAGACACACCTTGCATTAAGCTCTCTAGGTACACTCTGAGGGTTCATTAGGGCCATGGTGGGAAGCAAGAGCAAAAATCCCACCGTTCTCAGCAGCCCAGAACCTACTGAAAACAATATGTGGAAGTCCAGTGCGTTAACTCTCAGTTAAATAAGAGAAAATGAACCAAACTTGAGGGAATTTGTGTCAGGGCAGCTGTTTGCATGCATCTTCTGCTGGTCTTAACCCTCACACGTTCGGCTTTCCTGTTAGCGTTTACAATAACATCATTGCATCACAGTCCTAGTGTTTAATATTCCCTCTTTCAAAATATGAAGTTGCAGCTGACTCCCTGTATCCTTCTGGGATAAATGCAGAAAAAGCTTTCCTTTACAGCTGCTATATATTATTATTATTACCTATTACATCATATCTTATTACAGCTCTATTACAAGTTTCCCTTAAAATCTAATCACATTCTGAAATTGTTTACAGCGAAACTAGAAATGGGCTCGAGACAGAAAGTTCACATCCCAGCATGGGCTTGAACTTTCTTGCAGTTCAGATTGTTCAGACACAGCATTTAACTCTCCTGCTCCTGGAAGATGGAAGCAACTGCAGAGTCTGGATGAGCAGAACCACAGCTATGAATGTGTGCTGGCACACCTGAGAGGTGCCTGGAGTGGCAGCTGAGATAGGCTTTTACCTTCTGGTGTGTCAGACTGAAAAGCGGAGAGATAGGGAGTGCCCCCGTATGTGTGAATAGCAAAACATCCATTGATTGCAGCAGAGCCAGAATTTCACTCCAGCTGAAGAGCAGATGGATGACAGATAGACAGACTGCCAGACAGATACTGATTAATTAACTCATTTGAGCTAAGCTAGGCTTATTTCTCTGCCAGTGAGCTCTGACAGAAGTGTGTCATTGTACCCATCCTCAGCTCCTTATGGCACATGTCTGGGAGCACAGCATGGGGAAGGACAGAGGATTGGGAGTGGTTTGAGGCTCCCAGAATGTAGAGAAAAGCTGTTCTGCGCTCAGGTCTCCCTGATGAAAAGGGTCCAGAGCCCACCTGAGCCTCCAGGGGCCAGGTCCAGCCCCTCAGGAGCTACTCCATGATGCCCAAACCTCTCTTGCCTCCACCTCCCACCCTCCAGCCTCATGCAGTGCAAGAAACAACCCCTCGGCAAGGCAGCAATGGTGCTGCTGCATGGAGCAGCTCCTGCTACTGTGGGCAAAGCTGCCCAGGATGGTCCCTTGGCAGAAATGCAGGTTCATAACAATGGAATAAAGCCAGGTCACCGGTCTCATCCACACACTGACATTTCCATAGTTCTTTGCTTTACAGCTGATATTAAGTAGTTTGGCTAACTTTGTAGAAATGTTACTATTTTCTCAACAAAATGTCAAGTAAGTTTTCAGGGGGGAATACTTCATAACTGAAGTATGTTTTCCTAAGGGCAATAAACCACTAAGAAATGTACTTTTTTTCCCACCCAGCCTTTGAGCCAAAAGTTTCACATGTTTTTCAAAGAAATAAAATTATAGGTGTTTTTCTGTAGTAAGGTGAAGTACCACCTGGGTGGCAGTGGTAGAAAGCTGGGCAAACTTTATAAATCTAGAAGGGGGAGATTGTTTTGGCATGACTTAGGCTTACAGCCTGGGTTTCCTATGCATAATTTTAAAAGGAATTGCTCAAAGCATCAGGAAACTATGCCCAGTGTCCAGTTCCTACCTCTTCAGACTCATGGAAGATTGCCACAGCCATAGAGGACTTTTTCAGTGGAATGAACAGTGGAGTCAGGAGGCAGATGTTTATTTCTTTATCTGACAAGCCCGCACCCCTGCACATGTTGGTTTAAGAATGTAGAGCCAGTTCAAAGCAAAGAGTTGGTCAATAGGGCTTAATCTGGTTCCTGTTCCGGGGTCATGGTGGGTTCTTACCATCTGCTGGCCATGAGGACAGCACTGAACTGGTGTCTGGGACACCTCCAGTCTAATCTCAGCTCCACAAGACTGTGGGGCATTTTATAGTTACTGGTAAAGAGCTGAGGGGCTGAAAATTGACATTGGGTTTGGTCATTTTAATCTCTGGCATCACAGTGCTCAGAATGCGATGACTGCACTGAGAATGTACATTTTCTGATCTGAATAATAGAGAAGATGAGAATCAGTTAATCCATGATCACTTTGCATTAGATAGGGAAGGCAAGGAAAGGTGAAGAACAAAGAAACTTTTGCTAAACTCTCTGACAGTGGTGTAAGAGCTCTAAGGGTTAAGAAGTCCCTTGCAGGGTTGTTGGGCACCCTGAGCAATTTTTTTAAAATCAGGCAACATAAAATCCCTCTCCTGGAAATCAAACAGAAGGAAAAGTAAAGCTACAAAGGAGCTCTCGTTCTCTGGCCTGCTCTGCGTGCTGGCTTCCTACGTGCTGGGCTGAGGAAACTTTGAATCCTGTGGAAGAAATCCATGGAGAGGAAGCAACAGCCATCACACAGTGTAAAAGATGTGGCTGGTTTTAATCAGGGCTGAGTCTTCACAAATAACAAACGGGAAGGAGAGGTTAAAGTGGGGCATAAGGCTAAGCCAATAAAGCCTTTTCTGAAACAAAATAAGAAGGGTGTATTTCAATATGCCACCGAGGGGAGAGCTGCACAAAGTAATGTGTCCAGGACGTACAAACCCTGTCTGACTCCAGGCTCACGCTGCTGCCCAGCTCGTGGCCAGCAGCAGGCTCCTAATTTAGGAGTTCTGAGTAACCCCCATTGGAAGGCGAGTCTTTCTGACTATGTAACCGGGCCAGACCTTAATTGAATTAGACATCTAAAATTAGACAGTGTGAACATCCACACTCCCCCATCCCCTCTCCAACCCCTCAACATGCACATGAATCACTTGCCTGGGAGCGTCCTGGCATTTTTCAAACTTTATTGCGGGAAAAAATACCGGTTTTGGAACGCCAAGTTAGTGAGAAATGTGTGAACAAGAGCAGTGCTTGGCTCTGCCTGCATCTGGGATGTAGAGAGCTTTCCTGCCCGAGTGGGAGCTGGGGTCTCCTGCCAGGGTGGAGTGGGGAAAGGGGTTACTGGTGCTGCTGGTGAACACAGTGAACATTTCCAGTGGGATGTGCATCCAGTGCACAGTTTTGAACAGTTCTCCTGCAGCCTGTATCTAACACCAGCCCTTAAATTGTCATGCTCCTTTTCCTGAAATTCCGGTGTGTTCAGAGACTGGATACCTCACCTGGTATCAGGACAGTGCTGGCAGCAGAGAGCAACATTTCAGAAGATCTTGGTCTGACGGCCATGTGGAGGGTTGGCACTAAACCATTTAGTGCTGCAGCACTAAGGGTAAATAACAGTTCCAGCCTTGGGTACCAGCTGATGTGAGGGCCAAGGGAAAAAACAGCTTTCTGGATTTCTGTAACAGATATTGGTGACACCTTGGAGAAGAATCTTCTAAGACCACAACAAAATTTTCAGTGCTCACTGGATTTTTTGCAGCATAAAGCTGTGGTTTGTGTGGGTTGCTTCTTAGTGTCTTTTAAGTAACCAGCCTGCTGCTACGCAAACATTTGGGGTATGCAGTGGCCTGTGTGGATGCTGCCTTGATTTATATTAAACCTTGGGAAGAACTCCTACAGCACCTGAAAGCAATCTTTCAGCAGCTCAAGGAAGCAGAGTTGACTTTTAATTCCCCAGTGTTCAGTAAGAAAGCAGGAAACCATTTATATATTTATTTATTTATATATATATATTCTATCTCACACATATAAATAAATATATATATAAGATATAGTAGGGAAGGGAAGTTATGAAACCAGAGTTACATAAAATGTAAGCTATTAAAATGCACCTATTCCTGACTGCTAAATGGCAGGTGAGATCTTTTCTGGGTATTGCAGTATAGTATTGGAAATTTATTCCACATTTTGCAACACTGGCTGCTCCATCAACTGATCTCACTAGGAAAAAATCATCTCATAAAATAAATATGACCCCATGGCGTGTTCTAGCCTTTCAAGGACTGAAATCAGTTCCTAGAGATCAAATAGTTTTCATGAGCCTGGAATTTTAAGGTCCGTAGAGGGCAAATCTCAATGTTAATAATCTTAAATCAGGGTCAAAATTAGCACAAAACTTAAAGGAGGATTAAAAAAAAATACATCCACATTTGCTTGATAAATGATCTGAAAGAAGCTGAATTCCCTAGGTATGCAGAAATTTTAATGAAGTGGATCATAGCATTTCCCTGGAAGAAATTACATGCCACACTAAGGCATAGGTGGTTAAACAACAGGAAATCCATAAAGCCAAGCAGAAACTTAGTGATCACGCAACTTTATATGATCAGTTTAGTAACTTGCATTTGTGTTGGACCAAATCTACCAAAGAACGTATTTTTCCCAGAGTGACTGAGAATAGAGGGCTCAGTTTCTCATAATGGAATTGCTCTTTGCTGAAGTGATTTGGAACAGATCTTCCCAAGTATAAATCTTTTATTGATAGAAAGAAATCATTAAAAAATGATCAAATACAAACTAGGAGCCTTGCAGTAAGGTGGTGTTGCCTGTGATTCCCAGGACACCAGAGATCACCCTGGTCTCCTCTCCAGTTTGACTGGCTTGAGTCTGAGAGCAACAAATGTGGGATGCAAACAACTATTCATGCAGAAAACTCACTGGTGTGACATTGTTTCCTTCAAAGAAAATAACTTTTCTGAGTCTGGGTTTCATGATTCTTAACTCCTGGAGCAAACAATATTCAGCAATAAAGGAAAGGAAAACCCAGCGGCTCTGGAATATAATTTTCATTCCTAGGAGTGAAGGATGGTCTTGGCCAAAAGAAAAAAGACTAAATCTGTCCTGAAGGTGGGAGGAAAGTGTGCAAGTGACACAAGCCAGTGCCTCACCTGCTGTCTGGCAGTGTGTGCATGTGCTGTGGAGAGAGAAACTGCAGACATGCTGAGAGCCCACCCTGTGCACGCTGGGCTCCCAGAGCCCTCCAGGACACCTCTGAGCCTGTGCTTCGGTGCAGCTGAACCAAGCCATGTCCTCAGTCTGAGAAACTGCACTATATCCATCCCTCTCATTAATCTTTCTCTACATCTCATGTCTTAAGTGGTTTCTGAGGAGCTCTGAGTTGTTTTCTTTTTCCCAAAGAATACAACTTCGCACAGCGTGAAGGAAAACATCCATCCAGCAACACCAGTAATTGCAATAGTGGCTCACACAACTCCAACCCTTCCAGCCCTGCTGCTACATAGAGGGAAGTGATATTTCCTTGGAGGCAGTGGCTCTCCACAGTGTTTGCTACAGGTGCTCCTCTTCACCTGGCTGAGAAATCTGCAGCACAGTCACTGAGAAACGGGCATTAAATTAAGTCTTTGGGTTTTTGTGAGCTCAGGTGTCCAAATCACATCTCAGCTCAGGTTCTCTCCATGGAGAGCTGACTGGGGTCTGCAAGAGGGAGAGGAAGGAAATGGAAGTGCAGGGGATTGACCCCAAGCTTTGCATTGCCCATTTATTCACCAAGTCGCTCTCCCCACAGCTCTGTGGACTCCCCGCAGGACAGCAGTGGTTCAGATAAGATGTTGTTGAAGAAGGGACACTGTTTGCTTTTATCCTCTGGGTATTTGCACTTCAAGGATTTATTGGAAACAACACGGAAAACAGCTAATCTCTACACCCTGAAAAACAAATCCTCACACTGCTTCCCTCTGTGAAACACGGCATGTGCCCCGATCATTTGGTTTTCCATCCAAAACCCCTGACCTTGAGTTCTATTTTCTTAGGCAGGCTTACACTTAATTAAAAGGAAAGTATCAGGCATAAAAGTTCCTCTCAGAAATGCTGCATCCAGTCCCAGGCTAGGCCTGCTCATGACTTCTCCATGTACAATTTCTTCCAGGATTCCAGCCTATCCCAGGATCCAGTGTGATGCAACAGCACTTTCAGCACAGCAGATAGGGTAATGCTGGCCTGACAAGTGAAATTAATTATTGCATTCCATTAATTTTGAGTCATGCGCCCAGCCCATGGAAGCTGGGAGAACCTTGTGAAAAACAAACTCACTACATTGTGCTCTGATGTTATTCTTGGCTGGAGTTTGAGGCAGCCTGCTGGGGTCCTCCAGAGCGGCTGAGCATCCGTAGAGCAGCTGCTGTCTTCAGAGAGAGGAATAGAGGCTCATTCTTCATCTGGGACTACAACAGGGACAGCAAGGGCCTCCCTGGGATCTTTAAATGCAGGCATGACTTGGGAGGGTGGTGATGTTGGCTCCTGACACTTTTGAGTGTTGAGCTCCAATTACATATTTACTTGCAATTGCTAAGTGACTGCTTTGAGCGTTTCCTGTGCAAAGCGGAGCCCCCGGAGCATGCTGCAGGGACGGCTGTGGCAGGAAAGGGACTTTGATACTCCTGAGAACAATGTGACCTCCATGAAGGCCCCGTGACAACTGCATGAAATCCTCTGCACCGCTGCTCTCGGCTGGGACCCCGCGGTAGCATCTTCCCAGCCGTAAAGAGGAATGGCTCAGTGTGACTCAGAGCAGAAACACTGCCCATCCCAAATGCTGTATGAAAATCCTGAGCGTGAGTCAGCCCAGTCCCCTCTGGGGAACACAATTACTGTCAGCGAGTGTCTGCTAAGCAAGGCCCTGCTCAGGGATGGCGTCCAGGGCTTTCTCCCATGGGAACCTGTGCTGGAGACACCCGGGTACGGTGCTGGGCTGGCACCGTGTCAGGCAGTCCGTGACTCATGGCAGTGTCTGCCTTGCAATACTGACTCCATCAACCCGGGAGTGCTGATGGGCAACTACCACCCTGCAGGTGAAGGGGATAAAGCAGCACTTCCCAGGCTCCTCCATAGGTCCCACAATGAAAAGACAGTTTGACCCCTTCTTCTTCAGTAAGGACAGTGGCTAAGTCCTGAGAAGACAAAACTGATGGACAAGCCTTCCACACCATCACAGTAAGGAGTAGACACCATGTCCGTAGCCTGCAGGCCAGGGCAACAGCCCCATCCCAATCTTTGCTTTTTTCTTCTTTTTTCCTGGCAGACTCAGCTGGGCTGGGTCTCTATATTGACTGACTTCACTCACTTTGGTAAACAAAATAAACCTTCTGCCCTGGCTGCACGATGGCTTGTGCTCAGCAGTGCTCGGAATCGCTTCTGTATGTGCTGCTGGGCTGAGGAGACACAAGCCTTGCCCCTCTCAGAGAGCCTGGACCTGCCGCCATGACTTCCCCAAGGCCACCCAGGAGCCTCTACACTCACTTCTTCCCTACCAAATGTCAACAGAGTGCTTCCCACTCCACCTCTTTTCCTTATCACTCATTTTCCATCTCTGTCTGACAGATAATGAAGTGTATAAGTGCTGTCTTGTCTCTGGTATCTGTCTGGGGCATCAAAAGTTGTGCCCTGCAGTGAGCAGAGGTGTTGTGACCCAGTTCAGGTGATGCTGTTTGCACGCACCGCTGCTCCTGAGGAGCTGCTGCTGCCAGGCTGCTCATTCGGTGTGGGATAGAAGTGAGGAGGTAAAATTACCTGTGCAGGCAACCTGAAAAGCCTTTTGCTGAGCACAAGAACAAAGTGAGGGTGTATCAGGTGGAAGGCAGCAAGTCAGGAGAGACAGCAAAGTGACAGAGCATCTCCTTGTGCCCCAGAGCAGCCTCCTTGCATGTGCCCCCGCTCTGACCTTGTGGGATGAGAGGAGGGGATGAGGAGGAGCTCCTCTCCCCAGTACAGCCTGGCCTTGCCATCACTGCACCTTCACTCCAGGGGCTCCTAAAGCCAGGAAAAAGGAGGCACTGACCCGAGGATGTGGGAGGCTTGGAAGGGATCCTGTTGGCATTGTTTTTCAGTGGAGAAATTTTCAGTTAGCAGAATTATTTTAAGGAGAAAAGTTGTCTTCTCACAGATTCCCACCTTTTCGAGAGCTGAAAGATCTTGAGTTGTGCTTCTTCGTTTTTGAGTATGAAAATTCTCTGCAAGAATAGTCCAAGAAAATCACTGGTGTTTCTGTGATTTTGTCTGCTTTCATCAGATTGTCCTTGGTGCAAGAAGAAAAAGAAGGACAACTACCAGAAAAACAGCTTCTCTTCAGCAGAGCACAGGAGATTCTTTTTGCTTTCAGTATCCCAACAGTTCTGTCTGTAAAAGATGCTGAGTTTTCATGCTGGCTCTGACCCTGCTGCTCAGGAACAGCTGGAGAACCACGGTAAAGACAATTCAGTGTACCCAGATGTCAATGCCACACCAGCAGGATGCACAGCCAAGTGCATCTATCTTCTGCAGACAAACCTCTCGTTGTATCAGGGCAAATGATACCAAAGTCATCCTAATTTCTTGACTTTTCATCTCAAAGGAAATTTCACTTGTGGATGAGTAAAACCGCACACATTGGCTCCCACTTCAATCTGAATCTGAAGATGACAAACCCAAACCACATGGAAGACTAAAGCCTGGCTATTCCCATTCCTGTGCTAACCATGATAGAAAATTCAAAGTTACAGTAGTTCACTAACAGTAGGGATCAACTTAGTCTTCCAGGTGTGAAAATACAGGTAATAAATATTAATAGAACAAGGCTCTGAGAATAGCCAGGGAAAACAAGTCAGAAACACTTTGTAGAATCTCACTGATTAAAGTGAAATCTCATTAAAAATAGTCAAAAGCGGCAGTTCTGCTTTTACCATTTCATTTTTGTCACATCCAACTGTTTCAGTTTGGTAAGAAAAAGCAGCTTTGTTTTAATAGTGTCAGTCAGATTACTGATTTATGTTGCACATCAATCGTAGAATAGGTGGTTTTTTGTTGTTGTTTTGGGTTTTTTTGGGTTTTTGTTTGTTTGTTTGTTTGTTTTAAGAACTGCGGTTTTCAATATGATGAGAAAAATGTCGTTTTTGACCCAGGACTTCACAAGCTCCTGCTTTGTCCAGGGAGGAGCCAGGACCACACCAGTAATTACAGCCCCACGACTGTCCCAGCCGGGGCTGGAGTGGGGCTTTGCCGAATGTGCTGATGGATTTGGGAGACATTTCCCCACATTCTGTGCAAACTGCTGCAGGAAACAAACACGGGGAACAACTGTGATGGAGTGACTGCCTGTCCTTTGAGGACTCCATGTAAATCTCTTCAACCTCTGTAACCACTGACCCAGACAGTGCCCAGCTCTAATTAAGGCCTTGCAAGACTTCTTGGGGTGTGCAGTGGGATGTCCCTTAATGGTTCCTGCAGTAAAACCCCAACTGTGTCCCGCCAACCTCCCATACTCAACTGCCCACTGGAGTCAGTAGGAATTTAGCACGCAGAGGTCTTTTAAGGTCAAGCTTTACATGGATTTTGATCCATCCTGGTCCCAGTTTTCAGGATGGAGCAGTCCAGCACTAATTCACTGTCTGGACCATTGAACACACAGGTATGAGACACCACTTCACCTCAAAAGGTTCATAGAGACACCCACAGTGATTTGCTGCTGACTCTTTTATGGAATATAATCACATTACTCTGTTGCGCAGCTGCAACCGATGGCAGTAAAACTTGATGTATTGGGAGGACAAACAATTTTGCAACAGCCTGTAAAAAATCAGTTTTAGAATGACACAGATTTTACCAAAAGACTCGTTCTTGCTAAATAAGGCAGAGCTAAATGAATGGTTATAATGGCTCTGAAATGGATGGTGTGTCCCGTTTAATTTTATACAGGGAGATGATAATAAACTACATTTTAAAACTTATTACTTCAACATCATCTTTGGTGCAAAATGCCATGTCCTATTCATTAGCAGGTAGCTTCCTGGGATCACTCATCCAGGGACTGGGAATTTGATGCAGTTCTTTGACTGTAACAGACTGTCTCTCTCAGACTCTTTCCTTATGTATAACAAGCTTGAAACAGAGCTAATGAAGGCCAGATGGCTGCAGGCTCCTTCTCACACCCATAATATTGAAGGGAACATTCTGGAGGGAGTGCATTCTCCCCGAATCTCTTCCTTGTCCCTGACATGATGATAACCACATTGCAGCCTCCACACTGTTTGGTCCTAACTCAATTCAAATGTTTCCTGGATTTCCAACAAATGAATGAAGTGCAGCTCAAAAGGAAATATATGCAGGCTGTATTAGAAAAGGTTGTACTCATCCCGAATCAGCTAAATACCTCATTTCTGACAGCGGGAAAATCCTTTTATTAATGAGTTTATTTGGAAAGATTTTGAATAGATCATTATAAAAATGCATTCATCTCTGCCAGAATATATAAAAGCAGCTAAGGCACAAAATCTGGCCCCGCTCAAGTCCATGGGATTTGGCATAAACTGGCAGAACTACTGGGCAGGATACTTTGTTCTGGATTAAAGTAGTACGTCTTAGGTGCTAATGGAACCCACTGAACTGTGCTCTCCAACCTGAGAAGGACTTGCAGTTAGGTTCTGTCTCACAGTGCTAATTAAGAAGAATAATTAATGCCCAAATATAATTCTCTGGAATGCTGCAGATATCCCAGATATTTCATGATTGCATAGGATATTGCACAGGATTAGATACTGTCTCTGTTAGTAAATTCCTCGTGGTTAGTAATCTCATCTTTTATATTTCATTTTTAATAAGGATCTGCCTTCCTTCTGAAGCCAGCTCTGTTTAAAGCTGCAAGAAAAAAGTAATTAAATCTGACAGGACTTGCTTTCATGACATATATTGCAGGCTATCTCATGACACACAGACCTGGTCATATTTTTGTTATAAGGAGTTGATTTATTTTCACCAAGTATCTCTTTTAGAATCAGAGTTTTCCTGACTTCTGTATTTCTTTGGCTAAAGCCCTGCTGCCCATCTGTGGCTCTGTGCTCTGCAGCAGTGCTGGCTGCACACCCTGGCTATGTTGACATGTAATGGTTTGAACATTTGACATTTATATGTGGCTGGCATTCGTTTTGTTGCCTTGCAACCATCTGGTTTCAGAAGAAACTCATAAACTGATCCTGAATCATGCAACCACCAGACAGCAAACAGATAGAGCTGTAGGACTCTGACAGCACATTTATCACCCTCCTGTGATAGCTGACACAAACTGCACTGCACTGTCTTCTCCAGTCTCTGTCACACAGAGTGGCCAGAGAAGCACTTGAAAAAAAAGGATTTGATTCTTCTCAGCAGTGGGAGTTTATGGTTCACCCTGACTGTGGCCCATCCTGTGTGCAGGGTCTCTGTGTGCCCCCCAAATCTCTGCATGTACCAGCGTGTGCCACTGGGTCCCTGCATCTGGCATACGGGAACAAACCACCCCGAGCTGGAAGGGATGACTCCGAAGCCCAGATTTTGAATTGAATTTTTCCAAACTTTGGAAATACCAGGGGACAGATTTCAAGTCAGAGCCTTTCATGTTTATGCTTGAAAAGAAAATTACGAATGTACAGCTCATGCTGATCCTGATGATGTTGGCACAGCTGAGGACAGGGGACTGGCAGTGAAGTGATGTCCTTTTCTGGCTTCATCACCAGCAGCAACCCGGAACAAGGCAGCCTGTTGTAACAGAGAGAACTTTATCCCAGATATTCTTGCTACAAAAGCTATAGTATTCATTGTCAAGTGTTTTTCTCAATAGATTAACTGACACAGGAATGAAAAGTTTCTAGGAACAAAGTGCATTCTTTAAAATAGAGCAAGGGGAGTGCAGTTGCATTTTTCCTGGCTGTGGTTTATTTAGGACAGCAGTTCCCCTGTCATTTCACTTGACTTTCCTCTCCTTTTTACTTCCAGTTCCTAAATCTCTGAACACTGGTCTTACGTCCATGAGGCAAAGAGATTAGTTTTCTCAATAAATAAGAAAACTGAAAAATGCAGGAAGACCAGGTTATTAAATCCAAAGAACTTACACATTATGTAATACCAATTTAACAAGAATTTTGCTCTGTAATCAAATCCACATAACTTATTTTATAACTGGAACCTGCTATTTCCAATTTAAACAGTGCTTATATTTATAATTGGATAATATGAGAGTACTGCAGCAATTTGGGTTAAAATTTCATTATTAGAATCCATTTTTATTTTCAGCTTCCACAGATGTGTATACAAACACAGACTACACACTAATGCAAAAGAATGACCTTTAAATTACAAAATTCAGTAAATAATAGTAGCAGACACTGGAGGGCACCTGCCTCAAATTCTCACCTGCTTAAATATGCCAGAAAGAAAAAGTAAGTACTTATGGTGACTGGAAGGGCTTCCTTTTCAATTTCAATTCAAAGTGCCTGTAAAAATGTTTTATTAGGTTTATGCTGGTCTTCTGAATCTTTAAGATATATGTGTGTGTATTAGAGATGGAACCAGACAGAGTCTGAGTGTGCAGCTGGGAAACCAGGTACAGAGCTGACCAAGGTCAGCACCAACACTAGTATTTACTCTGCTCATTATTCTTACCTTACAAAAAAAATATAAAAATATGGGTCATATAGAGGCCATTCCTGTGCCAGGGATCCTTATATGTCTATGGACAAGATAGCAAAGGCAGGGAGGGATGCACATGGAGTTAGGGATGCAAAGCAGGAGAAGAACTTTGTTATCAAGACTGGTCTGAACTTGACAGAGGCAGGCATTCCCAGTGCCCTTTAATGGTATTGGCTTTTCACAGGGCGGCTTAAAATCTTATTCTTGAAAACTGCATCTCTGTAAGTGGTAGATAAAAAGAGAGGCTTTGCAAAGAGCCAGAGAGCTGCATCAAAGTCCTTTGCACTATTTTCAACAGCCCATGGGAATGTCTTTGCACTCCTTCAGGGCATCTGCCTCCTGCTCAGGCAGCAGATTGAACAGATTTAGTGTTTTTACTCTTTTACGTTCTGTATTAAAGCATCACTTGCTGATGTTCAGATTGCAAAGGTGTGGAATACTGGTCTGTGTAAATGTTTAGTGGGTGTTGGACATGGAACTCTCCCATGCCCAAATCCTGTCCGCTACACCCTGTCTCTCCACAAACCTGAGTTCATTGCATCAAGCATCAATATATTTCAATAAACAGATAACAGGGGTCAAAAGAATTCCACAGAAAATAATTTTTGCAGGAAAAGAAAGACTGCTTTAACTGAAAGACATTTGCAAGTTGAGTTATTTGGATTTTAGTTTTAATTTAAACTATTGATTGATTATTCAAATTCTTCTAGTGCAGCAAAAGGTGCACTTTATTCTGTACACATATATTGGAACAGAAACCTTATTAAAAAGCCAGTGGAGGTTTCCAATAAGCAGGGCCATTTGATAAGCTAAGCTATCTTTAGGGAAAAACATGTTTGCTGTGTTAAGATTAAAAGTCCTAAGTTAGTGTCTGGGATATTGTCCAGCCCACCATGGAGATGTGCAGTAGGCATTGCTTGTGTTTCTACACAGCATGAAGTGCTCTTTAGGCAGAGGAGTTCTGCCTGAACTGAGACTTCCCATAGGTTTAAGAAAGAAAAGCACTGAGAAACAGATTGGGCAAATAAATTAGGACAATATCTGAGTGTCTGCTCCCATGTGAGCGTAGCTGCTGGTGTCTATATTGCAGCTATGCACACTAAAGCAACAGGAGATTTGAGTCTGGCTTTTCCCAACACCAAATCAAAGCTTGGCTTCCTCTTGCACCACAGTTAGGTGCTCCTGTATTTCTACCTTTTTCTTCCTCAGAGGATGTTGTACAACTTCACTGTACAACTTCAGTTTTTCCATGTAACAGAGCACACAGCTTAACCCCCCCTCCACTGCCTCACGGGCCTCAATTGTTTTCCCACTTAGGCTGCACTGAATATCCTAACACCAGGTGTAGCGTAACTTCTTTTTCCTGGCCTCTCAATTTACTGAAATCACAAAGAAATGCAATGAAATTCCTCTCCACAGAGAAATTCTCTCTCTTTATAAAACAAACTGAAAGGAAGATGCTTTGTGAAGCTCTGGGAACTATTCACACAGCTACAGCTTTCCTAGGGCTGGTGTGTTGAAATATCTGTGAGTGCTATGACAGGTAAGAGCAACCAGGATAGGGCAGAATTACCCTGGCTCATTTTCCTCTGATTGCTGAAACTCAGTTGCTCACTAGGAGGAAACCGCAGAAACGGGCACGTTTTATAGTGCTGTGTATTAGAAACCTACATAAATGGGCGCGTTGTGTAAGCTTTGCTCTGAGAGCCATTATTGTCACTGCCAATATGTCTGAGAAGCCGCGACAAGCCTGGAATGATGGCAGATGATGATTTAAGGCATGAAAGCGAAGGGCTCAGGAGGGAGCCTTCTTCTGAAAGCTGATGGCAGGAGCAACTTCCAAAGCACACGGCACGCTGCAATAACAGTGTGTCCCAAGGGCTCGCGGTGCAGGGAGAGAAGGGAGGATGGCTGCGAGCTTCCTGCAGAGCAAGCCCCGGCACAGCGGCTCCGACAGCGATGCCTACTGCTCGGTAACTCTTGACGGATTTCAGCGACCCCCAGGGAACTGCCGAGGGGTTTTCCAGCGGAGGCTGGCACCGGGATCTCTCGGCGGCAGTGCATCGTGGCTGGCATTTAGAAGCACAAATGGTGCGAGAGGATTCCTTGCTGTTCACCCCCATGACATGGCACACACCCCGAGGTCCTTTTCCAAATACGATGGAGCATTTCCAAGCTTTTTACATCTAGTGGAAAACCTCTCTATCCTTCCTCTCCTGCTGCAAATGCCTCTCTGAGGGTATGCAGGCAGCAAACCACAACTGGAGGGGAGCACTGGGGATGAGGAGAGAAAAATGAAATGTTTTGCAGATTGTGGTGCAGGGACGCTCTGCCAAAACTGCCTGTGCTTGGGTGCCTGTCCCCCACCCAGGACAGGGCTGCGCCTGCAGGACCAGGCTCCAAGGTGGGCTCTAGAAGGAGCTGGGAGAAGAGGATGGCACCTGGTGAGAACTCCCAAGCTCAGACTGTGTGGTCTCGATGCCCTGCTGAGGCAAGTGAGTGTGGAAGTGCTGAAGTACAATGTGCCCAGCAAACCACATCTGTCACGCGATACCCGAGTCCCACGTTCTGCGGAGCATCCTCTCCCCAGGGGATGGATCCTGTGATACCTGAGCAGCAGAGCAAGGAACAGCCTGCCCCAGTTGCAGACAGTTCAAAAGAAAAGCGGGATACCAGTTGCCAGCTGGGACATAAACTTTTACCTATGCATCTTTATATATGCCTCATCTCTTTCCCTACATGCAAGAAGCTTTAAATATATTTATGGATCATTAGTGTTGATCCTTCCAACACAGCTATGCTACTGCTGAGGCCTTGCTATGGCCATGTATCTTTGGTACCAGAAGCATTTTGTTTTATTATCTCTGAGCAACTACTTTTTCTTATCGGTTTCCTCTCCTGTGTTTTTGTATATTTTCCTATTTTTTTTCTGGTTTTATACTGAAGGTGAGAAGCTGAATGTCTGTTCAATCTCCAGTACCAGAATAAAATACCTACCAATGCAAACAAAGGAGAAGTAAATTCCAGATTTTTTTTCACCATCCTTGCAAAAGGCACAACTGCAGTAACTTTTAGGAAGGTTTTTTTGCTGGAGATTTTTTTTGCATTTGGACCAGCCAACACAAAAGTCATTCTTAGGCAATATTTAGGGAGATATTTCACTCAAGTTCTGAACACTCTTGGAATGTTTTCAAAGGATTAAATGAAGGAAAGTCCACTATCAACAGGCAGGCAGAGAAATTTTCAGATTTCTTTCAGTTTCTTACTTATCTTACTTACTTTCTTACTCCATTAAAATAATTGCATTTGCTGTAGTACCAGAGAGATTGATTAGACTGAAAACTTTATTGTTAGCCTGTTCAACATTATATTTACCCCTTTTAGCAGTTTTTGATTCAGAGTGAGGCACTAAGAATAAAAAATGGAAAGTAATGTCTCTGAAGAAGCTACCATTTTAGTAGCTTTAGTTTAATAACTATAAAGGGGAGCTCTGGTTTAATCTAGTTTTCTTGGGATTAGAAGACTTTTAATTATTGCTTGCAATCAAGCTTTCTAGCCTTGCGTGAAGCAACACATTAAAGATGGGATTTTAAAAGAGCCTAAGGAACACATTCATGATTAAAATTCAATGACACTGGCAGCTTAGCTCCCTGCCTCCTTTGAACATCTCAGGGATTCCTTTTAATAAAGTAACATCTGTGAAATTTAGAAAATAATATTAATTTTGACTCCTTCTGGATTTTGAATGAGTCTGTTGACCCAGTGCAAGCCCATCCACCACTCATGCAAACCCTTCCTGCATATTTCATTTTCCTGGGAGTGTATTTTAGTCCCAGCACTTTTTTATAGGAATATGATGTTTCTTCAAAGTAGGAATCTTTCAGGGCCAGAGTGAGTGGATTCTCTAAGCATTTCCTGAGCTCTGATCATGGATCAGATGATAGAGTGGCTGCAGAGCACCCCTGAAATATCTGGTCCAGAACTTCGCCAAGCTGGTGTCTGTGCATGTCTGGAGGGCCTGACCTGTGTTTGTGCTAAGTTCTTACCTGATAATGATAATTTTACACTCTAGGAAGTCACTCTGGTACTCTGGCAAAGGCTCCCAAAAGCAAACCAGCACACTCTACTGCTGGCCTGAGACCAGTCCCAAAAACTGCGCTCTGCCAGCTCCCACCAAATATCCTTAGACAAAGCTCCTGCGCTAAAAGTGGCATTTATCTTTAATTCTTTCTCCCCCCCGAGTTTCCACTGGATTCCCATTACAGACAGAAAATTGGCAACTGTTCAGATTAAACACCAGAGTGAATTTGCTTGGCTCCAAGGAAGACATTTCTGTGTCGAAAGGTAAATTATGTTGCTGTTTTTCCACCTGTTAATGTGCAGATTATATAATAGAGACATTTTTCAATTTATTTTTTTCTTCTTATGTTTGCAATGACTTAGAAGATTTGACCTTCACAGCTCCTTCTTTGCTCCATAGAATAATGCCAATGCTTTCGTCAAAAAGATCAAAAAGTAGTATTTGAAACCATAAGGATTTTGCTTGCTGCTTAGAGATGATTGTAGTGGTAAATCTTACAGAGACTTTAGTCCAAAGCCATTTTTAAGGTTTAAATCTTTGGCAATACAAGAGCTCAGTCGTAAAATTTAGACGGTTGTGGGTAATGCTGTTAGAAATGCAGATGCGTGGGTCCTAATTTGTGTGTGTTTTGGGATGTCTTGATTTCAGGGTAGCCAGGCTGTAACATCTTTTGAAACTCCCAACTTCCTGGGATGGTGTAGTCAGGACATTTGAAGAGCAGTCCCAAGACATAATGAAAGGGTGAGTACAAGTGGTGAGAGCCCCAAATCACTGGCCTTGACGTGGAAGTTGAACACAGGCTGAGCTATAACCAGTGATGATTTCCTCCAGAGGACTCAAGCTGCACGCACAGCAACAGCAGGGATGTCCCACACGAGCCCACTAAAGCAGCTGGGCTTTAGATTTTCAGATTTCTATTGAATATGCAATGGCAACTTCTTGTTACTTTTTAATCTCTCCTTAAACAAAGTCATAGTTCTTACACAGTCACCTCGGAGACAGGGAGAGAAATATTTTCCTAACAATTACTGCAGTCAGCTTAGCTGGGCGTTTGAAAGTAACAGACATTTAAAAATATACAATAACAGTGATCTTTAAAAATGCTTTATTTTAAAAATATTATTTGGGGAGAAAAGTCCTTGCTCCCTTTATTCAGCAGGAAATGCCACACAATTATCTTTATTTTCTTACTGTTTGTGGGATGAATTGAAAATCAGTGTTTTAGATAAATTTACCTAGCAGCAATTAACATTTAATTTCCTTTAAAAATATAGAAACAAGATTAAAATGTCCATTGGGGGTGATTTTCCCCTGATTAAAGTTTAGAAGTGATGGAGAAAAGTTGATGCTCAATGCATTAATCAAGAAATAAGAGAATGAAAACTTATGTGTGATATTCCAGAAGCAAACTTGGAAGTGGCTCGGAAACTGGCTAAGTTTATTTTTATTATCAGAGAAATAAGCGTCTTGCAGGCACACAGGGGGGACCACAGCCCACTGAAGCAAAAGAGCAGCTTTTCACTGAACCCAGTGATTTCACACAGTCAGAAAGATGGGCTAATATGTGCACAGTCGGTATTTTCTATTTCCTTAGATGTTAAAGGGCAGAAGGAATTCAAATGTGATAACCTGTGACAACTAACAATGATCTGTATTAATATATTATTTATTTGTATGATTATCTCACTGGAGAGTGACTGGATCTATGATTTAGCCCTGCCCATCCCTACAGAAACCCAGAGGTGTGCACCTACTCTCTGTTTCTCCTTTGTGGGAACCTTGTCCAGCTCCCTGCACGAAGGGCTGGGACCTCTGTGTACACAGCAATAATAGAGTGGACACATAAAGATGGAGACAGAGTCATGACATTTTTACGGCATTTTGACTCTTTGCAGAATGTCTGAATAATCTGGAATCTGGTCCATAGAAAATAATATTCCACATAGTTCAAAATGCATATGCAGTTGAATAATCAGTTCATATGTCCAATTATTTGACTTGTGAGTAGTTTGGGTAAAACTTGACATATTTTTTCCACCATATGGTTATACTAACTTATTTGAAAGAAAAAATGACCCAAAAATCACATAAATAACTGTCCCACAGTTTTTCCTGTCTGCCTAATTTTGTCTATTTTCCCCACTAGCAACCAGAGATCCAATAAACTTTTCAGGGCTAAAGGCTGATGTAAGTCCTTTTTTAGGGCAGTGATTTCAACAACAGTGTATGAAGAGCTTTTTTTTTAAAAGGGGGAAGAAGAGCAAACAGCTAGAAAAACAAAAAATGTAAAGTGCTTGTGCAAAAATCTGTCATGGACATCTGGACCACCCTTGTCCAGCTCAGGAAATGTAACACCAGTCATGCTTCTAAGTGAAGAGAATCAATTGCACTTTCTGTTTGCAGAGGACCAAAGGTCCCCTGTCAGCTCTGCTTTCAGGCTGGGCAGCAATTTGGGATGCAAGTCCCTGTCTCCCCTTAGTCCTGCAGCACAGCCAGGGCATCACGAGGTGGTTCCAGGCCTGGTGGAGCTGTGACTCCTCAGCATCCCTGAAATCAGGCAGCTGTGCACTGTGATGCTGCAGTGGTGATGCAGAAAAAGGGAGAGGCTGGCCTGAAAGTCACATAAGTCACGTCCTTTTGTGAACACTTGACTCTTGAGCCCAAATGAATCACTGTTGCTGTAGCACACATGCAACCTCACTGAGATAATGAGGTTTAAATCTTAGCTCTGTAAATGCAGAGTATCTCTGCTTTATCCCTAAGATTTTGGGACAGAGGAGTACAGAGCACAGATTTATAACCATCTTATATTTGGAATACCTAAACTGTTGCTGACGTGATAGACTGTATTGGCTCCAAAGGACTGGTATAACCAAACAGAGACACAGTTTGATTTAAGATTAGATACTTTTGTAAAAACAAAGCTTTACAAAATATAAGATGAGGGGAATTTTGCCATATTTATAGTTCAAATACCAAAGAAATCTCTCTCCCCAACACTAATGGGTCTAGACATCTGTTTTTCATGCCTAAAATACAAATGCTGTAACAGCAAACCAGTTCACAACTGCAGGAATTGAAGCTGTCTAGAAACAAGTATTAAAATGACTGGTCCTCCACAGCAAGTAAAAAGCAGGAGGAAAAAGCCTCTTGCAATTAGTGGTGGAAAATAAAATTAGGTTTTCAAAATTATTGCAGCCATATGTAAGATGGACTCCCTCACCACTGAAACCACAGGCAAAGCACAGTTTGGATCACTCTTCATGCATGATCCCTAAATAGCTGGGAGCGATTGGGACTTTTTGGGTCCAAACTATCCCATATAACCACATCAGAAAGAACCAGGAAAAATTTTCTCCACGTGTTCCTCCTCTCCCCCCAGTCCTCATTCCCACAGCAGAAGGTTGTACATGCAGTCAAAAAGCAGTCCCAATCCATCATCAGCTATCCAAGGTTACATCCATCTTCTCTCAGGTCTTTTCTTTTTATAATGAACTCCGCTCTCTGCTGACTTAATCCTCATGAGAGCCATTGATTCACAGTTTCAAATGTAACACAGATAACATGAAAAGAATCATCTATAAAAAAAATACAGATGGCCCACTTCACTGGCTAACCTGGACAATGTTCCTTTAAGTCTAAAGCTGCTATTGTGCTAAATACCCAGCTGTTAACAATCTCTTCTAGAGGCTATTGAACGCAGGAAGGACATGTTTTTGGCAATTAGAAAAATAATAGTACACTTACACATGGCAATATTTAGCAGAGTTTGTTTGGTTAATAGGTCAGCAGTGTGGGACAGTTGGTGGTTGTTATGGGGCAGCACGGAGGGTTTGTGCAATGAGACGTCCTTGCAAGAACGCTGAGCCCCCAGGTACCCATGGGGCACTCTCAGATGAACGGGTGCTATATAATGCAAAGCACTCAAAAGACATCCCTCATTCCATAGCTTCCTTGTATATTCAAAAATGTTTGAAACCATTTTTTGATGGGTTTTTACAGGGAAAATGCACATACATAAACCAGAAAAAATGCACATGGTGGAATAGTATTTTGGGCATATGAGGGTATTACACAGGCAAGGCTTGAACCGAAGTTCATATCCTTAAATACTTTTTAGGTGGAGCAAGAATTTAATAAGTGATTAAATGCTTTCCTCACACTTTGGAGGAATATGCCTTGCAAGGGGCTGGTCTGAGGCGTGAGCAGGTGCATGTTAACACTGCTGCCGGAGCAGACGTGTCTGCTGCAGCGATTTATGGTGTGGCCCTCACAGCAGCTTGAGTTTGACTGGTGGCCTTTGTAATTTATCTCCGCTGATATCATTATGTGCCTTGAGAACATTTATCTTCCTCAAAGTAAAGAGTAAATGATTATTTTAACGAGGAGAAAACAAGCCTTATTACAATAGCCCTGGACTAGGGACCACAGAAAGGCTTGGATTTTTAACACGCTCCAATCTGTTTTAACAGCTGCTTATGGTTACTATAGTCACTGAACAAAGATATGGTTATTTTACCTTTCCTCACTGATGGGCCAAGTTCCCTCTTATTTTCTCTGTCTTTGCAGAATGGCAGAGGCCATGCTTGGAGCTGCTGGAGACAGACAGGTCTGCACAGTTCTCTGCCTGCAGTGGTGCAACCGGCACACTGAAATCTCACCCTGAAAATTACATACATGGATGTGAAAAAAGGGGCCATATCCAATCTAAATAATCCATCCATTGACCTTGGTGGTGGTTTCCAGTCTTTTCAGATTCATGGACCTCCGTGGAGTCTCTGACAATAGACCTGCTTTTCTTGGTTATATCCTTTGCAGAACCTTAAAATTAGTTCACAGTCACCACAGGGTTCATGGAAAACATACATAAAATCACATGTTTAAGATGTTTATAAGACACTACCACCTAAATTCCTACAATCCTAATGGGTGAGCATTAAAAATCCTTGAGGATATTTTGTTACTTACCCAACAATCAGACTAGATATATGATTTTACTTCCTTGTTGTTTCTAAGCCACACGTTGCCCTAAAAAAACAGTTTCAGCACAGACCGTCTGAATCTATAGTAGATTCCCTTCTAGACAAAGACAGAGCTAGTGGTGATTTTGCAATTAATCAGAATAAAAGCAATTTCTTTCCAGATTTGTTATTCTTCTCTCTTTCTGGGTATGGGCAGAAACATAAAAGAACAGGACCTCCCACTAATCTGAAAAAACTAAATGCTAGAGAGAAGTAAAATGAGATTTTCATAAGGAATCGGGGCTTTGGAGTGTCAAGTGTTGGACTGTCCCAGCCCTCATGTCACTAGAAGGGAAAATGGAAATTAATGCTGGACTGCTGGGGTTGCGAAGGAAGCGGCATAACCACAGAATCAGCACCAATTTTTTTGAATACAGGTCCAGTTTTTACTTTGGAACAAGAACTTGGACTCACATGAATTGTGTGAGGGCCTGGCCTTGGATAATCAGTATGTGCTCAGTATCTGGCAGGATCAAATCCATGGTGAACAAGAATCTTGGCCCAGATTTGAAACACCACTTCTTCTGCTTTTCAACCCCATGGTGTAACCACCAGACCACAAACGTCCTTCCCACTTTTTGCTGTTAAGAAGGAAGCGTCAGTTTTCAGGCTTGGAGAAATGTGGTGGACTGAGGGCAGGAAGGACCTGTCATTCATAAGAAAACGTGGGCTAGAATTTCAAGATTTATTTAAATTTTAAATTTCCTTAATGCTGATAGAGTCAGGGGGCAGAAGAAGGTTCCTTGCCCGTGACTCTCACTGCAGCATGCAGTGAGCTTTCTCCTCTAGCTGCCTTTTAACGTGTCTGCAAACACTAACGACGCATTTAATTCCTTCACACTTTGGAAAACAGTGGCACCTTGCACAAAATAGAAATCTGGCTCATTTTTGATTCTTCCTTCTTCCCAAGGCCCCAGAAGGGACCTTGAATTAATGCGCATTCCTGATTAGCATGATGATATAAATCACAGCAAGCTGCTTTCATGTGGAGATGTGAAGCCGGGCTCCACAGTGCCCTGCAGTGCACATGCTCGCAGCAACGTGTAGTGCAGTGACACCAAACAAAGCTGCTGCTGGTGTCATGTCCTACACAAACTGTTGTAATTATCTCCAAGGATGTGGGAACTTTATCTGTTTCAACCCTTTGCTCTCAGACATTATAAAGTTAATGATAAAATGTGCCAAGGGGGAGGCAAGGAGAAACCTTGTTAACCTTTTCTTTCTGCGGTTTTCCCCCCTCATTGCATTTACATTGGCCTTGAAGAGCTGGGACATTTTGCAGATGGTTTAGGGTCTATAAATTCTTATTTAAATCATCGTGAGCCAAGTATAACAGGTAGCAGCCCAGACTTCTCTAGAAAGGACAAACTCCAGCTAAGCATGTAAATAATACTCCAGTGCTTTTTAGTATATAAATACATCCACTGAGCCAGGTGCTCTGGAAGGTTTATTCACATTTTCCTATTGTTGCTCTGTAAAATGCACTGGGCATGCATCACATGACTCTGCAATATTTTTTTAAATACTATTTCTCAGTGAATAGTGCAAACTAACAGGCTAAAGGAAAGTGGTACTTCCCTCACTGCTCATTTCAGGTGGCTGATAAAGACAACCAAAACTCTGCCTTTATCCACCAAGCCTCAAATGGCCAAGTCGAAACAGGCTGTTGCAAATCATGGAAAAGTGAGAGGAAATTACCTGCTCAAGATCAGGTTGGTGTAAGAAATGGGTGATCAAGGAGGACAATGTTATGTTTTCTTTATTAATGGTGAAGAGTGTGGCAATAATACAGCAGGGAAGTATTGTTCTGTGCTGAGTTCAGAGAAACAGGGTACTCACTGCTACTCCTTACTGCCCATTCCAGCTGGGAAATGGCCTGAGACAGGCCCTGATGGCACCTTTCATATGTTGGACAAGACATATCCTCTGTGGCCCCAGTACCCCTGTGGGGAAGATGCTGCTATCTTCCTCTAAATGTTTTGAAAGTTAATGAATAAAGACTCTGCAGATTGTATTTCTGATGAAGAATCTTCTGCACATATTAACTGTTTTTACTTAAGAGAGAAAGAAATAGCATTTGATGTTTTTTTTCTAAGAAATCAAAGAATCTTTTCCAGGTTTGTTTATTTTTATACCTTTTTTATATCTTTTTTTTCAGTCCCCACCTTCCAACTGCGCATCTTGGTCCGTCTGTTGGCGAGCCTAAGAGTGTTAAGTGTATATAGCTCCCGCCAGAGCTCCCCAGTGAGATTCAGTGAAGTTCCAAGAGGGACACCTAGCTCTTCTCCCAAAAGTGCCCCAAAAGAGGGATATGTTACTCAATTCCATCTGTTCTTCACTGAGACATGACATAAGAAGCCATAGACTGGAAGTCATTCACAAGCATTGAGGAAGAGGTTGGCTGTGCCTTCAAAGTCTATTCTGCAGCAGAATAACATTTTACAGGTGACCATCCATAGCAACTGAAACCACCTGAATGAAAACAGAGTTTTTTCAACAAAGATCTTCAATATTGTACCTTCACTAATATTTTGTAGTGGTCTTGTGCCTAAACCGAAAGGATATCCTAGAAAGCTGCTAGGGCACACTAATTCCCACCCCCCCCATAAAATACATCCCTGAAATAGAATGCAAGTGGTTCTACAGGGTATATATTAGTTGTAAATGCACATACTCAGCACTTTCAGGTCACCCAGTATATCCCTTGGTATTCCCTCTTAGAGACTGGACTCCAGAAGCAACATTGCTATGGCTTATGGATATGGCTTTTTGAGGACCAGAGTATCTACTCAGAGGATCCCTTTTTTCAGACAACAGTATTTTCAGGGCTGTTGGCTGATCAATCTTTGGTTTCCTGGCCTGCTGCCTTCATGTGTGGTTGCCTATCCTTGCTGTTCTGGCAAGCGGAAGGGAAAATATTTGGCCTTTGGGAGCTGGACAACTCAATGCCCTGTATAGCTAACAAGAGTGCATGATCCTGAGTTCAAGTATTCTGTACCTGTTTTGCACAGGAATGAATATTATACAAGGTGCCAGGCAAGTGAAGCATAGCTAATGTAAAAACACCTTGGGCTGGTTCCCAGTTACCCTGCAGCTGTGTTAGTATTTACAGCACCGTGAGTGAAGTGCCCCTGAATCGGAATAGGAACAGCTTTTATTCTCTTTGAATGCATAAATCAGGCCACATAGTTCTGCTGGAATTACAGGCTGTTTGCACTCATTTGTCTCCCTCCACGTGCTTTGCCCAGCAGGTAGCCTGTAATTATTTGATAATAAAAATTATAGCCATTTTTACATTGCTGGTCCTCTGCAGGAGCCGAAGATTACCCAGCAATTTTTACACGAGCTGAGAATGTAAGCCTGATGTCCTGGCAGGCTTCCAGGTTGGAAGACTCCATCGCCTGTCTAAATCCTCCTGGTATTTCTAACAGGCTGTGGCACTCTTCTCATGGTCCCGGGGCGGTGCGCAGCTGAACAGCTGCATCGCCGCGCTCAGGCAGCTCTGCAGCATCAGGGTGGCGGGAGGAATTCTTCCCCAAAAAAATAAAAAAGTACTCATGGCTTGGTTACTTTGATAAGGTCCCTTGGGAGCCGCAGGGATGAAAGAGACCATATGAATGAAATCTATCACTATGCCTTGTGGGTCTGATATGTGATAAAAGCTCGCGATAGTTTACATATGATTATTAAAATTTTCAGACACCTGCGTCAAAACTACTCTGCTTCGGTTTTATGCCTTCCCTCAAACAAATGCTTTTAAAATATTCTGAAAGAAATAAGGAAGATTAGTGTTAGAGGTTGGAAATGTCATGTGAGAGGTGTATAGCCAAAACAAAAGTTTGTTAGTGGTAGAAGATTACCTGTTCTATCATTTTTCTCATTTTAAGTTGGTTATGCCTGAAAAGAGTAAGCGCTGCTTTGTAAAGAAAACTTCTTGCAAAATTATTTCTTTCTCTCTATTATCATTATAAAGGACAACTTTTTTTGCCTATGCATTTGATAATTTATGTATTTGTAAATATAATAAAACCACAGTGGTTTGGACATTTACCGAGAATGACTGGTTTGGGGAATTTGAGAAACAAAAGGAGATAAAAACATCAGCTAGAAAAAGGAGTGCCTGCATTACAAATGGACTTTGTTATTTTTTATCTTGGCAAGTATCATTAAACTTTAATTCTTTATGCACCCATGACAGATTAGTTTGTCCCACTTCGCATTAAAGATGTTATGCACTATTTTTGAAAAAGTCATTAAACCCACTACACTGAGACCTCACCCCAGCATGATGAAGGTCCTGCTTTAGCAAATATGGGACTGTGGAATTGGGCCTCAACTTCTCTCCACTGCAGTCAGGAGGAATACTGCTGTGAACTTGGAGACGAGCTTCCTTTTCCCCCACTAAAGTTTCCTTTTATTTGGTGAAACAGCCAGTTTCACCAGGAAAAGTGAGTGTGCAGGGTCCTGGGGTTCTGCCGGGGGCATACAAGTGTTTTGATTTCTTTGCCTCATTTGCAAAAACTGAACCTAGTTTTTCAGCCTGGAAAAATGCATTAAACTCCAGCCTTTTGTGCCAGCACTGCAAGTATTGACCTGGCAGAGCCATGGCAGCTCGGGCTCTTCCCTCACTGCTTCCAAAGGCAGCCAAGCTCTCACACTTTGGGACACGGGCTGTTTTATATTCAAGGAAAGTGAACAAACTGGTTCATTGATACTCACCAATACAAAGAAAAGTGTTGTTCTGTCCCAGACACATCTAAGTTCAGATATGGATTTTGCTTCATGCTAAGAGATGATTCTGAAGCCTTTATCAATCGTAGCTCTGTCCCACAGGCCTGGTTTGAGGAATGGAGAGGGAATGGCTGACATGGGCGAGCACCGCCTGAGGTGGGCATTCAGAGTCGCCCCCAAGGGGTCACGTATTTTTTCCATGTAGAATGTTGAGCGAATTTTTGAGAGATTTACCCCATTCTTTTGATGACCCTGGCGATAATGGAGGGTCTGAGAGAGCCAAGGACACAGTGGGCAGGAGGACCAGGCTGTGGGGATGTGGGGACTATCACCGCATGGCCTGGGGACAGAGGGATGATCCCGTCATGGTGTGGGGATAGGGGACGATCCCCTCATGGCGTGGCAATGACGCTACGATCCTTTCATGATTTGGGGATGAAAGGAAGATCCCCTCATGGTGGGGGGCTGACGGGACGATCCCCTTATGGCGTGGGGCTGACGGGGCGATCCTCTCACGGCCTCCCACAGAGCAGATCTGGCCCGAGACCCCAACGGTCTCCAAGACCTCGGGGGCCCCGGCAGCCCCAGCGCCGCGGGTGGGGTGATGCGGTGCCGGCGTCTGAGGCAGAAATGCCGGTCCCGAGGCCCGTGCCGGCTTTGGTCTCTGGTGTCGGGCTGAGGCTGCCCTTCTCCTTCTTCTCCTCCTCCTTCTCCTCCTCCTCCCCCGCGTGTGCGGTGCGCGGCCGCATGTGGGGCGCAGGCGGCGGAGTCTCCACCTCTTCTGGCAGCGGGAACCTGTGGCTGCCAAGCTCCATTAAAGCCATCAGCAGCCGGGGGGGACGCGCTCCGCGGCAAAGGCGGGGTGGGCTGTGGTGTTTTATTTTAAAATATATACTCCCCCCCCGCCCCCCCGCCTTTTTCCCTTCGCAAGGCTCGGGCTGAGCAGGACGCCTGAGGGCTGAAGCCGGGGTGCCGCCGCCGCGGGCACCGGAGCGTCGGAGGCGGCCCATGGCTGCACCGCCGGGCGCCGCGCCCCGCTGAGCTCCGCGGGCACGGGCGGCGATCGCGCCTCTGGCCGGGACACACAGCGGGCACCATGGTCCTGTGCTGGTGGCTCGCAGGGCTGCTCGTAGGTAGGTGCCACCGGCGGCCGGTGCCGTCCCGCGGCTGGAGGACGGGAGGGCAAGCGGGTGGCGGAGTCGGGTCGCACCCTTAGGGGTCTCCCCGTCACCGCCCTCACCCATCCGAGCGCACTGAAGGGGTAGGAGGGTGCAAGGAGTTGGAGTGCAGCGGGACTGACTCTCTGGGGAGTGCAAAGGGACAGCGAGGAGTGTGCAAGAAGTGTGCGAGGAGAGCGCAGCGGACTGGGAAGGAGGATGCAGGAAAATCTTAGGGGAGTGCGAAGAGGGTGCAAAGCAGCGGCGAGGAGGGGGCGAGAGGACCAGGAGGGCGCGAGGAAGTCTCACGGCGACAGGACGGGCATCCCGGGGTGCCCCCGCCCGGGCAGGAGGCACCTGGCGCCCGGAGCGGAGCCCGCTCGCCGCTCCCTTCCCGGGTCACCCATGCTGCCCGCCCAGCTGAGCGTTTCCCTCAGCCTCGGTGCCCGTCCGGCCCGGGCAGGTTTTCCTGTCCGTGCGCCCGCGGGGTGCCGGGAGCCCCGCAGCAGCACCGCCGCTCGCCGGGGCAGGGACGAGCGGGGAGGGACCCGGGAGTCCCAGGATGCTGCTCCTGAGCTGTGGGGTCGGGAGCTGGGACAACACCCCTGAAACCTTTCCCGTGTCCCTCTCCGAGTGAGCGCCGTGCGGGGATGGCAGAAGGGCTGGCGGTGCGGTGCGGTGCTCAGCTGCCCATGGAGGTGCCTGGCTGCGGCTCAGCCTCTGCCTCTGCCTCCCACCCGAGGCTCCCGGAGTGCTGGGGGTCGTTTCCCCCTCCCCAGAAACCCTGGGCATCCCCTGTGCCACCGCAGCTCGCTCCTGTCCCGAGCGTGGTGCACGTGAGCGTCGAGCAGAGTTTTGCTGCAGGAAGGGCTTAGAGGTAATTCTCACTGGAGTTGGGAATTATCCCTGCGAGGATCCAGCACCTGCCCTGGAAAGGGACAACCTCACAAGTAGCCTCCTGCTCCAGGGACATGACACTGAGCCCCAGCTGTGCAGACAGACCCTCGGAGCAGTGCAAGCTGCATCTTTGCGGCTCCCTTTCAGAAAGACATCTTTCAACCCCACAGTTCTTGGAGTAGTTTCAGAAGAAAAGGTTCTGGCTTAAGAGACCATATGGGAGAACAAAGGCAACTATGCTGTGAGAAAAAACACAAAATTATTTCTGTTTGTGACAAGGAGCAGAGTCTGAGGGAAACTCCTCCATCCTCAGACAGTATTTTCCTAGGAAATGCAAAAGAGACCCTTGGTTGAGACTCGGCACTCCTGAACAGAAGGGGCAGGTGAAAGCAAGGGTGGGAGGATGGCCCTGAGGGCCCCTTGCAGCATGGACACTGCAAATCCAGGCACCTGGTTCCTACTGCTCTTTCTACCACTTAGTTCACTCATCTGAGGTTTTGGGCAGCAAAATACCGCACTGACTCAGGACTTAGTGTTCGTGGCTAAAGAACTGTGTAGTGACAGGTACCGGACATTTACTTCCATTAAGTGTAAAGGACCAGACTACAGAAAGAAATCTCTGAGCAGGGCACTTCTATAGTTACTTTCCTGTTCTCCTTATGTAGGATCTTTGTAATGTGTTGTTGGCAAAGTAAGGCTTAGCAGGTTGAGAAATACAAATTCTCTATGTATCTTATTAGCTCAGGTTGCTCTGTGTTATGCTGCATTATGTAAGTTTACTCACTGAAATCTAATTAGAATAATTCTTTTTTAAACCCTCATATGGTTTCTCTTAGTCCAGTCTAACTTAAACCCTCTGCTTCCTGCATCTGATGTTAGTGAGAGAATTTCCATTGATTGCAGTAAGAACAGAAAGTGAACCTTAAAACAACTGTTTAAATACCTAAGTTAGACCCAGAACCTACTAAAATCAAAGTAAGATTTACCAGTGACTTCACTGAGCAAGAGTGGCATTCTGCATTTTACATAAGGCTGAACATGAGCATGAGCATGACACCAGTGCATAATTAGTTGAAAAACCACTTTAGTTAGGTAACTGGATCTGACTTTGGAGTCTCCTCCAGAAAAGAATCACTCATTCCTGGAAAGGTCCCCAGAGACTTGCTGAGTTTTACCTAAGCTTTCATTAAAGTCTTTACATTCCAATAACACTGCGCTGATATTTTTCATGTGCAGCTTCTCCTACATAGTTTTAACATAAAAGATCTATTCTTGCTTTCAATGTTTGTTTTTAAGTTTGAAAATGACACTGTTGAGGTAAGATAAGATCACCAGTTGCATTCAGTTATGAGATGAGCAAGGGAATCCCATATGTGATAGAACATCATTCAGAATAAAGATGTGTGGCTATTAACACATGTATACATCTGTACTTTTATTATTAAATGTATTTAATTATTAGATGTATTAAACCAGAATCACTGTCTTTGGTTCAAATATTTATTTGGGTAATGTTTACTTAACTAATTTTTTTTTTTGTACCAAGTTGGTGGTTTTTATTCTTCATTTCTCAACCTGGCCAAAAAAAATCAACAACTAATGTGCTACGCTGGATCGTGTGATATAACTCTGTTCTTGCAATAATTATAGGTTAGCCACGTTTCAAAGTATATGGATATAGATAAAAACAGGGCTGAGATGTAAAAAAAGCACAAGAGAAAAAAATATCGTGTGGTTTCTATATTTTCCCCACAAGCACAAATTGTTGAGTAAGGAGATTTTCAAAAGCCAGAAATTGCTGTGAAGAAAACCAAAGCTGGAATCCAATGCTAAGGGAGGCTGCATCTGGCAGAACAAAGTTTGGAAGGAGGTTCTGCTTTCAGTGGGATCCTGTGTTTCCCCACAACATAGCATATGTCATCTATAAAGACAACGCTTTCATGGGTGAGATACAATCACTGCTAAAATCAACATCAAAATTAGGAAGCACCTATACAATGCACTTACACAAGTGCTTTGGTTTCCTTACTCATTTGCTGAGAAAGATAAAGGCATGAAAGAAGAGAAGCTTCCTGATGTTAAGATGGTGTATCTCAGATAAAATAATCCCAAGAAACTGACAGTGAGAACGTGAGAATTTTAATGTGTAACCCTTCTTCTGTAGGCTAAGAGTGCTGCCAGAAACTGAAAATATGATTCATAGAACAGCTCCTTCTCTTCCCATTTTAAATTGTGTAAGATCTCAGGGGTTAGTAAGCTGCAATCTGTGGGGTTTTTTTCTTTAAGGAGTTAAAAGTTGTGATGGTTCAAAATGCAGAATTAGAAAAGTTCTGTTTCTGTGTCTTAGAAAAGAAACTCTGATGTCTATTTGAAAATTCCAGAGCTTCAGAGTGTTAAGTGATAAGAGAGTTGAAATCCATCATTAGTTTTGAGTTTTAGCAGGGTGATGGTGTGATAATTGTGGCTTTCATTGTGGTGTTTTCTCATTTTCAGTGAATAGCTTATTAAATCATCATGGTTTGAATTCAGCTGAAACTGAATGCTGCAAAGAAGCTCAGCTCCCGTGGCACTGTTAGATAGACATTTGGATTGGTGCAACAACAGCTCTCTTCTTACAGCTGGGGTGAGGGGACATAAATCAACAAGAGAAGTCTCACCACAGAGTGTTTGAAGAGATTTGCTTGAGTTTAGATTTTAAAATTATACTCTAAACTTGAATGTATGTTGAGCACTGAAAAAGTCCCCCATGGTTTCTCTTGGGTTAATAAGAAACACTGACAAAACTGTGACATTTTGGCCTTGTCTAACTCCAAGACTGTGGTCTTTGGAAGCAGCTTTCTCCCTGCACTCTGGAATCAATGTATACACCAAGCTCCCCACTGAGACAATTGGATTCACCTTGTTCACACTCTCACTAAATCCACAAGTGCTGGACACGGCAGGTTATGGCTTGGCTCTCCCCTGTTGATACAAAAACACAATGACGTGTTATTTTTAAAGCTTTTTTGAGAAAAACAAAATAATTTTTTCCCCTTAGGCTGCCTGGAAAAGACATGAAAATATAAATGACAGCAAGGTTTTGCTACAGAAAAGCTCCCAGAGTTTGTTAGTTTTGAGTAGCACAAGTCCCGTTATTAGATTATGCAGCGTGTAGGTTGAATGTCGGCTTTGATTTTAGCATCTGTCGGCAGAGCTTAGGAGTACTGGAACACATCAAAACTTGGCTAATGTGGACAGGCAAAACAGTAGACTGAAATTTCAGGCTATCTAGAAACCACACCCAGACCCCAAAACACATGTTAGAAGTAAGTTTAATTCTGTGCTTCAGCTGAACAAGTAACCTTTTTCTGTGGTCACTTGTGACTCTAAGTTAAACACGTGTATTGCTGGTGTGGGCTCTGGATCAGTTTCCCACCTTTCTGCAGAGCTTTTTTCCTGAGGATACCTTCTGCTATGACTGCTTTTGAAAGCTCTTCTCATCCTTGGCTTCGCAGGAGCCAAGTAGCCTCAGAATATTAGATCTTATTAGATCCTATTTTTATTACTATAAACAGTATCTTTGCAGCAGTGCCAAGAGTCCTGTTGTGTTAGGTGCTAAAGAAGGAGAGAACAAAAGGATTGTTCTTGCTTTAGTGGGTTTATAGCCCAATTTCCTGGACTTAGATTTTCAACAGTGAGTACCTGACATGGCAGGGACCTGCTAGGATTCCCAGCTGTGTCCAGCAGTTCAGCACCTATTGCAGTTGCTTAGGTCTCTACGTCCCTAAAACGCCTTTGTGCATCCAGCCCTTATTTCTAGTCCCACGGAGGCCAGGCCAGGATTCTGATGAGCAGGACAGTGAACAATGAGCTTATACAGGAGAGCAGCTGTCTCCCGTGGGAGCAGGGAGCTGGGACAGCTCCATGGCAGTGGGAGACTGAAAGGCCACTCAGATTATGCCGCCAACTCCCTGCCAAGAGCTGGGTTGTTCCCTGCTGAACTAATGCTTTGCTCGATCCCTCAAAATCCTGCCAAGCAAGTGGACTTACATTGCCTACTACACTGTGCCTCGAGAAGTTCACCCTGCCATACAAGCCACATGTTTTTCCTCTCCTCATTCACTCCCAACAGAATCCCTTTATTCACTGCAAGGAATTCCTTCCTTCCTTGGTGTTTGTGCTTCGTGAATATTTATAGGCTGTTATCATATCCATCTTGCTCAGCCAGGCTATATGTACTCTGCTCTTTTAATCTTGCTTCGTAACTCAATCCCTCCCACCCCCTCATCATTTTTTGTTGTTCTACTCTCAACTCCCGCCAGTTCCAGTTGCTCGTTTTGCTTTGGGTAAACTCTGTATTTATGTTAATATTATGCAGTGGGTGGTCCTCTCTGCACTCTTGGTCCATGTGAGTGATTTAGATGTTTGAAATGAGGTTGACATTCTATAGCCAAGCCATGGCTGATTACCGGTTCCACTCTTCAAAGCACTCCAGAAAAGAATATGCTTAGCCATCACTATTAAAAATGGCCACGATAGCCACTAATAAAGTGTCTGTGCAGGAGTTCAGGGGCATTGTCCAAACCTGCACGGGTGCTTTATACATTTGAAACAACAGTGTGGCATTAATTTCACATCTGTGTGCTGGCTTTTCTGTTGAGTTTCCAACTCATCCGAATTAAGGAAGATAGATGTAATATTTGCCATTTGGTAAGAATGGGAATTCCAGTTAGGATTTAACTGAGGCATGATAGTACCCCTGGGGTATTGTTCAGCCTTGGACTGAGTTGTCTTGCTTTCCTTTTGGAAAACAAGTGCTTTCCCCCATGTGTTCACCCCAGCCTCTCACCGTGTAGCTACCCAGGGCTTTAGAGATCATCTCGCTATGGTCTCACCTATCTCACCAAACTGAAATTCAAACTTTCAGCAGTTCTCCAGCATAAAAGCTCTAACATCACCTTTCTTTCCTTTGTTTTCTTTTGGGTTTTGTTTATATTTTTACCTGTGCCAAACTTACATGGCAATACTGATCAGAGTTTTAACACAAGTCATTATATGTTAGCCCTATGAGTTCTCAGATTTTGGCTAACCTCAGGACTCCATTCTCAGCCCTCTTGAATCCCATTTACAGTGTTAGTCTTGGTTTTATTTGGGGTAAACAGCCAGAGAGGCAGTTTTAAGAAGCCATTTTATTTAAATGTAGTTTATACTGAAGAAGATCTTTGAGGTACTTCGCCTGCCTCCCCTTCCCTACCACAAATCCCATCTGTCTTGTCATCCGTCGCTGGACATGACACTTAACAAGAAAAATACATGATTCCATGATTCCAAGAGCAAAATACTTACTTCTCTAGTGCCTTAAAAAGCTCCAAGCAACTCACCACAAGTCCTTCACTATTTTAATTGTGGATATGAGACAAATCAGGCAGTGATCACAGCCTTAGAACAAAGCCAGGCTAAAACCATTGAATATGATGTCTGAACTTGCTTGCCATTGTGCTAAAAGTATGTGGTGAAAGTATGTTTTGAAAACTTCTCTAAAATCCCGAGCTACTTGGGAATTTTGAGTTGGCCGAGTTTCCTCTTAGGATCTGCAGGATTTCGTGTCTGATTATGCTCAGCTGTGCACAGGAAACCCAAAGTGATGCTCTGCAATGATAGTTAATGGGTAATGCAGTTACTGTGCCAGCCCTGAAGGCATAACTGAGAAACACTTAGTGAATTCAAAGCATTTTACGAATAGCATCAACTGAGCACCAGACTGGTGAAACAGCTAAATGTGAATATACCCATTTTCCACACAAATAAGAGAAGGGGTGAATAATAGAAATACTTTTCCAGAAGCCAAACAGTGCTCCAGTGAAAGCACTGGCATCCTCCCTCAACCACTTGACCACATTCTGGCTTCAGTTCAGGGAGGCATTACTAATCAGGAAAAATGTTCATGCACTGGCTTAATTTCAAGCACATGCTTAAGTTTCACTGAAACCAATTAGACTTAAGCACGTGCTTAAGTCCTGTTTTGAGCTGTGTTCTGTTTGCAGATAGGCAAAATGCAAGGTTCTGCTGTGATAGTTTTCAATCCCTAGTGGGTTATATTTAAATGTTATAACTTTATAATATTATAAAATTTATCTCTTCCCACAGAACTGTTCTCTTGGGATTGCCTTTTTCTGAGTGAATTAAAGCACGACTAACTTAATCTCCACACAAATGCAAGAAGAATTGATTTGCTAAATACAACCGTTTTGTTTGCTTTTAGAAGAATGCTTATTCCTTTGGTGGCTAACCCAAAATCCATTCTGTGTGCTCTCAGGAGAGAAAAATGCTAAAGAAGCACAGTTTTGCTCTGTTAATGAAGTCTGTGGAAAAGTACAATTTGCTTATGCAAAGTATATTGATATATTTCTTATCATCCATTTCTTTCTAGTCTGAACATTCCTCAGAAAATATCAAAGGTTTTATGTCATCTCTAAATGAAGAAATGTGTAATGCTCCATGGCTTCAGGCCCTGATCTTATCCCTGTGAATGGGTGACTAACTGAAACATTAGAATTATAAATGGAATGATAAATTCTGGCCATAGGAGGCAATAACATGTAACAGATTAAACAATCTAGCTCTGGAGAAGAGCTGATCTACAGTAACTAATTTGGTACAAACAGTAATATATGCATTTTCTCCTCCATTTATGAAGAAACAAATGTGTGACTCAACTTTGCTTTTTTCCAAAGTCAATCTGCTTGGGAGAGCACAAACAAGATTTGTTTCCAAGGAGGAACATGACAGTATTTCTCTCTTGGTTGATAGTTTTTTCCTTTAGGAGTGAGAAGTGGCTCTGCATCTGGAGCACACAGCACTCGTGTAGCACAAGGCTCTCATTTCCAGGCTTAGCCCTTGCCTCGGAATCTTTCACCTTAATTTTACCAACAATTTACTGTGTGGAGAATTTGAGAATCTCCAGTTCTGCCATTCTTATCATTTGATGCCGTGGGTCTGATTTTCCTGAAAGTGGTTTATACAAATGAGGATTGGAGCAGTTGGTCAGCATTTGCTGCTGGTTCTGTTTTCTCAAGGCTTGATCCCAGTTTGTGCTGATTGCGCTGACGAGCAGCTCCTGGCTCTGCCACTCCTGACTGCCTGAGTGCTTGTGCAGCCCCCTTGCTCTGAGACTTTGGGCTGTTCTTTGGGATGCAGCACGCACCGGGAAGCTGGAAAAAGCCCCTGTTTTGTCTGAGTGCTGTGCTGAGGAGCTCTCTGGAAACGCTTGTGGTTCATCGATACAGACGGACGGCAGAGCGAGTGAGGGGAAGAGATCACAGGCGTTTTTTTTAGATTTTCCTATGAATGAGGATTTTTGTCTTGAAGATGAATTGGGAATAATTCCTTCCTCCTGCCCAAAAACTTTACAGAGCAGTCAATTTGTGTCTCTCTTAAGACTGAGGAGCTGCTCTGATGTGCTTTACCAGGGGCTGAGTAACAGAGTGACATATGAGTGACAGCTGCTTTATGCTGCTCTTGGAATAGAGGAGTGCTCCAACTACACATTTCAGGTCTGGGACTGAACTTTTCTGTCTTGAAAGGATGTTTGGATCTGGTGGGGCTGGCGTAATTGAGAAAAAAGCAGCCACAAAATTTGGACATAGGCCAATAGCTTTTGGTTTGAGGATGCATCCAGCTTGGAGTCTTGTGCACAATTAAGTAAGACAAAATCCCTAGGAATTCCCATCATGTCAAATATTTACATTCTGGAGGCTTTTTTTTCTTCTTCTTTTTTTTTTTTTTTTTCTTCCCCATGAACTTTGACCCCGATTATAAAAATTCCCATTTCTGTTGGATGTGTCAAAATGCAGTGATTGCATTGCCAAAGTGTCTTTGCTCCCAAACAATGTAGACTTTTAGTGTTTCTGCCAAGAGTAGCACGAAGGGTTCAGTGAGGTATTGATGCTTCTCCTGCAATAAACACATGCAGAGCTCAGTTTTTGAGTTAAGACTGGGGTTATATTGTGTATATTTTATGGCTGTATTCTATATATCTATAGACTGTACTGATACCTCTGGAGTGTTTCTGTGGTTATGGGCAAGAGCAAATCTGACCCTCATGTCCATTATTACCTCTAATACAAATACAGTTATTTTTAGTTTACTGTATTCTCTAGGATAATAATTTTGTGTTTGTTTGAAGTGTGGTTCAGTTTGGACTGCCCTTGTTCTGATGACTCTCCACTATTTAGGCCTCTTAGGGCAGTCAAATGAATTTTGGCATATTCTGCACATGAGTTTAATAAAATGCCTGGGAGTGGGGAGCGCACAGAACCACAGAGCAAAGTCATGGCAGAGCTGGGGTGAGGATGCAGATCCCCAGCTCCTAATGGCTCTGCTAAATAGGCACCCATGGGGCAGCTCACACACGCTGCAGCTGCCAAATTAAAGGTTTAACTAATAGCAGTGGGTTTGGTCATCCCATATTTCCCCATTTTCATATGAAGAATCACAGGAACTGCATTTTAGGAAGCACGAGTGCAAGCAACTGTGAAGGAGTTGGCTGTGCCTGCTCACCCCGTCCAGCCCTGAAGGCTGGCAAGAGCAGTACAGTTGTGAGTCTGCCCCCAAAAGAGCCCTCAGCTCCAATAATGTGTCTTTCCGGCTGTTCCGTGCACTCCAGTGCAGGGCGGGGTACCAGGAAATGCAAGGCTGCTTTCCCTGGCCTTTGGGTACCGCTCTCCGGCTTCACTGGGGGCTTCCCTTTCCACGCGTTTGTTCCCTTTGTGGTAGTTCAGGCTTTGTGTGCTTGAGTCTACACAAATACATTTCAAGGGCTGTTCCTGTGACATGTACAACCTTCACAAATGGCAGCACCGGAGTGAAGTGGCTCAGTTTTTCCATCGGATAAAAGTCCTAAGTTACTGAATGGGAATCTCCTTTGTCACGTATTCAGAAGCCTCTGACTTGCACAGCAGACACTTGATTGCCAAGTTCCCACTTGACTGGGTTTAGGGCTTGTGTGTTGTGACTCTGTGTCCTCATCTCCTTGATGGAGGCACAGAATGTGCAAACCTTTCACATCCTTATTCTGTGGGAGGGTGACACATACATGTTGGATCTTTTGGCTTCTGGAAAGCAGCCTCTGGCCTAACATTGGTATGGAATGAATAAAAGTTGGTTTCAAAATGTCCAGCACACTCCTGGGTAAAATGCAAGGTACAACCAGAGCAAGCAACCCCATCTGGGATCATAAAGCCCTGACTGGGCTGAGCCTCACCAGGACCAGGGACAGTTGTACCACAGAGAATCAGTGGGGGTTCAGGAGGAGCTTCATTCCGTGAGAGAGCTCATTCCGTGATGCCATGAAGAGGGAAATCCCAAGTTTCTTAGAGCAGCAAGCCCACAATGAGTGCCACAGAGGTTTGCTTGAGCAAAGAGTGAATAATGTATAAGAATATATGTACATGTGAGTGTGTGCATGCAAAGGTCGTCAGGATTTAGCTGAGTGTTCACACATTCCCTAAGCCAATAACATCCGTTGTTATGGGAAATGAGGTAAGTGACAGAATTACTGTCCTTATGGCGGGCGACAGGCGAGGCCAGCATTCCCATGTTGTAATTCCCTGTTCCAGTCACTGCCTCAACAATAGCATGAGAGGGGGGAGAACACGAACAAAGAGCGCTCGGTTTTATTTGAAGATTTCATCTAAAAACCAGTTGGATTCAGATGAAACTCAAGTCGGAAAACTTGAGTGAAATAAAAAAACCTGTGTGCTTAGCTAAGAGCTAAGAGTTTGCTGCTGAGCAAGCCCGCCTGGGGTCCATTCATGGTGCGGGCGGCTCGGGAGGCTCGGCGGTCGGGGGTTCCCCTCCGCGCTGCCCCGCGGTGCTGACTCCGCTCCCCCGTGTCCCGCAGCCTGCGCGGCCGCGGAGCCGCGGTGCCGCCAGCAGCTGCGCCACCTGCAGGACAGCGCCGGGATCGCCGCGCGGCTGCCGCCCCGCCTGGAGGGGCGATGGGTCTCCACCGGGTAAGGCACCCCCCGAGGCCGGGAACGCGCCCCAAACCCCGGGAAGGCACATCTGTCCCTGGCAACGCGCCCCAGGCCCCTGGGAGCGCGCCCCTAACACCTCGGGCAAGGCACCCCCTTCCACCAGACCCCTGGAGGATCTCCTGCCCCAGCCCCTCAGTGCGACTCGTGCCCAACCTCGGTGCTACCAGGACACATCTAACGGCCTAGCAACAAATGGGTTCCCTTCTCCACATCCCTAAGACCCCGTTCCTGGCTGGAGGAGGGCTGGGACCCCCAGGTCCCTCTAGGACACCTCCAGGTCTCTCTAGAGCCTCCTGCCTCTGCCCCAGCGGGATGCAGCTCGAGCAGGCAAAGCAGCCCTGATTCCCGTTGCCCTCCATTCCCTGTGGACGTGCATGAAGTGTAAGATCATCTGTCCATCACTCTCACATTTTGGTAGCAGATGCCCAGACTATAAAACCATCCAGGGGTGGCCACCGTGTGTGGGAGTCTCTTGCCTACAATGCTGCTCCTGCCCATGCTTGCTCCTCTCCCCCCACACCCCGGGTGCCCTGGGGAGGGATTCGCCCAGTTCCACGGGTGGCTCAGCACTGCCTTCCCCGCAGGTGTGAGGTGCGGCCGGGACCCGAGTTCCTGACCCGATCCTACCTCTTCTACGCCAACCGGCTCTTCAAGGCTTTCCAGTTCTACTACTGGGACCCCTCGTGCCGCGACCCCTCCTACTCGCTGGTCATCAAGGGCAAGCTCCGGCTGCGCCAGGCCTCCTGGATCACCCGTGGGGCCACCGAGGCCGACTACCACCTCCACAAAGTGGGCATCGTGTTCCACAGCCAGAAGGCCATGCGGGAGGTGGCCTCCTGGATCAACCAGACATCAGGCGAGGGCTGCAGCGGGTTCCTGCCCCCGGGGCGCAGCTGGGCGCCCGGAGCCCTGTACGAGGTGCTGAGCGCCAAGACGGAGCGCGACTGCACCGCTGCGCTGGGCTTCGCCATGCACGAGCTGAGCCTGGTGCGCGTGGAGAGGCACTACCAGCCCTTGCTGCAGCCACAGCAGAGCGGGAGCCAGCTGGTGGAGGAGCTGTACCTGGGGGACATCCACACGGACTGGGGGGAGAGGCTGCACTACCGCCCCACCGGCTACCAGCGCCCCTTGCAGAGCGCCCTGGTAAGGATGAGGCCTTTGCAGTCCCGTGGCTGCGTCAGGGCTTGGCCAGCAATTCCTGGCTGTTCAAGTAGCACCTTGCAGCATGTGGCCCCCTCTGTCCTAGTGTCAGGTGGTGCAGGGCTGCTGGGGTGGGACCCTGCGGTCTCCATAGCATGTGGGGTTCACCCTCTGCCTTCCTGAGAGAGAGGGACTGGGGTGGGTGAAAGCTCAGCAAAACCTGCATGGGAAATGAGCCTGCATTGACACGAGCCTGGAGCTAATGGCTTTTGTTTGGTTGTGTTTTCCTAGGAAATGCAGTTTCTTTGTTTCCCGTACCAAAATCAGTGAAGGCTTCAGGCTGCACATTGTTACAGCCTGTCTGCTCTGTCCTTCATCTGCTCTATCCTTCATCTGCCTGCCCTCTCCTTGCTCCTTGGGGTGTGCTCCAGGCTGAGGGGAACAAAGGATCTGCCATTAACTCATCAGTCCTTGGTGTAATGCCAGTAGTTCAGGAACTTGCCCCCAATACAATAATGTTATTACACAGAAATCAAACTTCCATTTTGGCACACATAAAACTGAGCAGCAGACTTAGTTGCCTTTTATTCTCTTTTATTTTGCGTTTTACAGCAGGTTAGTTTAGTCCCAGGAAAGCACCTTTCCATCCAAATCAAAGCTGATCAAATCAGAAATGATGGAAGAGTGAGATGGGGTGAAAAAACCTCTCTGAACTTTGTCAGATAGAAAGGAGATAAATGAAAAAAAATTATTTTGGGGCAATATTTCCCCACATCTCGAACTATACCAACTGAACTCTGAAAAACACAGAGCACCACCCCTCTTCTTCTCAAAAGTAACATTCTCAAATCGGTTAAATTTGTGTTATCTTGAGCCAAAACCATATATGAGAGCAAAACCAGATGGTAAACATAAACACTTTTAAAAGTTAATTTAAAACCAAACCTAAAGATACTGAAATTCACTCTCTGAATGTAGCCCTGTAATTAATCAGCCAACAGCTCTCCAGTGGACCTGCACATGATGTCACCACTTGGCGATAATTAGAAGCTGCCATACATTAGAAATAACTTCACACGACTGGTTTAAGCAAGTAAGAGTTTTGGCTCCATGTCCATAGTGATAATTTTATTGGACACAGTATTTTTTTTTTTTTTCTTTTTAAAAAAAACTTTATTTTCTATGAACTGACATCCATTTGCCTGTGCTGGTGAGTTACACAGCTATGTCAAGAATTATTTTTTAACTCTCTTTATGAAAATATAACTCTTTTTTCCTTAAATTTATATCTGTTTTAAAGAAACCCATTCTCTCCAAATTACCTTTCATTATCAAAGAATTTCCTGCCTAAGGAGAGCATATATATTTGCCAACTTCTGGGATTATTTAGCCATAATATACTGTGTACTGTCAGCACTCATTACCGTGACAGTAGCAGTAAAGCAAGCTGAAAATGACTAAATTACAGTAGACTCCAATCAACTTGCATGTAAATTACCCACCCTGCAGTTAACTACTGAGTTATTTAACCTTCTTGCCTATGACAGTTCCGTAAAGATTAGCTCGTGTTCTAGAAAATTATATAATGTTCCAACCCTGCTTATTTAAAAATAAATCAGTTATGATATATGAAGTATAAGAAAAATTTCCAAGCTACACAAAACCCATGCTGGCACCGGATCAGGGGCAGGGCTGGTTTCACTCAGAGCTCTGCACAGGGTGGGAGGCGAAGGTCAGGGCCTCTTTCTGCGGTGGATCCTTTCCTTCTCCCGTTCTGGCTGCTGGGAAAAACCGATGTCTCCTCCCTCCCCTCCCGGCTCATCCCGGTCCTCACACGCATCCCTGGATGTGGGAACGCCGGCAGGAACGGGGCGAGGGGGAAGCAGAACACCTTGGGCTGTCCTGGAGAGGCTGCAGCCCCAGGAGCCTCTCCACAGCCGGGTGTCACAGTCTCCTTCATTCCCAGAAATACTGCGGCGTTGTTCTGTTCTGGCACCTCCCAGCGCCCTCATCCTCACGCAGCTCGCCGTGGGAAACTGATGGAAACCTGGATATCCCGAGGGAGTATTCCCTGCCCTTGCCCTGCTCTCCTCGCTGGCCTGTCCTCAGCAGCCCCAGCCCGGGGCGGCCGCAGGGCACAGCCCCGTGTCCTTCAGCTACCAGAATAGCAAAGAGCAGGGCAGCGCTTTATCTCCCTTAATCTGCTCGGCTGCCTCGTGCCAAGCTCCCCGCAGCTCCGCGCCCTGCTGCGGACGAGGGGAGTCGCGGCTTTGGAAATATGCTGGGAGGGATTTTTGGTTTTTTTTCTTTATTTTTTGCTTCTCAGTTCGCAGCAGAACTGTTATTTTCTGTCTCCTGCAGCACCACGTGCACCCTTGCCCGGCGTGTGGGATTATCGCCAGGGCTGATGAGCACCACCCCCCGATCCTGCCCGCCCGAGCCGCGCTGCCCATGCAGCTCAGCGGCAGCTGGGTCAGCACCCACTGCGAGGTCCGCCCGGCCGTGCTCTTCCTCACCAGGTACTTCACATTCCACGGCAGCAACCACACCTGGGAAGGGCATTACTATCACTACTCCGACCCGCTCTGCAGGCAGCCCACGTTCACCATCTACGCCTCCGGGCACTACACCCAGGGCATCCCCTCCTCCAAGGTGCGGGGCGGCACCGAACTGGCTTTTAAAGTCACCCAGGCTCGGGTGACGCCGATGGACCAGGTGACAGTGATGATGCTCAACTCCTCGGAAGCTGGAAGCTGTGGGCTGGCAGGCTCCTGGAGCGCCGGGGTGGAGCAGGATATAACACCCACGAACGGATGTTTGGCTCTGGGCATCAAGCTGCCCCACACCGAGTATGAACTGTTCAAAACGGAGCAGGACACGCAGGAGCGCAGCCTCCTCTACATCGGGGAGCGGCCCACGGACGGCTCCAGCCCCGACAGCCCCGACAAGCGACCCACGTCCTACCAGGCGCCTCTGATCCAGTGTGCTGCAGCCTCAGAGGAATTCTCCAACTACATCAGTCTAAAATACGTGGGAAGAAAGGATGCTAATGGGAATGAAGCACTAAAACCTTTGCCTGTGGCCTTTTTATTGTTTATAGCACTTCTGTTTTTAAGATGGGACTAGTTATCTATTCAGGTACAGCGCAGAATTTAGATAAATCTTGGTGCTAGCGTGATTTTTATATCCTTCAAATGAGCACATCTGGAATCAGTTTTACTCAGATTTGGAAACACTTTTTAAAAACACCCAACAGTGAACGAAGCCAAGGAGATATGCCTGACTCCACGCTGTTTGTCCTGTGGCTTTATTGCCTAATCTCCCCTCTTTGCGTGCAAATTTAATGTAGTGACACGGATGCGCTGCACATTGCAAGAGATAATTTAGCAACATAAGGGGGGAAAAAAGTGACATCAATTAAAATTGCTGCTTTGAGCTTTTGACATTGCTAAGATTTAATCAAGAGCTTGATTCAGATGTATTCAAACATCCGAAGTGTTGGCTGCTGAGTTTCTTTGAGGTTAAGTTCCCTCCCATCATACTCCTTTTTGCTGTTCATGCAAATTTAATCTGCAGAGTCAGTCAGCAGTAAACAGTCAGCAAGTGTTCTTGAGAAGGGCACGGTTCACATGCCTCTTGCAGTTTACAGATATTTTCTGCACTTTGCCTGTGTATGTCACACACAGGGACCCACAGACAGTCCTTGCACTCGGAGATGCCCAGAACAACCCTCACAGAGGGCTCGACTGCTCCACCTGACCCTGGGCATAGATTACAGTTCCACACAACATGACAGTTCCAAGCCTCAGCATTCCCTGGCTGCAGCACTGCATCCCTGCTGTGTTACCTCTGCTCCTCAGTGCAGTGCTGGCCTGGCTCTGGGACACCAGCAGTGTCCCCGTGTTGGGCACAGGCACCGTCACCACGCGCCGCGTGAAGGGAAGGATCCCTCACCAGCCTTCTCAGGCCATGTGTTTTCCCTGTCTCCTTTTCAGTCAGTTACTGGCACAGCAGTCGTTAATCCAGCTCTCCTCTCAAAGTGTCACTTCCAGCCTCATTCCTGTACAGATGTTTTATAAATCTGCCTCTGGTGAACAATGAGCTGAAGAGATGCTCAGATCAGACAGCACAGTCAGGTCAAACTGATTCCTACTGACAAGAAGGACAAACTAAGAAATTATATTCCCTGTCTGCTGCAGCTAAGCATCATATAACTTCCTCGAGAAGCCCTTCTCCAGCAGCTAAATCCTCTCCAAATAAGCCTATATATCTTACCCACAGAGGGTATTTTGTTAAAGCAGCTATGCAATAGCCACCTTCTTAATGCTGTATTTACGAACTTGCAGCTTGTACTTAGATAAATTATGGGGTTTATAACAAACATAAAAATACTTTGGGGGGGATCTGTACATTAATAATTCAAATGAGATGCTTATTAAATGCATTACAGTTGTGACATAAATGTTGTCAGCATGTTCACATGTTCCAGGCATGATCCAACATTAGTCATGCACATCAACAGTTCTACTCTGGAGCTGATGCATACAAGGGCCAGGCTTGGCTGTCTTGCCTTAGGTTCCCTCCCCAGTCCATGCAGGAGACTTCTCCAGGGGTCAGTTCAGCAGGCAAATCCTGTTTCCAAGGGTGGCTGTGCTTTGTTCCCTGCTGCTGCACAGAGATCATGGGCAAACATTCGAAGAACTGGAAGTGATCTCAGAGAAGGTGGTGTCTCCTTTGGGATGCTCCCATTAGGATGCTGTGAGTGGGGCAGGAATAGGGAACAGCCTTGTGCTGCTTTTGGAGCGTGGCTGTAGGAGGGGGAAGGCAATTCCTGCCCTACATTTACCCCCACAAATCAGATCTGTGTGCAGATAGTTTTTCTCATTTTCATGGCAGGGAAACAGATTAAACTTAACAAGTGTCCTGGTCCTGCATGGTGTAAAAGCTCTTACAAGGCCACAGATCCTTTCCAGGTGGGGATGGGATTAACGTGATGTGCAACACCATCACACACTTACGCAACGTTAGCCACAAGCCCTTCGGAAAGCTCTGCCCTGCGGCGGCTCAGCCACCACTGGCTCCAGCAGCACCGGAGCCCCACTGCTCTCCTGGCTGAACTTTCCTGTAAAAACCTCACCAGGAGCCTCCGTGTCCTCTTCCCCCCCCTTCTAAGGATACCTCTGAGAGGAAAAAAAGCCAGGAAAGAGCTATTTGCATAAATATCATCACTTTTATTGTTCACAGTTTTTGAAGACACATTCCTAAATTACACAGTTATTCTCTCTTAAAAATTTGTGCCTTTTTCCAATTTGAATTTGCCTGGCTTTGACTGCCAGTTGGTGATTCTTGTGTTGCTTTTTCAGATCAGAGAGCTGCAGTGTGCAGTATTTTCTGCCTGTGAAGGTACTTGTGCACTGTAATCAAGACAGTCTCAATTTTGGCAGAAAAGCTCAGCCAACTGAGTTTTCTCTCACCCTCTCTAAGGCATTTTCACACTCCACTAGCAATTTCTGAATCTTTTTTTTTTGCATCCATTCCAATTACTCAGCTTCTCTTGTAGAATGTAAATATCCAAATTGCATCCAAAATTCCCAACTCTCCCAGCTGAGACATACAGAAGGATAATCACTTACAGCTAACAGTAATTAAAAACAAGAACACATTCGTATTCATTAGGCTTTTACGCTGGGACTGCACTGGGAATGTACATGGAGCTGTTATTCATTCTGGTTCTGGCTATGGATTTTTTTTTTATGTTTTATCAGTAGTGGTTTTGCACGTTTTCCTCAGTGATCTGGAACCACTGAATCTGGCAGGTCCCTGCAGAACCCTTCTCTGGGCATCCCCAGTTCATTGTGGTTCTCTTTGAACTTCAGCAAGGTATGATTGGCAGGAACACGGAGCTTGGCAGGGCCCTGACAGCCCCAGCTCACTCTGATCCCAAAGAGAACCGAAACCCAAACGACAGAATGAAAGGACTTATACACCAAGCTCCATCAGGAATATCCATCTCCTTTTCCATCTCTTTCCAGGGTCCTGACCCATTGACCACCCCCAGCAGCAGCTCAGACACTGCAAGGCTCCTCCCTTGCAAACACTGATCAAGGTTTGACTGAATCAAAAACTGTTAATTTTTAACACTGAGCACTGCTAAGGAATGACATCACCTTTCCAGTTCTCTTACATCATCACCAGGTCTTACCTCCTGCATTTATTTATCAACAGTACTTAATCCTCTGCAGATTTCCTCTGAACTTCGGCTCCTTGTCAGCCTCTCTGAGCACTCCAACCCACACGTTTTTCTTTCCCTTGGCTTGTGATTTCCTTATTTTCTACACTTCCTAACTCCCATTTTGAATGGATTGCTGTCTGCTTCCCTTTTTCTTATTTGTTTTATTTTACTTTCCATCTAATTTTTCCCCTCATTTCATCACTGAAGCAGGATGGGCAGTTAGCCAAAGCTGTCTCCCTTCTCAATTGCAAAATTATTGTTTTTTTGGCCATTTAATACCTTTCACTTAGAAAACTGTCAATTCTACTTCAGTTTTTCATCTCATTTCCTCCCCACTCCCAGATCCGATATGAAATTTGCTCAGCTCTGCCCGTTTGAAGCACCAATTACATTTATTAGCAGCTCACATGGCTGTATGCTGAGCTCCACTGCAATCAGGATCCCAGCCTCAGTTCTGCCATTCATTTATCTTTATCTGGCATAAACAAGACAAACCCAAATAACTTCATCTCTCATGTCCAACACTACATTAGAAAAACAGGTCTGGGACACAGATCAGGACCTTTAATCTCAACTACTGGGTTCCTTTCTACTACAAAACAAATAAATACCTTTTTACTGTCCCTGTGAAGAAAACCCAAGCCAGTGTGCGCGGGAAGCTGATGGTAACAAGCACGTGTCTTAGTAAACTCTTCCACATTCACTTCTCTTAGAATGCTTTTTAAAAGATTAATCTTTTTTTAACCACTCCAAAAAACAAAAATAAAGTAATTTCCAAAGTCTCAATTTTCTGGCTTCCCACACTGAGTCTGAGCCTTCAGTACCTTCTTTAATATCATGAGCTCCTCAGACAAGCAGCCTTTCCAATTTTTTGCTTTTTTAGCAGGTGCAGAAGCTTAAAGCATGAGCCAAGTCTGCCAAACAAACACAGTCCTGGGTCTAACATGCAGCTCAATTAACAGTAACTTGTTTTTCCAATTAACCACCTTCATGCCTCCCTGTTTAAAATACCTTTAGAATGCATTTTTGCATTCTAGATTTTCCAAACAAAATGAAGCAAAAAAAAATCTGAAGCACTTCTGGATACATTAGCAGCATTGTGCTTTGAGAAACAACCCACATGGAATACAAAAACCTGTCCCACACTATAAATCAATCCACTGCCCTGGAACAGCAGGAAGAAGCTGGAGACAGAAAGGAGACAGGTGACAAGATTTGTTGCTCCAAACTCCACAAAAAGTGAAGAGGAAGAACAGACAAATTTGCTCCCAGAGGAAGCAGAAGGTGAGTGGCTGTGTGGGATGGGAAAAGGCATCCAGGAGCAGCCAGACATCCACGCCAAGGGAGAGCCTTGCCAGGCAGCCAGCGCTCCCAGGGCCAGAAGTCTGGGACAGGCAGGCAGGGAAGAGCAGGACTGGAAGGGTGATGGGAAGAAAGAGACCCAGACGGAAAACAAGCAGCAGGGAAGAAAAGCCATTTAAAGATGCTCAGCTGAACATGAGTTTCTTTGCCAAGGAGCAGTGAAGGAACAAGGATGACTTGGCCTGGACCAAAGCGCTGAGGGAGGGAATGGAGTGAGAGATTTGACAGCTCAGGCAGAACAGACCAGGAAGGAGATTGGGCAGGAGAGTCTCCAGCCCTCACAGAAAGGCTCCTTTGGGCTCAGCACTGAGGCAGAGATTCCTGGCTCCAATCGCACTTCTGTGTGGCCTCCCAGTGAAATGTGGAAACAGAAATTGCTGCTTCAGCTCCCAGTTCCTCCCCACCACGTCGGGAGCTCTCCGGCCCGCAGAAGGTGAAGAAAGCAGGCGCACAGCAGCGTGCTTGTGCGCACTTTGCAGAGCATTGCAAAAATGCAGAAGAAAGCTCTTTCCCAAGCAGATGGCCCAGAAATGCTCTCTCTGCTTCAACAAGCACCTCGCAGCGCTTGCACTCCGAGCCGAACCATGCAGAGAGAGAGTGAGCAAGAGAAGCACTTTCCCACAGCTTCAGGCTAGCAGAGCTCAAGCAGTTCGAGCTGCCACGGAAGGAAGCATCCGAAGAGAAGGTGTTCCTCAAGTACCCCTTCTCTTGGCAGCCTTCAAAGCACGCACGACGCTCTGCGGCTCCGTGGCTGCCTGCCTGCCTTCCTTCCTTCCCTGAGAGATGTGCCTGGTCCTGACACTTGGTACCTGGAAGAAGAGACCGACCCCCACTGGGCTACAGCCTCCTTTCAGGCAGTTGTAGAGAGTGATGAGGTTTCCCCCGATTCTCCTTTTCTCCAGGCTAAACAATCCCATCTCCCTCAGCCACTCCTCACAGGATGTGTGCTCCGGATCCTTCACCAGCTCCACTGCCCTTCTCTGGACACGCTCCAGCTCCTCAATGTCCTTCTTGTAGTGAGGGGCCCAAAACTGAGCACAGGATCCAAGGTATGGCCTCACTGATGCCAGGCACAGCAGGCTTCCTTGTCTTCCTTCCCTCACATCCCAGGTGTTTAGAGCCTTTAGTAAGATCCCCCTGAACTTTCTGTTTTGCAAGCTGAAGTGTCTTAGCCCGCTTACCTTTTTCATGTATCAGAGATGCTCCACTCCCCTACTCATCTCTGTGGCCCTGTCCACTCCAGTAAATCCGTATCTGTCCTGTAGTGGGGAGCCCCGAACTGCACCCAGCAAGAATGGGGATCCATACGCGAACACAATTCCCCCTGACACACACGTGGGTTACACCCAACACCCCACTGCCACACTGCAAGCTCAACTTTCAAAAACATATTTATACAAAACTTAAGAGAACTTAGGATTCTTCAAGTCCAGGCACACAAAGCTGGGCAGTTTTGGACAATTTCTGAGCCACCTCAGCTCACTTTTTGACCAGACACTGAAATGATCAGACACTGCAATGTACTCCCCAAACTCACAGTGCACAAACCTGGTTCTGCCATTTCCTAACTCCTGAGTGCTTGACTTTGTACAGCCTTAATAAAGGTCTTTTAAAAGTAGCTCTCTGTGGGTAATGGTGTGTGGGAAATTTGCCAATCCAAACATGAGGGAGTTCAAGAGGCTTTTCTAATCTTGTGAGTTTATCCACTAAAGAAAAAGATTTGATTAAAAAAATGAAGTACGGCTAAACTGGGAACAATACTTTACTATGGGCTGTTCTTCATAGGCACTTCGAAATCTTGAAAAAAAAAAACCCACAAAATTAGGAACTTATTAAATCAGAATGAAATGTACCAATGCAGAAACATAAACAGAAATGCCAGATGTATAATGTCAACTTGTAATACATAGCTTCAATTAATTCTTCTTAATTCACTTGTTTTCTTAACTTCTTTTGTTTTGCTCTCTGGAAAAGGCCATTTTCTAACGACAGATCACAGGAGGAAAGATCCAAAGTTCAAGTTTACTCCAAGGAAAAGAAGCCTCATTTTCTGTGCTCACGGACTCCACGTCCTTTATGCACTTTTCACCCTTGCAGAGGCTTCAGGACAAACTCAGGCCTGGACTGGGAGGCAAAGAGATCTACCTGGAAGTTTAGTAAGGGTTTCGAAGTTTTACTCTTCCAAGCACAAATGTGGAATTCGTTCTTTAACAGGAACTGAAGCCACAGGAAATGGCAGAGTGAATGACAGGCACACAGTCACTCTGGAAGTGTGCAGGTGCATGCTCATTAGAATAGCCACCACATGGCTGGCTCTCACTTGTGTTATTTTAAAAAATAATCTTCATTTATCCAGTTTAAAAAAAAAAATCAACCCATTAATAACACAAACAACTTCTATAGTTAAGCAGATCTGAGCAGTGGAAACACAATTACTTTGTTCTCTGAAGCTGATCTTCTCAAAATCCCAAACACATCCACTGAAATTCACTCACCACCTGTCCCTTCTCAACTTGTTCACTGAAGGACTCGGGCAATGGATGCTCCCACATTCCCAAACCATGGCACAGCGGCTCTCCAGGACCTGTGCAGCCCCAGTGCAGCTGTGACCCAGCCACAACAAACAGAAGCTTCAGTGTTGTTCTACGTGGGCTTTAACTTCAAATAGACATTTTTGGTGGTGCTTTTTTCCTGAGTTACTTTATATAGAAAACAGAACTCAGGACGTGGCATTTCAGGACATCACAGAGAGCAAGAGAAATATAGTTTCAAACTTAAGAGCACTACAGTGAAGCCACTACTGTGCCTGAGAATTAAGGGCATTCCACTTGAGAGACAGAAGTGCCATTTTCTGAAGAAAAGGGATGAGTTTTCTTCCACTGGGCAATGCAACATCAAGTATGTCAGGACATAAATGATCCATTCCTTGTGCACACCACGATGTAAAATTGCTGACAAGAATTGCAAGTTCACATGTGCAGCAGATACAAACCCTTCATAGTTTATTGATGAAAAGAAATTCTAGTGAATTGCAAAGTGAAGTTCCAACTTTATCCCACTAACAGCATTTCAGGAGGAAAAGGTAACATGGAATACCACCATCGAGCTGTTACAATCCTGTATTTTTAGAAAATGACATTATGGTACATCAATCCCCCTCAACATAACACACATGACACGATCTTGCTCTTCAGCCCCCAGGCTACTCCCCAGTAACCTGAGCTGGTCCTGGCTTGCACATGCAGCTGTTCCAGCTGTGCATTCCCAGCTGACAACTGCCGATGCACAGCAACACTTATGATCATTCATGCACAGAGTATTTGCTTTAAGATGTCGAGAACTACATAAAAATAGAAGAAATCATTTTCCATTTTTTTCCCAGCACTAGGCTTCAAGACATTTCAGGTATCTGTTTATCCCAAATTCGCCCAAAGAGTGCACCAAACAGCCTCTACTGGGTGTTACAAAAATTAACAATAAATGTGCAAGTGGTCATCTTAAAGTAACAGCAAGGACAATAATTAGCTTAGTAATAACTTGATTTCTACTATCATGAATCAATCACAGGCTTCTAATATCTGATGTTGTGTGAGCACCCCAGACAATAATCTTATTTAGCAACGCTATGTTTTGTGCACAACTTCCTAAGATGTACAACGTCCTTCAGAATAATTCACTTTCTGTGAATACTTCATGAGAACATTTACTCTTCTGTTGTCATGGAAGGAACAACTTACAAAAAGATCTAGGTGGCTTAAGAATATCCATCCAATCTATATTTGTACTGTACCTACAGACTGGCCTTTTAGGGACCTTGGAAGAAAAAAGATCTTTAAGATTTCTCTCTACTGCCTATGAAAGAAGGGTTTGGTCAAAGAGGGAGCGAGGATTCCCCTGATCAGTCACTTTATTTTAAGCTCAGCTAAGTGAAGCATTACCCAGACAATTCTGGGCTACTGTGTTCAGGCTCTCATCAAAAATGGTGAGGGAAGACCTCAGGATTTTGTCAAATTCCAAAATACAAGCAGTTAATTTAAGAGTCTTGTTTAGGATTGATGGTGTGGGTCAGCTCAGCTGCAGACATCACCAACACTGAAATCCTCTCCTGGTCTCTCTGATCACGTTTTTGAACAGATTCTGGAGAAGCATGAGAGGCTTTTCTGGGACCTCTTTATGGTCCTGGAGTGCAAACACAAGGAACAACTTCGCTCATGAAGGATTTACAGTTCCAAGCTGGCACAGATCACCAAGAGGTGACTGCTGAGCACTGGGGGAAGAGAGAGTTGCTGCTGGCTTTGCCCTGGGCCAGCAAAGGCAGCTGTGGTAGCTTACACTGGGTGTAAAACCTGCCTGGAACATTACTACAGATATACTCACAGGAGACCAGTTTAAAGCTTTCAATCCTCCCCCTTTATCCTGCAAAGACAGCGATCTATTTTTTTAAATCAACCTTTTTTAGGCTGTTTTAAAGCAGGAAAAAGGACTCTAAAAAAATTTCTTTTTTTAAAGCAAATCAGGAATTCTGATAAGAAAACAAGATATTTACAGCTTCTTAAAAAAAAAAAAAAATCTACTTCATATCTCAGTCTCCCTTCAGCAAAGGTTTTCTCAAATATATTCTTCCAAGCCATGAAAACAAATTTTGCAGTATCACACACAACCTTGTCTTTCTGAAAAGAAAGCTTCATTAGAAAGTTTTCTTCAGCTTCTACCGCCCAGGAACCACCTTTTTCTTGATCAATTCTTCCCAATTTGTCCCATAAACTCCCTGCTTTGTTCTTTCCAGCTCTTCTCCCAACTTCCCTGCCCTTTGCAGTCAGGCTGCAGTGGCTCTGTCCCTTCCCTCTGAGCAGACAAGGCACCAGCACTTAAAAATGCAAAAAAAAAAAAAATACACCTTTCCTTTCTACTCAATCTCCTAGAAATACTTCCAGAGTCGTGTTCGTAAGCTGAACACACCAGTTACGGGAGTGTTTTCCCACCTATTTTCTTATTAAGCCTCACATAAATTTTCACTTATTTGCACTTGCAGAGGAGGAAGCCCTTGGGACACAAGTGGGACAAACACAAAGGTCAAGGAGTGCAGCAGACAAGCTGCAGCCCCAACAGCTTTCTCGCAGAAAATCCCAGCAATATGGAAGGAATGACAGAAGTCATTTTCAAAAGACTCAGCTTCATCTTGTAATATGCCACAAAAATTTTGTCACTGAAGGTTTCTAGGTCTACCATTTAAGAACAGATGTGAATTTACCTGCTCAAAAACTGTTTAATCTACTGAATGCATCACGTTAAAACACACTGAGTTTATTTATACACCTTGTGGTAAAAGGAAGCCTAGAAACAAAATTACCTTCATCTTACTCTGAAAGTGCTGTCAAAGTGTCTGAACTCCTGAACACAACTAACCTGGAAAGCAGGATGTTACCTTGTACCTCAGCAGCCACCATGGTTACTCTGAACAACTTCTGTGTGTTAGGCTCATGATGGGGTGGTTTGGTTTGATTTTACAATTAGTCTGCGAAAAAAAGATATTCACCCTGAAATGAGACTGCAAATTTCCTTATGCCATAAACAAAGCCGACAAGAGAACACTGTTTCCTCCCCACCTCTAAAACTGTGAGAACAGGACAAAAGTAACAAAGGAAACATTAATTTGGGGGCTTTATTTAATTTTTCTTTTCTTTTTTTTTCTTTTTTTTTTTTTTTTAAGATGCTACATAGTCAAACAGGATTGGTCTTTTACGGCATAGGACTAGTTTACTACTAATATTTTTGTTTCTCCCCTAGATAGACGTATTTACATACAAAAACAGTTTCCTGACCACTGTTTCCCCAATGCTCAGATGATCAAAACTCCCAACAATTGTGTAGTGCCCAAAACACCAGGAGGCAGAAGAATCTTGCACCACTACAGCAGCAAATTTTTAGTTCGAGTCACTGGCTTTGAACAGGTGCCTTTTCATACCACAAAGTATTAATCAATTTTGTGACAATAAGGAAACATGAGATGAAATACATTAAATAAGTCAAATATGCATTAAACATCTCTGAATAACATTTTAATTCAACTAAATGAACCAACAGCAATGTAGCTTGGTCCCTTGGTGAGAACAAGGCATTGACCTTTATTCTGAACGAGCCCCTTGGTGCTGCTCAGCTCCCTCAGTGTTGCCACAGACAAGTCTTTGCAGCTTCTCACTACTCATTTAAGTGCCAAGAAATTGGTAACTTGCACAGAGTTGAAGACACTGACAGAAACTGTTAAATTTATGAGCAGAATGGTGGATTAACGTATTTTACAGAAGTTATCAACACCTCCTGCCTAACCCAGCTCCAAACATCCCCAGGGCCAGCTCCAGCAGTGGAGGAAGAGGTTTTTCTAGTTTTCCTTTTTTTTTTCTTTTTTTTTTTTAAAAAGAGGTAATCCAGCAACATGTACCAGGGTCTAAGAATGTTTAAAATGACATATACAATATTTCATTGTAGTGTTAAATCAGGATTTTCTCCCCCCCTTCATCACTGAAGCATATTCTCTTTCATTCATTTCCTCACCGTACATTTTGAACTTTCTAGATTATGTTACATAGTATTTGTGCAGGGGTAATTTAAAGGCAAGACCTGTGAGATGTCATACATTAATTTTTTTTTTTAAACATTGTTATGAATAAATTTAATCCAATGATATGGCAGAACCATCAAACCAATTTACAATTTCCAGCATGCTGCCTCTACAAGGCTATTTTTCCTATAATTACACCAAAGACAAAGAACAAAACCACCAAAGCAAGTAGCCTGGAGCTGAGCCCTTCATCCTTGACAGCAGCTGCAGAAGGAGATATTGGGTTGTTTGTCTGGGGTACCTTCCTCATCCGCAGTCCATCTTCTTCCTAAAGAAGGAGATACTGATTATTTCTACAAAAAAAGAGCTTTAAATATTCATCCTTATCATGTTTATTTAGGTGGGTGTTATAGAATAGGTGAAAGCTAATTTACAGCTAAGTTAGAGCTCTGCTTCCTGAAAAATCCGGAGAAGGAAGGGTAGTGAGGCAGGAGAGGAATTCTGCATCTACAGCAAAAGCCACACGCTCTTGGAAGTTTTCTCCTGCTAAGGGAATGGGGAAGCAATGAGAAACCCTGCAAGAACTGCTGTCCAACCAAAGTCTAGAGACAGCTCCAGAACTTCAGAAAAACGATGGAGGGAATGGCATAAGGTGCTTTTCTTGCTCTGTAAGCAAGTAAGATGCTATTGGGGAAAATGTTTCTCAAGATAGCTAAGATGAAGTCGTGTACTTTTCACAACCCAAGGCAACTGCACTCATCATTCCCCATGTCAGATGTCACAAGCAAATATTTCCAGCCCTTGAAGGGAAATCTGTTTCCCCCATCACATTAATGCTGACATTTTGCCATGAAACAAGTGGCCATAATTAGGATATTTTCTCGGTATGACTTTGGCAGCTCACCTGACTTAAAGATGAGACAACAGATAAAACAATGTAACACCAGCAGATATTCTCATTTCAAGCGGAGGTGAAGCTCCCCTCAGCTCCCCCTCAGCTGCTGTGCAGCACAGCTGTGTGTTAGCACACTCCAGTCACACACACTCACACTCAGAACACTTCAGGAGAGGGGAAAATGAGTCTTTTGTGACCTAATTTGTGTCCAGCTGAAGCAACAGTGTTAGACTTTTTAATGCGATACAGTATTATAGTGCAAAACTATAAGGTACCAGAGCAAAAGTCTCCAGTCTATACTTAAAAAAAAATACTCAAGAAGCAAAATTGTAATAAAAGTTATTGCAGCCTTAAAAACTGTCAGATCAGTGAGGTTCAAAGGGCTCAGGGAATGTCAGTGTTTCTCACTTTTGAATTTAAAGGGGCATCTACATGATCTGGAGGTGAACTTATTAATTAATTAATTTATTTACTCATTGAAAGCCACAGGCTACCTGATACCTCACTGCTGCTCTGAGTCTGAATGGGAACAACTGACTTTTGTAAATAATAAAATGTTGTTTATAGACAAAGAATTTTGTATAGAAACAACATATTTTCATTGAAAATATTTTAACTCTCTTCTGACAGTGACTCCAGCCTGACGCTGACAGGACCTGGTAGCAGGCAGGGATTTAGCATTGCTTTCGGATGTTTTACAGGTGTTTTTAACACTCCACAAAGGGAACAAGGAGCCCACCGATCAAGGACCTTACTGTAAGACATCAGCTCAACTCTAGATAGCTCCTGCAGAGTGTTTATTCAAGACTGATTTGCAAAAAAATTACATAAAAATCATACAGAACTTAAGAGTATTGAGTCGCTGGCAAAACAAGAACACAAGGAGAAGTTAGGGTCATGTCTGTTATATACACTTATTATTTCTGTGCAAAACAAAACTGTTTAAGACTTCCTTCATGCACCAGCCAGCCAAGCAGCATCAGAGCTGAGAGAACAGAGCTCCTTTCACTGGGCTGCAAGAGTCACAACATCCACACTTTCCTTGGTGCTGATATCTATGGAAGTAGACATTTACAGCAAATCGAACTACTGTGAAAAGGAATTTTTCAGCAGAGTGATAAAGGCTTCTCAATTACTGGATTTCCCAGCCATGTGCTGGATATGACAGCAAGCACATTTCCCATTCATCTGTCTTAATTTGGCCATTTCAGCAGCACATTACAGGTGCAATTACTGAAACACTCAGTATTTGCACAACACTGCCCTCAAGCTCCCATCGGTTTGGGAGAACAGGGCCAAGTCCAACACTGAATGCATAATTCAGACTGAGAAATTAGGTGGGAAAAGAAAAAAAGAGGGGGAATTCACTCCTCTGGGTTGCTACCCAATCACCCTCTGTGACTGCATGACTTGTACCTCCTTTCAAAGGAACCATTGATTTCAGCACCTTCTCCGAGTTTACAGAGAGAAACCTGAATTATCTTCTACTTTATACACAATATTAAAATATTGTGCTAAGGTCAGGTAACCAAACCTTTAAGATGGAAGCTTCTTTTTCAGGAAAGGGGTAAATCTGAAAAGAAAACAACAGTGATCTTTACCTTAAACTGTTTATTCTCCTCCCGTAACCTCTGAACTTCTACTTGAAGCCTCTTATAGTCTTCCATTACTTTCTTAACTTCAGTGTCATCCAAAGAAGAACTTATTGATTTAGACATTACAGAGGAATCTGTCTTTGTTGCAGTTGTGGATACAATTTTATTTATTTCTATGTCATGCTGTTAAAAAAGGATAGAGTGATTTTTGGTTAGTTATTAACACCACACCACACACCTGATACATAGGAGGAGGATCAGGTAAAATTGTCTGTGCACACCTGACACGTGCCTGTATCAAAAGAAATAAACAACATTTTGCTTTCTGTAACTTGACTGCTTTCCCAGAAAACAGCAGATCAGCAGCAATAAGTGAAGACAGAACGACTTTGACTTTTCAGACCCTACATATACAGAAAAGGAAATATCCCTAAACCAGGTGCCACAATCAGTGATCACCTCATCTGTCCCTCCCCAGGCACAACACCAGCAGCTACTGCAGGAGCCAGGATGCTGCTGCAGCTCCCTCTCCCTTCACTGCCCACTCCTGGCTGTCCCCTCTCCCTCTTTCTGTGTTTCTGGGGGGATGGAGGAACTTGCATCCCAAGTTGGGAAACAAGGTTCAGACCTCCAAACCCTGCTCCCTTCTCCTGCCTTTGGATCCCTTCCATGCTCTGCACTTTAGAAAGGGTCTCTCATGGAAACAAACCTCTCTCTACCCCAAAAATTTCATAATCCTAATTACAAACTGTTCAGTGCAAGGCAGAACAATTGTGCCTTTAGTACCTGCACACTAGGAAGCATTTTCAGTTTCTTCAATCCATTACCAGTTCTACACTGGACAATACATACTTCCATTAGAAATTAGTACGTCCACTACCCTAAGAAGGATCCTACAATATTAGGATTGCAATATAATTCCTAACTGCTTTCGTGCCATCCTCAGCAGCTTTCCACCACTTGCCAGAATCAGTGTTGTACCAAGGAAGCAAAAGGAAGTGTTGGACAGGGAAATTTATATTGCTGATGGTTATAACTACTTCAGTATAAACTCTGAGCTTCGCAACCAGCAATCAGCATCTTTAATTCTTTTTAAAATATTCTTTATTCTGTGACCTTTCACTAAATGGAAACAGATCAACTCAAAAATTGCTTTGTGCTACTGTTACCCTTACATTGTTCGAACTGGCTGCTAGTTACACGATGGATTACCAAGGTTTTTAATAGTTTATATTGTGTTTTTAAAGGGTGATGCCATCCAGGCAGTGAAACAGAGGGTTCTGTCTCTTGCTTATACAGCTGTCTGAATAAACATGCCATTTTACAGGATTTACTGTGGTATTAAGTTAAATCACTCAATATGCATCTGAAAATACTCACAGGCTTATCATTTTCTGCTGGTAGCTCAAACACACACCTAAGTTTCGAATCCATGAGTTCTTCCGGTTTTGCTTCTTTCCACTGGAATAAGTTAATATTAATTTAATATTAAACATATTAGTATAATAAGGCAGATAGGAAATGCAGTGCATTATGTAAACAAATCACATCCTTTCACTCAGAAAAAACCCACAGGTGTTTATCACATTAAAATTAACCACACAAAGGATAAAAAAATGAGATCAAATACATGACTGAGTGGTATCATAAAGACAGACCAGATACTATGAGGCAAATAATTCAAAACAGTCCGAAACTTCCACAGGTGATTTATGAGAGAACTGGGAGCTGTGTCAGAGTAATTAGCAGAGACAGGGGGAGTTATGGGCCTGCTTAAAAAAAAAAAAAAAAAAAAGGAAAAAGAAGGGGTGAATTCAAAGAAAGGGAAAGATAACAAGCCCCCAAATCAACCATAGCGTGAGTTCTCAACTCTTTGCGCAGTGGAGCTCCTATCCAAACTTTTCAAATTTCACATGAGCTTTTCTTCCTGACAGGAATGAACTGCAGGACTGTTCCTCCCCCTTCTCGTATTCCACATCCTTATTTTTCAGCATCAAAGTCTGAACAGCACCAGATGTGCTACATTCAGAGGGGTAACTTCCCCTCATACCGTCTCTCCCCTTTAACTGGGGAGTCTGCCATAAACAAGATTCCTTGCAATCTTTTTAATAGAGATCAGCAATAATAAATCTTTGCTCAGCATCAGCTGTAACCCTGAAGTGGAAAGATTTATTCTTAGTGATAATAAACAGCAAGAAGCGTCCACACTTCTATCCTGGACTTCTCACGTGCTCCTCTTCACTTTTACCATCCTCCTGGTAGCTTGGTATTCCTCAGCATATCTCAAGTAGGTGACAAATTATGGCTAAGCCCGTGCAACCTGGAGTAGTATTTAACTCATCCTAAATAGCTGTAGTTCAGCTCTTCTGGGGCTGAAGTCAGAGTTCTATTTCGAGCTCCTTGGCTGCCTGTGAAGTGTTGAAAGCTTTATAGTACTCCCGTAACTGGTCTCACCTGTTGATCCAGAATAGGAAGAGAACTGGAGAGTGGTAACAAAACTGAGAACTGATCAAAGTGTTACAGGAAAAGGAATTGTATCGGTCTGGAGAGCTCTGGAAAACTGAAAGGCCCATCTAAGTACTAAAAAACATTCTTTGCTAGCAGAATAACATTTGTCATGGTATAAAGTAACTCATAAAAATTAAAAGAGCTCGAAAGAAAGGCAGACTGGCTTATCTTTCTAGTGATGCAGACATTTTATTACTATTGCTGTTTCTCCCACTGGATCTTATTTTGAGCCCATTAAACAAATATAGTTCCATAAATCAGTTTTAGAAGGTAAATTATTAACCTGCAGAGTGCCCCAGCTTGAAGAAACTATTCAGAAGAAGACACATATTGCAAAGACTATAGTAGAATTTTTTTGGGTCGGCTTTTTTGTTTATAAGTAGCACACACAAGCCACAGACTTTTAGAGTAAAGGTCTTTTTCCTTTTTACATTGTGTCCTCAATAACCACTGAGTGTTCTCTCAAGCTAACAAAAGCTAGCCTAGAGAAAGCTTCCTTGTGCCTTCTTCTGGAGACAAATCTTGCTGTTAAAGGAAAGCCAGCAGTTGGCAGGATGGCTTACTCCTTTCCACGTTGTCTTACTGTGGCTTGACATCTTATTTCTGTATCTTTCGTCCTTCTCTGCTCCAGCACCTACATATTTCTACTGCTCTCATTTGTAATCCACAGGACAGATTCCACGAGGGCCTCTCATTTACCAAAGCCACAGCAGACTTAGGCGGGGATAAAGAAAAAGACAAGACTTGTAAATCATCCTCTTGCATCTTGCAAAAGGAGCTGCTCAAAAGAAGACTCAAGACTGAGGGCAGATGCATAAAACATAAAACATAGCACAGACTTAGTACACATTCTGTATATCCTGAGAATACATGGTTCAAGCTGGCCTTTCTAAAGGATATATTGCAGAAAACTACAACTGCTTGTTTCTCTCATCACTGACAGCAGCTTCCTGAAGAAGCAACCACAGACATCAACTTTCAGTGCAATAATCCTGGGGCTCAAAAGAACAGAAAACTCCTTGTCGTACAGAGATGGAAATCTGGAAAAGCTTTCAAGGACCATTGCAGCATGGCTTGACAACAGCCCTTAAACAATTCAGTAAAAGGACTTACAAAATTATACAATTAGAAAGAAATCCATTTCAATTTATTTCAATACTTACTACTGCTTCCATATCTGAAGTATCAGCTGGAGCAAACATAGACTGGACCATAAACTTGTGTTTACTTTTCTCATTAGGGTCATAGTCAAAAGGCTGTAGCATCACTGAAAGAAAAAACCCAGAACACATTACATTAACATTGCTCTGGTGCAGAGTCATGCACTGATGACACAGTACCAGATTTCAGAAAAACAAACATTAAAATGGTTTTGAGTTGCCTGTTACAACCAAAGCAGCATCTGAGATCAGGAACATCACTTCAAATCAAAATTTTGAAAGGAGGTAGGAGAAACAGATTTCCTCAGTCTGTGTAGACTATTGTCTGAGAATTCTGGAAATGCTGATCACTCTACAATATTCTGTACACAGCTATGGCAAGATAACAATAGTAATTCATAGTAAATAGGGTAATCTACATATATTCTGGGACAGAGGGAAAAAATTTCCAAGACAGCATCTTTTTGTCTTCCATCCTTGGGGCAGAAGTAAAAAGCATTTTGATGAGCTGTACACCCAGTATTGCTGATGGTGCCCAAGAAAAGCTACAGAGGCAATGTCAAACATTGTAAACCCTGAGGTTCAAGTCTCAGGATGGAAATTTCCTCTGCAAAGTTTAAGAGTCTCATGGTATTTGCTTTATCAAGTACAAGTATTTCGCTTCCACAAATAAGTTACTGGAAGTTTGTTACCAATTTATAGCTGGAAGTTTATAGGTAAATGTGATACAAACTTTGCTTATGAAAGGTATGCAAGGAATGTATTTCTCTTCATTCAAAAATCAAAAGCATTCCAAAATTTACTTATGCAGAAAATGACTATGTTCAGGGGGCAGACAAGAAGGAACAGCAGCTTTAGGGGGTGTGTGTGCTTTTATTTAATTTTTGATGCAGTATTAGGAATTTCCAGATCTTTGCTTTTGGGTTAAGGCAACCTGAAGAGGGACATTTGGGTATTCCATTTACATGGAATATTCTTTAATCACAGTGGTCACTTGGAACCCCCCCATTTGCAAATGACCCTGGATATTCACCTATTGGGACATTAACAAACACGAGTTTGGCTTCACCCTGAGACAGAACATGTGAAAATAAGCAACACAGTTTACACAAACATGTTACTAGATACTGCAAAAAGCCACCACGCCCTCAAACTGAAAATGAAGCTTGCAAATACTGTCATTACTGCTAACAGAAAAAAATGGTGTTAGGTTTAAAAATCCACATTTTATGGCTGGTCTTCCTTCAGCCTCTCAATTCAATCAGGAATAAGAGAAGCAGTTCAAGAATTAGAATAATTTTCAAGTACTGGTGCTATTAACATTATGTGCCCAAATTCATATGCACTAATTGCAGGGATTTGTCATAGAAAAGCAATATCCAAAGATCCCATTTGTTGCAAATGAAGGCAAGTCAAACCAATTTGCCTCCCTTAATGAGCAGAGTATGTTATGGCTGTGCCATCTTTATTTTGCACACAATCTGTGGCCATCAACAACCACATGCCTTTTAAAGCCCAAAGAGAAGGAAGGCAATAAATTCTCTCAGATCAGGTGCTTTAAAAATTACTATATGTTTTTATAGTAATTTTTTAACTCACCTTGCAGTACTCGGATATTATTCCGAAGTAAGGCTTTGCAAATTAACAGGCTACCTTTAAAACTATTTTCCAAACAGAAGTGACTGCACTGTGAAAGCACATTTATTTGAACACTGCCTGACTCAACACCGAAAAGCAGCAGCATTGGTTTTTCTCCCCTGTAGTAGACACTTGAATTATTTCAGATCTACATAATGTCTAAGATCCAACTGGATAGTCAGAACTATCCACCATTTATGGAACCTCTACAGATTGTGGTTTCTTCAGCTCATTTTGCTGAGTGCAACTATCAGCTCATTTGAAAATCCTCATTTCCCAAGGGACAGTGCTGAATCCATCCTGGAATGCCAAATGATTGCTGCTCTGAGCTCCATTCACTGAACCACAAGAGCCAGAGTGGGCTTGACAGCACAGACGTTGTTAGCACTTGTATTTTTAGATCAATACATGAAAGCCACATTGACACAAATTATTCAGCAAATGTCTTGTAAGCCAGATGGGAAGCTCAAGAATACGTACTTTTTTCAAGAGGAAACCAAACCATTTTAATATTTATCCACATACTATCGGGGTTTCTGTGAAAGATCAGTTCCACAAAACTGCCCTAAGTGCTGGAAAAATTGCCACTGGGAATGTGGCTCCTTTGTTCTGAATGGAAATTTTTGCATAAGGTTTGTGATTATGTGAAATAGTGTTCCTACAAAATGCCTTATCACATCAGTTGTCCCATCTGGTCAGAAGTTTTAGCTTTCATCAGAAATCAGAGTTTTAAGAAACAAAATTATTAATATGATCTTCAAGTTTACTGTCAGCAGCATCCATCAGGCAGAGATACATCCCAACCACTTCCTAAGCTGCTCACCCCACAGCTGAAGCACCAGCACTGTTTTACCACAAGCAAAAACTGCAGAGTCACGGAGAGATCAATGGACATCGGTTTTCTCACACATTCCTGCAATATCCCCAGCATTTTATGCTCTGTAGAGAGCCCAGGAGAGGCAATGACCACCCAATACGCTCCTTCTTTTCCACAGAACAGTTCACTGGCAAAGTTAGTTACAATGAAAAGAGCATTAAACTCCTCTGGTTTTCCTAGAATAAATCTGCTTTTTCAAGGAACAGAGGAAATCTGAAGCAGGAACACCTTTAACACCTGCTAGGATCTAGCTGTCCTTTCCAAGAGCAGAAGGAACAGAAAAGTCTCCCAGCTCAGATAGTCAGCAACCTTCCTCTAGTTTCCATCTAAATTTATTAATGGCCTGTTTACTTGGTCCTGGACCAACACTGCCCTTATGCTGAAATACCAGAGAAGGGGAAAAGTCATTTACTTCTGGTGCCCTCCAAGACATCAATCACAGCAACTCCTGACATCCTGGTAAACTTAAGCCAGACTTGGTGGGTCCTCTCTGGGCCAGGCTCCCCATTCATCCTCTGCACCTGTTTTGGTTTGAGCTCCTCTAATTATACATGCAGGAAACTTTACTAGTGCCTTGAACCACAGCACTTCTACCCTCTCGCCTCTTTCCTTATCCAGATAAATGATGCTACATTTGCCTTATTCACAGCCACTGTATGCCAGCATCTTGCTTACCCCAATCAGGCCCCTTCACTTAACAAGCTTGCAATTATAGCAAGGGTGTTTTATTGGCCAAATATGTGATTTTGCATTTTTTCTAGTGAAACTCATCCCATTTCTCTTACTGTAGCCTTCAAAGACACTTAACTCTGCTGCATATCTTCAATCTCCCAACTTTACAATGTCATCAGGGTTTTCAGTGCACTCTTTGTTCCAGAATTGCTTGTAAAAGCATTAAACAAGATTAGTAGCAAGACTCACTCTCAAGAAACATCACTAGTAGCTCCCTGCTATCACATTTCCATCTACCACATCACTGTTCATTCTTAAGCAGCTCATCCAATAGACTATTTTTCTTCTGTCAATCTATTTTTCTTTTGTAGCTCTATCAATCATTTTCCCAAATGGCACTGCATGGAATTCTCCATGGCCTGGATGGATCAAATCTACCACACTTGTGTCACCTTCCAGAAAATACCCCAAGCAGAAACAGGGGCAAGCCTCAAGATCCTTGTGGAATTCAATTCAGCTCTGCCAGAGGTGAGCAAAGGACACTCACATCTACAGAAACAGGCAGAATCCATTGCACCATTCCATCTTTGTTTCATGTTCACATAAATACACCTAAAATTTCTGTAAATATTTCAGTAATACTAGTAAGTGTTGAATCTGTGAAGACCACGACAGAATTTTAAAGCGGGTGGGCAAGCACAGCCCAAAAACTGGGTAGTTTCTGCAGAGTCCTAGAAGGTCCATGGGAACAAGGCACAGGAGTGACACTGCCAAGGGAAGTTTGGGAATGCAGCAGTGGATGGGACACAATCAGTGCCTGAGGGAATGGGGCAGACACACTGTGCCTGCAGAGCACGGGGCTGCAGCTCCATCCCTGCTGAAGGCAATGCCTTTCCAAAGCCAGGCAAGCTCACTGAAGACTAAAAATTCCACCCCCCCCCATTCAACAGCAACCCAAGGATAACGTCAGCTTCTCCTCATTTTTAGGAAGCATGTTCAGACTGCTCTCTTCAGTGGGACATGGGGCACAGATGGTACCATCTGCAATTCCTCTCTCCCCCCATACACCTATTGCAGGCTCACCAGCATCTGCTGCTATTCCTTCACTTTTCCTTTGTAACCCATTCATGCCTTTTATTTAGATTTCAAAGCCACAAAATCAGCTATCTTCGCTGAGATCAGACATGTTGAACAGCAGTGGAATGTGTGCAAATACTCCTTTCCCAAGTATTGCAGCCCCAGTGCAATGGAATCAGATGACAGTGCACACATACGCTTCCCGACAGTTACATAAACTCAGCTGTTAAAATTACATGCCATTATATAACAGGTGAAAACACGGGCTCCAAACCTGACATCCCAGCAGGCAGCACATGCTGACAGGGCCTCAAATGCTGGTATTTAGCAAAAGCTGTGATATGGCATAAGAAGGCAGCATTTGAGACTCCACTAGATTAAAGTAAGCTTTATTTTCCTAGCATTTTGTACGTTTTTAAATGAGCCGTCATATTAGTGTGAAATAAAGTGGAACTGCTGCCTCTTAGAGCAGAATATCTTATGTACTTACATCAAAATAGTACAGACACAGTTTCACAGGAGTATAACAAAGGCATCTGGTTACTACAGAGCAAGAAAGAAGAGGCTGTCCCAAATTCAGCTTCAGTCAGTAATATTCTCTGAGACTAGTAAATGCTTAGACACTGATTTTTTGGAGACAAGGTGCAGCACCAGTGCAGTGCTATCAGTGGCTGTGGTAAAGCCAGTCAGCAATTGTGAAGGGGACAGATTGCTTGTAGTGAGTACAACCCAATTAGTTTGAGTATCCAGAAGTTACTGAATTCACTATATTTTAATAATTTCTCATCATTAGAACTTTCAATACATTTGGACGAATTCAAGTCCAAGTATTTTTATGCCCTGTGCAAGACTTGATTACATGACTGAAAAGGTAACTGATTCAGAGGTAAACAAATTCTATTTATTTTTCACTTCATTAACTCCAAATTCAGTCCTCTGTTCTCAAGCAACATTACTCCAAAGCAAAGGTTAAACACCTCTTCCCCCCCTTCTGTGAATCCGGAAACAATTCCACTAACTTGCAGAATAGAAAACTCCTCTTTGATCCCTCCCATCCAAAGGATCCCATCTGCTGATCAGAACTAAAGACACTGCCATCTCATGTCCAATATTAGGTCCCATGCATGGTTTAAAGGAGCTTAATATATTACCTAAGGAACAATGAAAGTGTGCTACTTGCATTTTAAAATATAAAGTTAAGGTAAGGACTGGCAATTTAAGATCATTATTTATTCCTACTGCTATTATCAGCAAGAAAATACTAGAACACACATGTGAGCTTGTGATAAAATAAACCACAGCCATTTTCCAAAGTAACCAAATCATAAATCACTACAAATAAGCTTATCAGAAAAGGGAAATTCTTAAAGCTATGTAAGCAAGAGCAAAGCACAGCTCAGGGTTAGCACAGCAGTCTCATAAGGGGATAAGTTAAGCTTTGGACTAGATCCACGCTCCACCTGGCGTGCCACTGCCAAGAGTCAGGCTGCAAAAGCAAGTTGCTGGTAGCATGAAAAGAGATGGTTCCTAAAGCACTTGCCTGCGCTGTATTTGCTCAAGGTGGAGCACAGGGGCACTTGTGAGCAGAACTTTAAGAAACCACTCAACACTGAGATCAAGACAACATTTCAAAAAGCCTGGTAAGAGCCTGCAAAGGAAGCAGGCTCTTTAATTTTCAAAGTTCATCTGCAAGATGAAAAGCATCCACATCTTTATAGCATGAAGATAATTTGTAGCTAGAAACCATGCTAATTTTCATTATCATTTCATTGATTTCGACGCATTTGATATGCTTGCCTGCAGCTACTATAGATGACAGACAGCTTTACTTGGGAATTGTCCCGACTTTTAAAAATCTCAGTTTCTCTCCAGAGAGCTTTTCCATTTACATATTAGTCATTTCAGAGCTCACTGGGTACATGCTGGCCCTCTTCTGAGGAAGAAGCGCTTTGCCTGCCCCACCTGCAGCTCCTACATTTCCCTGGTTACCTCCTCACTGTGACATTCCCCTGGGATTAACTGCACGGGAGGCACAATCCTGCAGCCCTTTGCACATTCCATCTGACACCGCAGGAATCTCAAAACAGATCAATGAGTGTACAAATATATGCATGTATAAGAAGACTTACAAGATTGAAGTTGCTTAATTTTACAGTGCAAAGTGTTCTTGGGATCAATTTTTATTCTGTTGAAGCAAGCTTTTCAACATTGAGTGTTTAAATATTTTACATTTTATTAAGTTAGAAACTGAACTCTTGATTTTTACGTGGTGATTTTTTTCAAGTAAAAAGCAGTGGTTTTAGCTTCCCAAATTTTTTATTCCAGGCTGAAAAAGGTTGATAAGAGACTAACAGCAAGCTGTATAACCCATCAGTAATTTTTCTTATCATGCCAATATTAACATTTTTTAGAAATAGCAAAGCAAATCTGCACGTTTAGAGAAATAATTTTCATAACTAAAAAGTCTGACCTCATTCATCCAATATGCCACTACTACAAAGCTCGGATAGAATGCTTTTTTAAGATCATGGATCAGAGAAGTCATTGAGAAGATACATCATCAGCAAGTTAATAATATACAGACATTCTGTTGGTGAGAATACTCAGCTCTTTATGCTTTCAAAGTAAGCCACTCCCTTTGCTTTTCCATTACCAAACTTAGGCAAGTCAAGAGCTACTGACTCATTAGCGAAAATCATTAACTTTTCCTATGCAACAGCAAAGACTTAGTCATTAGACATTTTTAACACCAAAAGATACTGAATCTTCATGGAACACAAAACAAGTACGTTTTGAAAGTAAATGTTTTCGTTGTTGGTTAAATTAAAGGTAGTTTGGCATCAGCCCACACCAGTCTAAACCAGTGTCTACAGTCCACCCAGTTTTATTCTTCCCTTGATGTACTCATCCAAGCACTTGTTTGACCCCGTGGTGAGCTGGTTCAGGAAGTTAAGCTGGCAAAAATCTAACTGTACAAAAATAATCCCACAGGGAGGGCAGGGCTGCAGCAGGATTGGTTTGGATACGCTAGCTGAGGCTGTTAATGAACCATATCAATAATTTATGTATTTCCGCCTTTTTCCTCTCCAAAACAACATGAAAGACCAAACCTATTCCTGCTAGACCAGGAGTAAAGGAAGTAAGGTTATATGAAATGGCTGCTTCTCCATGAAAACACAACTACTTGGATTCACCAAAATACTTTCAGGCTGCGAGGCATTCCAAGAAATAATTGATTAGAAGAAACTATTTTCAATCACCAAAGAACTGCTTGAATGGCTTACCAGAAACATTAATTGATGTTCCTGCATCGATAATTCCACTGTTGGGCCTTACACAGTATCTACGTGGTGCTGTGGTCTTAACTTTGAAGCACACATTTCTGTCCGTGGGGTTGCCGAGCTTCAGGTTTGTAGTGACCACATCTGTGAAAGGACCTGAAGAGGAGAGCAAAAGCAGACTTGAAATCACACAGAAAGCACTTTTCAAGCAGAGGCTAAGCAGGCTCTAAATCTCTGTTCACAAATCTTATAAAGTAATTAGATGTTCAATTTCCATCTGCGGCACGGTACAGATCATCGTGCACGCAAAGCTGAGGCTGCAGCCAGGCCCCAGCCCAAGAGCTCATCATTAACAGCAAAACAAAAGGGGGAAATCATTTATACACTGTGCCAACACCACAACATGGCATTCAAAGGATGCCAAATTCCCTGCTGTGTCACAGTTGCTCCATTCTCATCTCCGAATCCCAGCAAACCCAGGCTAGCACAGACACCACACGGACCCACGTTGTAGATGGTAAGTAGTGAGTACAGGACAGTCTGTTAACCAGGCAGGGAATGGTAACCGAGGGACTACCACAGATCCATCTGCACATGAAGCTGGGCCTCCACAGAACCAGGATTCCATCAGGTATTCAGGAATGCCATACCCAAACCAGCAAGAAAAGCATTCAGAGTACATCTCCTTTTGCCTACCAACTATTTATTTTTTTTATAAACTCTCTTGGCAGCTAGAAATTATAAAACAGAAGAAATAAAGTAGCCTACCTCACCCAGGACAGGAAATAACCATGTGGAAACAGGAAAATTTTTAGACACTGAAAGCACTGGCAAAGATTTCCGTATTAGCAAAGCCAAAATGAAACCACTGTCAAGTTCTGCAACACCAAGTGCAGGCAAATCCATTTGTCCCAGGCTCACTACCTAAATGAAACTCCCAAATCCCTCAGGCAGAAGAAAGGCTGATTTCCTACAAGACACTGATAAATCAGACAGGTAGCACACAACTACAGTGCTTTACAGAAGGTAAAGAAGTAAAATTAAAAGAAATATAACCGCACTTTGATCAACTGTCTTCTCCATAGAAGTGATTAATTTGATGCCTGAATAAAATACCTTCATCTGTCCTCAGGAGTAAAAGCAAATTGGTCAAAAAAAAAGCATCAAACTTTTCATTGCAGAAATGGCAGCCTTAAAATTGAAAAAGGGTGAATGACGATGATAATAAAAATACTGGCAGGCAGCATTCCACCATCCTCCTCTCACAGCATGGATGGCTTGATATAATTTAAATTTGCTTCTTTTACTACGCAAATTTGTCTCCTAAGACAGTATTTAATCCAGCTGTAACAGTACTACAGTCCTGCAACCTTTATCCTTGATCCAATTTCTTAAAAGTAATTAGAAGGAGAAAAGCCTCAAAACAATCACACACATAAAAACCCCAACCAGACAACAAGGCAGCACCATTTTTGTTTGCACCTTGAGCAAACCAGCTTTGCTTTTACAGTGCAACACGGCAGCAAAAAAAAAAATTGAAGCAATAAAATTTTCAGATCCCATGGCAAAGGTTTTGCTGTGCTTGGTGAAACAGAGATGTGAAAGAGAATGAAACACAGCTGTCAAGTTTTCTCTGTGTTCTGCATGCAAGGAGAGACTTTAAACTAACAGAAAATAACTGGGCAGAAGCAGCCACAAGTTGTTAAGGAAGTTAAACAAGCCAAACCATCAGAAAAATCCCGCAAACATTTAGGTGTGTATGGACAGTAGTGGATCTTCAAAATTGCTCTAACTGGGAGAAATCTGACATTTCGGAAGAAATTATAGGATACCTAAGCAATAAGGACGTGTCTTTACCAAAAAATTACAGCTTGAGCTGTTCCAGCACAGAGGGAGGGTTGGCTGTACAAAGCCCTACATATGCAGCTGCATCCTCAGTAGTGCTTTACTGGTCTGCACGCTGGGATAGATTTCCTGGGGGAAATACCATGTTTTCACTTGGCTGATCCATGAATGTGTGCGGGATTTGTGTGCCCCAGCACAGAGCTGCTGTTTGAAAGAGTAATACAACAACAACTCTTTGTGGAAAATAATTTCCAAATGGAGTTACTTATTGCTAACACAGATCATACTAAAATATTTGGCAGCAAAACCTTTCGGCAGACGGAACTCATTTCTTCTTGTCTGCTTGGTGTTTCCTCTTCTGTTCTGTCCACTAAACCCGAAACAGTTTTGTTAGCTACATTTCCCCCAAATTACAGGTTTTACAGCCACCACAACCGTACTAGAAGCTTGACATCTGCTTCCAGCAAACCTGTGTGCAGGCACGCACCTTATCGCACTGCTGTTCAAACACTGCAGCAAAGCAGACAAATGCAGAATTAACGTGCCATTAAGGTGTCCTGGAGTATGTAAAAAAATAAACAGACCACAGGGTATTACTTAGGGGTAACTGGGGCATGGCAGTGAAATATTATCACTTGGCTGGCCTGCCTTTTAAGAGCAAGGCCCATGGACTGCCAACTCCTGCTGGAATGAAACCTTGGTAGCCTGTTGTTAGATTACTATAGCCAAGGTTACGGGTTTTTGGGGGAGGCTGGGGTACGTGGGAGAACCTATCTCAAGACAGACGCAAGCTAATTCTCTACTGGAGATACACCTTTGCTTTCCAACATCTGGATTTAAACACTGCAGATGATAAGGCTGGTGTGGGCATTAACAGTCATATGAGATGCATCTACTCTGGAGCTTCATTTTCCAATGCAAGGCATTAGGACTTCTGGAATTGTACCCGGACACAGTAAGAGAAAACGCTCTGCAGTTCTTTTGGTAACTTTGTCCTCATTCCAAGTGGACGGACTATTTATACAAGTTTATGCAACACCTGGGCAATGCTTGTACTCCCAAGGTGGCCCGAGAGCTCAGTTAAGCCAGACTGGTGCATCTGGATGGTACCTGGGTAAAAGCAACAGGTGAAGACTGACTCTTAAAACCCACAACCCTTACTTCATCCCATTATTTTGCTTTGAATGTTTTTTTCAATTGCTCATAGTATTTCTGGATAAGTGGAACTCATACTAAGGCAGGGTGCTTTCCAAATGAGAATATGCACTTTAAAATTATCCCAACTGTTTTTCTCACGTGTTTTTTAAAGATCATGAGAAAAATGCCACTGGTGTCATGCAAAGGACAAAGTTATGGGAAACAGGGTCTGTACATGCATCATTTGACATGGGGTTGTGATGGGAGCAAGCTGTCTTGAAGGAAGAATATTGTAAATTGAACTTGATGCTGAAAGTCTGAAATATTCCACAAGGGCTTGGTGACTTTCTCCCGCCAAAATAAAGTCACCTTGTGTTAATGCAAAGTGGGTATCTGGTGATACACAATCTAGCAGTATTACTGAAAGGAAAGGAAACATCACCTCCTATACTCATGAAACAACAAATAGTAAGAGGTATCATGGTTTTTCATAGGACTACTTTGCAGCAGGGTTATTTCCACACTGTGGCTTTTCACCCAGGCACCACACATCCAACCCTTCATATCTGAAGATCACAGCGTTATCTCAGAATTTTCCACACTCCATTTCCTGTTCAAACACCAGTGCAGTATCAATCTTCCCTAAGAGAGCCATTCTGCAGCGTATGGCATTGTAATATCCCACACCGTTTTAGTAATAATAAAAAAGTCTGAGAATTAGGTCAGAAGAACATGGTGTCAACTCTATTTAAATTTTAAATAACCCTCACTGCAATAAAAATTGCCCATAATTGTACCAGCAAATCCATGCTGATAACTTTTTGATGAGCACAGTACTCACTGTGCGTTTCTTGCCACTCACTCCTCAAAGAAACCACATTATACTGCTACACCATTTGTACTGTATCTTAATACAACCATTCTCACCTTAACCAAAATTCCATGCTTTGGCATGGCAAATAATCAGTCCTCATGCTGTTTGGCATGTGAAAGGAGTTAGCACAAGTAGCAGTAGAGGGAAAGCTTTGATGGCACAGGCTTGAGCAGGAACATTCAAACCCAGCAGGAACAGCCCTCTGCAGATCTGTACCTGCAATTATCACTACATCTGTATAAATAACTACACACATCAGGTAGGCCACAGGGTTGCTTAATTCCTGCATGAGTCCATCTCACTGCTGAAATGGGAGGTGATCTGGCATCTCATTTCCACCAGCTGTATGTGCAAGTTGCACTGTGCTCCTCTGTATGGGCCAAGAGCAGAGCCAGGAGCTGCCAGGGCTGGAAATTAATCCACTTACCAGGCAGGGAGAGAGGGAGGGGGCAGTGGGGAAGAGAAAAATGAGAATCAGTTTTCAGCCAGATCAAGCAGCACTCAGACCTGGCATCAGGGAAACTGCATCTTCCTGCACAGTATTCTGCCAAGTTAAGGTCTCAACAGTTGTAGGTTAAAGCTTGCAAGCACATCTGGGCATATGTGCTGCAGTCACACTTGTACTGTTGGCATAGCTGCTGAAAGTAATTAAGGCACATGCATCCTTTTTTCTGTACTTAAATTTAATGCAAATTCTCATCTGCTAAAAGCTTGGCATCCCTAAAAAGTATAGTGAACTTTTCAAAGTAAAGCCCTGCAGGAATACTTGATACGATCATAGTCATGTTCAACTGGCAACCATTGATCCACAAGACTAAGAATAAATTCTCATCAAGCTGCCCATGTTACTCCCAGAGTGCTTTAGATGCACTTTCAGCAACTTGCCCTAAACAACTTTTGCAACTCCAGCTCACCACAGACATGTATCTAACAGCAAGGTAATTGGAAACAGCCAGAAATACAGGCAGAGCTTCTCAAGAGATAACCTCTCTTGTACTTCCTTTGTGGAAAGCAGTGGAATGCAATCATAGGAGGGGAAGGATGTATTTCACCATGGTTTAATCCCACTGATGTGTCAGATCAAAGTCATTAATCACCTGACACATTAATCAGCCATAGAAAGGTAACCAAAGAATCTTTAATAAGAGAGATAGTGGAAAGCAGTAGAGGGGAAACCTAAATTGTTTTGTGACTATTCTCAAGAGCCCAAATCCTACATGTGACTGGTAGATGTCCAGTGGAGCAGTAATTCATCCAGTAAAAGAGCCACACTGACCCTGAGTGTGTGAGAGGATGGGGGCTGAATGTGATACCCATCCCTTCCACATCCCACCACACTCCACGCTGGCTCCTGCTCCCATGCCATGAAGTGCCTCCCCCCAGCTCTGCAAGCCCCTCAAACTGGGGATGGCCCTTGCCCTGCTCTAGAGAGAGGTGTCAGCACCATCAAAGCCACCACACCCATCGCTCCATCTGATTATCTCAGTCTTTCTACCTGCAACTTTTCTCCTGTTCACATCTGAGTGGTTTCTCAGTTCCTTTACTACCTCTGACAGCACCAAGTGATTTCATTTTACTTCCACAGGCTCTCTCATTTTACTTTTGTGGATGTCTATCACCATTAGAGAGACAGGCAAAATAAAACCAGTAGTGATGTGCAAGAGGACTCAATAACAGGTGAAGAACTTGACTTACTGCACGCTTCTTTTTAAAGTCATATATAAAGCTGATGACCTTTGAAGGTAAACACTAAAATGAAAAGAGCTGAAATGTCAAGCAAGACATCTTGAGCTATCAGCCAGGTGCCTGAGAATCAAGAACACCCAAGATCCAATCAAACTCTCCCACCACCTTACTTGTCTTTAGACAAATCACTTAAGGGCTTGATCTTCTGCTATTAAGAGCCTTAAGAGTTGACAGCAACTCCAAAACAGAAGCAGGTTTGGACCCTTATAGTTTCCCCCTCTGTCAAGTAAGGAGAATACTTACCTAATTACACAGAATCTTGTGAAGATTAGTGTTTTAAATAGTACCGTGTGCCAAGGTTTAATCATCATCATCATCTGGCTCTGGAGACTATCATAATTAAGTGAGCATCCGCAACTTTTGAAATCAAAGAAGTCAAAAAATCAGAAACAAGAAGAGCCTGCATTGCATAAATATCTGATTTCACAAGTAACTCACTGAGAGGACTCAAAACCCCCAAATTTGGTAATTATTTTAAAGAAATATCCTTTTGTAAACCACTTGCTAACCTTTTGACCTCAGCTCAGATTTTAAAAGGAATTAGCTACAACCCTCACCCCTGTGGAATTAATCTCTTTACTCCCAGCACCCACCTCCTCACCCAAGAGAGTCCTTGAAGCAAAGTGACAGGAGGGGAGTGGTCCCTTCCACTTCTGTTGTGTCAAGCAGTGAATGTCTGGATGAAAAAATACTACAAAAATAGAAGCAACAGCCACATCACTCCCTATGCAATAGCTGATGCAGAGGAGCAATTTTTTAAAGAAGTATGCAATCAATAAAGTGACCTAAAAGAAAAAAATAAAAAAAGAAGATGCAGAAACCCAAGAAAATTACATGATCCAGATGCCAAAGTTGAAGCAAGGTTGGCAGTAACTTATTCCATTTACATGGATTAATCAGTGTCCTTCCCTGGCCTATTTTGGCATAAACTATTTTTCTCAGAGTACGCCTCATGCTTAATTGGGGAAAAATACCCCAAACCCAAACAAATATGAGACTGCAGACTATTTTCAGGGTATCTATTAGTATGTAATTTTTGTCACCTTTTATCCCTCAGAGGATCATTAACAGTCTGACTTCACAGTTGTAAGAACTGAGAAGCCACACATAAGCTTGCCAAGAGAAATAGAAGAGTATGTCCTTCCTATAATTTTGGTACCAGTGTAATTTGTTTTTTCCCAACTGATCACTTCAGAGTTTTCTTACAACCAAACATCACCTACGGCAAACTTCAGCAACAAAATCACGCAACATGAAATATTTTCTCTGCATCATAAAGTTAAAACATTTCTGCACACAATTGCATAAACAAGACACTGAGAGCAGCCTTGGTGAGCTTTCAGAGGTGTATCTCTGTTTCAGCTGTGCTTTCAGATCCTTTTAGAACCCAGTGCCAAACATATTGTATTACTCTGCTCATTCTGCACACAAATATCACATGAACCAACTCTGTCCAGGTACGAAAACAGCTCAGAAAACAGAGGCACAGCAGCTGCATCTCTCTCAATAACCACGATGTAGCCATATCCACTTAGGAGTAAGACACCTCCTTATTGTACATGGCCTGGAGCTACATCCATGGGGTATGGAAAGGACACAAAGCACAGGCTCCCAGGAGAGGTGAGGATGCAGCAACAGAGCAATGAAGCCCTGATGTGCAAACCTCCCTGACAAGAACACTGCTGAAGACTGAAGTCAATATAAAATGTTTCCCTGAAAGAACCATCCTGTTTTAATCACCAATCCAAGCTACATTTTTTCTTGTAAAGTGATTTTTTCCTGGTCTAATTTCATCACTAATCTCCATTTCAAATGCACATTAAAATTTTAGGGAAGAAGCAACTTAACTCCTCTAATTTTACGCTCACATATACTCCTCAAATAGAGAAATTTGATGTGCAACTTAAATAGCAAATGAGCAAATATTTTAAGGGCAAAACTGTGCATAAGTTGAAAATACCAGAAGAAACAAACAAAATTAGAGATTCTGGGAATGCGCAGAGAATAGCTGCTTTTCTAATAAGTTTAAAAAAACCCCAAGCCACATGAAATAGGCAGTGGGATACTATTTATGGCTACAAATAAGAAAGGAATCCTGAGATTAGCACAATGTACTTCAGGAGAGCCACTTGAAAACCAGCCTATTAACTGCACTTTAAGGGCCAAAGGAGAAAAAAACCAAAACAAAATCAGAAATTTAGCCAGAAGCAGCAAAAAAACTTAATCAGAAAAAAGAAATCTGACAGTTTATATGCGTGGCATAGAACAAGATACAAATGTCGAGTTGTGTTCTTCAAGTCTAAACTTCTGTCTTTTCCAACCAAAACAATTCCAGGATTCTGTGATCACCTGCACCACCATATGAAGTGCAGTGTAAAACCAGCTATACAAAAATTATGGGGAAAAAAGACAATGTTACTTGCCTTAGATCTTTGCTCCCAGTCTACTAAAAATGTAGGAAGGCCAGAAGGAGAGACATCACAAAACAGTGGAAATGCAAATATTTTGAGACCATGTAAGATGTATTGTTTATGCACATATCACAAGAAGCACTAATTGCAAATATCAACAGACAACAAACATGAAATTGCACAAGGGAGAGGGTGAACTGCTGGGAGAAACATCAGAAGCATCAGTAAGGATGAAGTAACTGGTGTGATGAAAAAGGAGCAGTCTTGGGAAAAACAAGAAAGTGCAATATTTTTTCTTAAAAGAATTACATAGTCATTTGACATGCCTTCTACAAGCACAACTAATTTGTCTTTTAAATTGCTTGCAAAAACATAAGATTTGGCTCCATAGTGATCCCCACACCTACATGATTTTATAATCTGCATCCTAAGTAACTGGATCACCAGGCAAACCTCCCCCTTCTCTATTTTTCCACCCCTCGTGGAAACCAACCAAGAAAACAGGATTAAATTTAGAATGATAAAATCTTTAATCCATGCACCATGGTATGAGGGACTTCGTTTACAGCTCAGAGAACTAGACATTAAAGTAGTTTAGTAAAGACACTAAAGTAGTTTAGTAAAGAGATTATTTTCATGAAGTATTTATAATAACGTGGGGTAAGTACTGCAGGCAGCAGCAGTACCCAATCTGTCCAAATGTTTTTGAGGCCAGGAGAATTACAGCTGAATTGAGCAATTTTCAGAACAGCTCTAATACAGAAAGGACAGACTCAGTCAACCCTGAGTCTGGGTTGTCTTGCTGGTGTGAACACACAATCCCTTCGATCCGAGGGCACCTCTACCCTGCCCGGAATTAAACAGGGCAGTGGTGATTTGCTTTGCATACATTTCCAATGACAACAAGACTGGGACAGCTGTTCCATACCCATGGCACAAATCCCTCTTTACAAAAGGTTGCCTAGCAGGCCAAGTTTTAAACTCATCAACATCCCAGGCATCTCAGAAAATATCCTATATGGCTCCGCAGCCATCTCGGTCTACAAAGCAGGTCTGAAAGGGTTTATATATAGAAAAAATTCTGTGTCAAATGCCAGAGGAAGAGACTTAGCATGATATGACCACTAGCTTTAGACAAACTGGTACTTAAATATTCATGTATGTATGTAAAATAGGCTTCCTTTCTGCCTCTGGTCATCACACAGGAAGACAAAAGACCTTCAATGTTACTTGTGGTAGGAACTGTCACACCAGTGCCAGCACCCCACCAGCGAGGAGAGGGCTCTAACTGGGAAGAGTTCCCGACCCAATCAGTGAGGATTTACTTGCAGAAAAAACCCAACAAAACAGCAATTGCAGCAGCAAGATGATAATGTTAAAGATCACGTTCCTTACAAATACAAAGATGAAATTTAAGTCTGAAACAACAGCTGTCACCACAAACAGAACTGTTGCAAACGCCATCAATAAGGCTTTCAAAGCCAAGCAGCCACACGGACAGGGAAAGCAAAGAGGCTGTTATTGTACCATCTATGAAATGCATTCAGTAGTTATTAGCTGTTCCCAGCAGGCAGCAAACATAAGACCAATATGGTAACAAGATAGTAGAAAACGAGTGTGACTGCAAGATGTGGGCAGAATTAGCAAGGGTCATTTGATTCCTGCACCACCTCAGCTGGGCAGAAAGCTGTGCTCAGAGGCACTCAGAAACAAGACAAACCCTCGCTCGCCCAGTTTCCTACAGAAATTGCATTATAACATATGTAGAAGTTGCTCATTTGATCCAAAACTCATTCGATGCAATCAATACCTTCCAGAGCTGGCCGCATAGAACAAATTAAGCTGCTTTTAAAATTGGGTATTTGTTCATAGATGTAAGCTGACCTGAGCTCATGAAGTTGGATCATTTGCTATGGTGATGATGCCTTTTTTTCCAGTTGAGTTTCAAAACAGATCTGACAATCTATTTAAAGGTTCGTACTCAAATTTTTACAATCCTAATTCTGAATTAGAGAGCAATTAAACAGAATTCACTCTTGTATTTAACAGTAGCTCACCAATTTTAAAAGAAATAAAGCATTACATGACTACTGATAAGTTTTTAATTTATAAAACCTGTGCAGTGAGGAAAAATAGGTAATAATTTATTTTCCAATGAGAAGGCACTATCAAGAACTGCTGTATAAATTTCTACTCCATATTCCTTTCACGGATGACAGGACACTGCACATGGCATGCAGGGCAGCAGCTGGTAAATACAATTTACTGCTAAGCACCAGTGTGAACCTGCATCCACTCTGACACATTAACTCTGTCTTTATTTTGCCATGATAGCCGTGCTCCTAGGACTTGAGAGAGCCACCCCTTCCATCTGTATTTTCAATATAATCTGTTATCAGATATATCTTCTGAAGTGATGAATAGAGGTCGCATCCCATCAACCAAATCAGACTGGCAGGCTGCCATCCTGATGAGCTTTAAATAACAAACTTGAAAAACTTTTTCACGTATCATTGCAATGGCTCCACAGCTCAAAGTGAGCTGAAAATCCATGGACAAACACAGGATTCCCAAGAAACAGGAAGTTGTGAATCTATGTGTCCCATTCTGTACAGTAAAGGCAAGGAGTTGGTCACATTTAAAACACAAAATCCCACAAAACTAAGAGAAGCCACGGCCAAGTAACAAATTTTATCACTGCATTAGGTCTTTCCCTGAAATAGTAATACTTTGATCCTATTAATGCTTATAACTTCAACTGGAATTCTTAAAATCTGTGCAGTACAAAATTATTCAAAAGTCCTTAACCCATAAATCACATTGGCCAAAGCCTTCAAGGAGATTGTGGTATTTTTGGAAATAGTCTTGGGAGACCTAAATACATTAATTAAATTTAACAGAAGATGCAGTTAAACCTCCCTGACTGCTTTACACATCTCAATTGTTCTTTGGTGCTCTAACCATCCTATTCAGTTTCAAATTTCTGTGAGTGCCCACATGTACAATTCCTCTCTCCTTTCCCAGTGGAGCTGTGAGTGTTGAGTCTCCTGTGTACAGGACAGCAGCAGATTAAGGAAGCTCAAGAGTAGCACAATCTTCAACTTATTCCACCTTTCAAAAAAATGAGATGCGTTCTAAGACATTCACAATGCATTGCTACCCTCTTTTACCTCGAGTTTTTCTTCCCTCCTAACACCTCTCTTTTAAAGTGGAAAGACTATGCAAAGTGATGAATTAATTATAAAACCAATAGAGCACGTGAAATCAGAATAATTCAGTGAGATGCAGCAGGTCTGTACAACTAAACAAACACTTAATAGAATAAATTATTGATTTTAGCTAAGCTGGGAGAAAAGTGAGCGTAACATGAACTGCATGAGAAAATGACTGATTTTGTTTGATAACTGTGATATATTTTAGGCTAAATTTGTTTAGATTTAGGAAGCCTGCCTGTTATTTAAATACTATGTCCTCTGTTAAAACCTATAATTTGATAATCAAATTCAAATATGTAGAGAGATGTAAAGGTTTACTCGTATTTCATGCAGTAACAATGACTTGACTTGGAATCAGGCCAGACAAAGGGAAGCAAGGGCTGGTACATTCTTCAGCAGAAAAGTAGAGAGTCATTGGCACAGCAGTCTTCAAAGAGTAAAGAAATCCTAGTACTGGCTGCCATTCTGCTGTGAATACCAGGAGGGCTCTAAGAATTTACAGAAAAGAGCATATAAATGTTCAGCTTAAAAGATGCATATTAATCATGCTGAACAGGCAGCTTCTCACAATACTATCACTATTTTACATTCTTAAACACAGCCTGTGACTAGAAATTCCTATTTATCCAATACAGAAGAGAATGAGCAGAGAGTTAAAATTCCTCCCAATACCTTCAATGCAGGAGTGATCCAACCATTCCCAATGGATCAGGACAGGGACAGAGATGTAAGTGTATAGCCCACACGCCCTTAACCTCTCTTTCGAGACTTGGCAGCCGCAGCTTCAGCAAGCACTAATCTCACATCCCAAATGTTACTGGACTGTTGGACTGAAGAGCCTCAGCCTGGTATCTGGTAGGAACGGGATATTCCTGTCAGACACAGGAGGCTTTGCACACCCGCACTGCACTGAACAGATCTGCCTGGAGTTTATTCAGGCTGACCTGGAGGAGCTCAAAGTGTCTCAGGAGGGAGTGGCAGCCACCCAACCACAGAAATGCATGTTACACAAACTGCACAGAATTGTGGCTAAACACTAAATACTGAACACTTTCAGGGCTGCAGATGCACTGTTGGACAGTGCACATCGATAAGGGCTTGAGGCCACACCTTTGGCTGCAGCTCTGATGCACACCCACGGGATGTACCTGAGCCAGGGACAGGTGACAGCCCCAGGACCAAATCCCCTCTATCAGGACTGGAGAGGATTGGCTGTTGTGGTTTATTGTCGTGTCCTTTGTAGAAAGCAAAGCCACACAGTGACATATTGCACAGGTACAGAATCACATACTGGGGACAGGAACCTGTATTTCCAACTGGCACAACTTGCAGAGTTTAGCAAAGCACTAATCCCTGTTTGGCAGTACTGCCGGGAGCCACTTGGGGAGCACGGACAGAGTGCTGAGTCATAAGTCCAGCCTAACCTGGAGCAAACCTCCAGAAACGCTACCAAAATGTCCCTCAGCCTCAGCCACCTCCCATTTGTGTGACCCATCCTGAGCAGCACTGCCTCAGCACCCCATGTCTGCAAACATCTCAAACACTACAATCCTAGGCGAGTTCTAAAATACGCTAGCTTTTAACAAAATTTGACTTGCTGACATTAAACAGCTGATCTCTACTCCTGGTAGGCACATATGGTGAAAAGACAGATCAGCCTCGGTGGGCAGCGATCCTGAGGGGTGCAGGAGGCATCCTGCAGCACAATTCCACATCCTTGTCCAGGTTTAAATCTAGCAATTCCTAAAGTCAGAGCCTTGAATGTCGTAATAAATTCTTGGCAGATTGATGCTGTCTCTTAGATTGAAAAAAAAGAAGAAAAAAGAAAAACATAAATGTAAATGTTGTCACGTATAACAAGAACAACATTCTTTCTCACCATTTGTTACCAATAAAGTCTGAGCTGTAAACCTTTAGCTGGATAATTTTTTTGCAAGCCTGCAACAACCAAGAAGTGGAAGAAGTCACTGGCAAGACAGTGAAGCTCCTATTTTACGTGGCATCAAAGACCAGGGCAAGGAAATGGGCACCTTCATCCACCTAATGGTGTCCAGCCTCCCACGACTCACAGCTGCATTTCAGCACAGCACACGCTGATGCTATTTCGGAGCATGTGTGCTCTGCTGTAGGAGATGCGAGGCGGGAGGAAAGACAACCCCTGCTCATGTTCACATGCTGTGAAAAAAAATTCTAGCATGAAAAACTCCTTTGATATTTTTTTTTTCAAACGAGACACAAGCACAGTATTTTGAAACAGAGCACCAAACGAATTAACAAGATTCACTGCAAAACCAAGGGGCTGCAAAAGCTTCTTTAAAATGGTCTCCAACCCTTTAGAAGTGAAAGTGCAAGCCATGATTGCAACCCCAAAGTGACTGGGACATATTATAGAAGAAATCCTCATTCACTGTATCACTCTCAACATCCTACCTCCCTCTAAATTTTATACTGAAGAGCTACACAGAGTCTTTAGACAGCATGAGAGTGAACAATTTTCTGCGTTTTCTACCTGTCTGCATTTGGATTAAGCCCTTCACCATTTACAGTGTTTGGTTTACAGTTCAATCTCATTTTCCTACGTTAGGTACCATGTCTTTCAGCACACGCCATGAGGACGCCTGTACCAGCAAGCAGCTCCATGACCTCTGTCAGTCTGGATCTACTTGTACGGGGCCAAGGAATGCCCTGGAAATAAATGCAACTATTTACCAAGGTGACAATATCATTTCAGCCCTATCACCAGGCAGTATGTCATCAGAAGATCAGTAGGGCAAGAAATCCTTCGAGCAGAATTTCCTTCATGAACACTTCAACCTGGTGTTTCCTGAATGAAGGACAGCGGTCAGCACTGCTTGCTAGAAAGGACTGTAAGGCAGAGCATTGCCAAAGCATATGAATGCTGCCCACAGCATTAAGTCTGTTTGAACATTAATATTTAAGTGTACTTTGAAACTAAGCCATTTAATAGCTGCAGTTAGTCAAGTAGCATTTTATGCTATAAGGAGTATGCGTTACTGGCTAAAGATCTGGCAACCAAAATTGCTATGGGTTAGTTGATTTAACTTCAATAGCTACTGGTTATTTAGCCCAGAACTTCACCTGAATGAAGGACAGCCTGACAAATTATCATTATTTCAAGAAAAAACAGAGTCTGGCAAGGTTCATATCTACCTGTGATGAAGTGAAGAAAGCAAAACAAACCCTGAACCACAATTATGTCTCATTAGCAAGTCAGCGCCAATTAAGGCCCACTTTTTGCCCACCTGAGCTTGGATTTGCTTGTTTGCTGAAAGCAATTTTATCCAGAACAAGAGCTGATTTTCATCTAATCATACTTAACACAAAGAATGTGAAAACAACAATAGTTTCCTTCTTAAGCATGTTTGATTCTGCTGCCATAACAACTTCAGCTTACAACAAAGATATATTCATTCTACCCAGTGTTTATTAACAGGCTGTTTGATAAAACCTACTTCATGTTATTAGTTCAAATATATTTACTAATAAAAGCAGGTAAAGACCTCCCCTGTATTTAAAAACGTACATGAAAGCTTTTCTTAAAGGAGTATTATTTTTATCAAAAGCCAGTACTTTTTTTGCAAAGGCACATTTGCCAGATAATCAAGTGAAGCTATAAAACACCTCTGACTCTGGTCGCATAAATAAACTTGCTGATTGCTTATTTGTAATCCCAGAATATTGTATTACAGCTGTGCTGTCAGGCTGCAACACAGGAATTGCAGCACCAGTGGAAGCCCAAACCAATTCAAGACTTTTATTTGAAGGATGGATTTATGCTATTCGTGACTTATTTAGCCAAATAGCTTGCTAAATTATAATAATAATAAGCACGAAAAGCCAGGAAGCACTGCCCAGCACCTGGCCACAGGCCTCGTGTTTTTGGCCAAAGACATAATTGCAACCCCACAGTGCCTGGGACACGTTATAAAAGAAACCCTTATTCGTTATCTTATTCCCAACATCCTTCCTCCCTGTAGGTTTCATACCGAAGAGCCACGCAGAGCACTTCAACAGCACCACAGCCAGCAATTTCCTGATTTTTCCTTTTGATTAAGCTCTTTTATCCGTTCCCAGTGTTTGTGACACCTGGGTTCCCAGTCCTACCTCACGGACATCGGTGTCCTACATTAAAGCACCAGATCTTTCGGCCGGGGCCGCGCACACACCCCCGGTGGGGCCGAGGGAACGCACCCCTGCTCCCGCCGCTGCCCCGCGGGTCCCCCCCGCTCCCGGGCCGCCGCCCCCGGGAAGGTCAGCCGGGTAGAGCCGGGTGTTGCTGCAGCCGGCCGGGCAAGGCGGCGGCCGGGACCCCCCCCGTGCCGTCCCCGCGGG